>JBBBDQ010001152.1:4060000-4660000 GCA_037127315.1 Ascarosepion bandense | reverse complement strand
GAAGAGACAGATTAACACTTTTTCAAGGTTATTTGTGTGTAAGTGAATACAAGGAATTCAACTGGAATTTGAACTCGGCTCCCCGATTTGTCATTTCGAGTTGATCTCCATTGCACAACACACATCCCATTAACTTACTTCAATTTTATAACACGTCCATTTCAATTGGCATTCATCACACAATACCAAAGGAACATTTATTAACAGATTTAACTTTCATTCAAACTTTTTCTAAAACAAACCATGCCAGGTGGCACATGTATGGCAGATTTATTGTGAAAGGCATTCACACTTAATTTTCATAAACATACAATTTTGCAACATCTCTTCATATGCCTATCACCGCTACAAATTTGTATATATTATTATATAAATAGTTATTGTTGCCTTACAGAATTTTGCTGTATTTCTTTTGTTTTGTCAATGTACAAAATTAAATGTTTGTGGATTGGTTTCTGAACACGTTTGTAACTTAGCAATTATTTGATCACATAGTTAACCACAGTGTCACTATATTTTTGTGTCTTTGACTAGGTATTGATCAAACTGATCAAATCCAATCTCCAACAAGTTTACAAAAATATCTCAATATGTTTAGAAATAACACCAAAATGGATGCCTTTTCCAAAATGAAAACAAAAACTTGATAAACTTAAAATATTTGACAAAAATCAGGAAATTATCTGATGCAAACAAAATTTTCACTACATAGTCATTACTAAATTAATGTTTTACTGAATGAGTTATTTTATTAAAAAAATTTAGGTGCATGCTTCACACTCCTTTTCAATATCAGGTGTGCACTTTTTAATTTGGGGATTTTCATCAACTGTTTTTGTATTTAAGTTGTTATTTTAAGTTTTTATCCTTGTTCTATAATGTCAGTAATAATGATGATGATGATTTGTAAGGACTTGTGACCTCACTAGGAAATAATCAAGTAGCAAATTGAATAAAACAGTTGTTGACTTCAGATATCTCATGTCATTTTTGTGTTGCTTCATTTTCTGGCAGGATGTACAGGGTGAGATGGAGAAATATATATATATATAAATAAACATGCGCTGTAGATATAGAAGAATCCAAAGGAGTATCCTGTACATAAACTGGTAGAATAACTCTCTAGGAGAGCTCTAAATATATATGTATATAAATACATACAGAGCAAATACATGTAAAAATTAAAGACGGACATGTTATTCCATGGTTAAGTGAAAGTATAGGCCATAGTTTATGTATAATATCTTTAATGCCCAAAGAATAATAAGCGTTGCTACCGACGTCATAACAAGTAGATAAAAAAATCCTTTCAAAAATTACTGTTTTCTACAAACAGTAGTTTATGTATATCTTTAATGACCAAAGAGGAATAGGTGTTGCTACCGATGTTATAACAAGAAGATAAAAAAAAAATCCTTTTGAAACTTACTGTTTTCTACAAGCAGTAGTTTATGTATATCTTTTTTTACCGTGGGGTTGTAAAAAATACCAGGTTGGGAAACTGGCGCATGACATCTTTCTCTCAATGAGGGTGAATGGGTTTCTCTTAAGCCGTGGTAGGCAACCCATCTAGTGATGGTGTCACAATGAAAACACCCTTGGTAGCTCTCGAAGCATCAAGTATTCAGCTACTGACAAGATTTTGAATCTCGGCCGAGGCTGCAAAATGATGATGATAATGATGAATTTATGGAAGGCTTTTCATGCTGTATCCTTGAAACAACATATTCATTAAAACAATATCTATTTACAAATAAAGTAGATATTAATTTAAATTTAATACAATATATAAGTGTCCATCAGGACAATGTTTCCTGATTTCCAATGCAGCCTTTCTTTTAGGCCTTCCAGAGTCAAACCTTTTTGATACAGAATGAAACTTACCCTCGTTGCATTTGTCTTATGAAGCAAATTAATTTCAACATGCAGGGATATAAAAAGCAATTCTTTCCCTTTGGTAGAGATAAGTCACATGGGTCATGTGATGGACTGCTTAGTGAAGTCACTCTATACAGTGACAAAAGTGGCAGTCATTCAGTTTTGTTTACAGCAGCTAAACAGTAAAGTTGATTTCTTTAGCCTGCATCCCCATGGCCTGAGCAGAGCCTAAATCTGTCTCCCTAGACTCATTGTTTCCCATTTGTGGAATATGTCCTCACCTGGTACATAGGTACATCTGCACTGTCTCTTCCATTTTGTTTCTCCTTTCACTTATAGATATGTATATGTAGTTTTGTAGTGATATCAGTGTCTCTGAGAACTAAGCATGTTTGTCATCCTTTTTCTGTTCCATCCAGGAATTATGGTGTTATTATATCACAGATATAATAATATCCATAATGGGGAAAATATAAATGGGAGGATAAATATTTCTTCCCTAGATCTCTCCTATTACAAATATTTTTGTTAACAAAGAACTTCATTTATGCTAAATGATATTTCATTTAAAGCCACAGGAGCTTTTACACTGAATAAATATTTTTGTAACATATATTCATGGTCAGTGTTTTGTTCCATTTAAATTTTTAAGGAGGAATGGTACACATATGCATTTTAGATTTACAAAATTTACATTCAAATGGTAAGTCAATATTTTTTGCAATGCCCTCTTGGCTTCCGTGTTTTAAGCTCCTGCAAAGAAAATACATTAATATTTTTACATTTGGCTAATTGGGACTGAAGAAGAGGGCTTAAGGCATGATTTTTAGGGAAACAAAACTTATATATAATTGCAAATGCACATCTGATTAACAGATATTAGTAAAAAATTCTATAGTATACAAAATTTTTATGAGGGATTTAGTGGTGCTGTACATTTGATCCTTATAAAAGAGTGAGCGGTGATTTGAGCATCTAGTTTACACACATCATGCAAAAGTTCTATGAGATCTTCCCTGGTAAACCATGATAAAAAATTGTTAAAAATCATTATATTGAGGAGTATTTTATTGCATCTTATTTTCATTGTGTTTTCTTTTGTGACAGTTTCAATCAGTTTGAGCAGCTCATAAATTACACCCAGCTGATCCCATCAAATACAGAGCAGAAGCTTCAAACCATGAAAGAAGCTGCTTACCCCACTACTTTTTTCTCCTTTTCTCATTCAACTCTAAACTTTCAACACTCTTTATCTCAGTTCCTCCACAATCTATGTGCCTATGCATGCAATTGACAAAGGAGTGGTATATAGAAGCAGAAGCTTTCACTAATTTTCACTAATCTAGTAATATCATGTGCTTATAATTTATCCTAAGAAATGAAAGAATGTGAGATTAAAAGGCAAAATATCACAAGTGAAAGGAGGAAAGTAAGAATTATTATGTTTAACTTTTGTGTCTGCAAAAATAACACTGTGTCAAAAGAATGGCTTTTCCTTGACACTGCCATTGTTTTCAAACTATGTGAACCAACTACAACGAAATATTCATTATATACCATTTTGTAAATAAATATGAAAACAAGTTTTTTGTTCATATTTTTATAAAAATATCTATGAACTATAGAAGAAGTCAGTCAGTCAGTTAAGTGCCATACATGATACACACTTGGGCGATCATGTCTCTCTCGAGACATGACTGACTGGGCAGAAGATTATCCCACAGTAGGTTACCATTGCTTTCTGCGGTAGACTAGTTGCCGACCAAGGCTATAGAACCCAATCTGTCCTGTTATTTAACCCATAACTGGAAGGAATAGATGGATTGATACCTTTCCCAAGGGTATTTGCGTGTAAGTGAATGCAATGAATTCAGCTGGAATTTGAACTCGGCACCCCAATTTCTCTTTCCGAGCCGATATCCAATGCTCCACAACACACATCCTGTTATGCTAAGACGACTAGAAAAAGATTTAAACAAATTTGACTTTTCCACACCTTTACATTTTCTTCAAGTATTTTTAGTTCACAGATTACTTTTTGTTTTCATTTTTTGTGATCGTTTCAGTCAGTTTGAGCAGCTCATAATAAATTACACCCAGCTGATCCCATCAAATACAGAGCAGAAGCTTCAAACCATGAATATTCAGCTTTGTTGCCAATGGCAGGGCTTACCTCACGATTTTCTATGCTTACAGTTATTGTAGTGTATCCACTTTTCATCGCTGGTCACAATATGATGCAAAAAAACTTTCTTTTTCTATCACTGAAGCAGCTGTTCACACATGACAACATGTTGCTCGGCTTCAAATCATACAGCACCCAATGTCCTTGCTTTTGAATAATTCCTGAACTAAGAGCGTAATAATTTTTAAATTTCTAATTTCAGTAAACCAAAATAAATAATTTTTATTTTTATGTTAAATTCATTTAGTCAATGAAAAATGTAAATTTTTTCCCCCATAAATTTGAAACCAAAACAAACACAATATTGTTTACAATGTCACACAAAACATCAAATCACATTTATGCAAAACAAAAGAAAATAGATATTTTAATGCTTCTCCTACTACTAGAATGTTCTAAGTTGCACGGGCAACGCTGGGCTATGATGCTAGTTTAGTACGTAAAGCAGACAGAAGCCTGAATGTATTCTGTGTTGTGCAACATTGGAGAGATTGCTTCAGAGTGACATACTTGAGAGAATTACTCCAAGAGCATTATTGTTTTTTTGCAAAGAATTTTATTTAGTACACTCTTTATGTGAAGATACTGAAATATTATAACTTGCAAATAGCAAGTTATTAAAAGTTCCCTTAAGAATAATGTTATGAAAACTAGCATTATAAAACATATTAACCTTCAAAATAGGACCTAAAAGCCAAAATTATTAAATAAATAAACAATGAAAAATTTGATTACATTTTGAAAATTAAACTGAAACATATATCCAGTTTATTTTTATTTTACAGAAAATGTTTCTACTAAAAACAAAATTAAAAATAAATTTTCATTTTAACAAAATTCCAAAAAATTAAAAAAAAAAATAATTATGGAAAATTACTGCCAACCACAAAAGTAAATGAAAGACCATTTAAAAATAAAACTGGATAATTTTTCAAATGTTTTATTTAAATTTTTTTTTTCTTTACAAAGATAAATGTTGAAAATTTAAGGAACTAAAAATATATCGAGTTAATTATGTATTTTATATGAATTCAGTCTATTTTGTATATTTTTGTGAAAAGGAGTAAAAGCAACATACGAGGCAAAAGCAATTTCTGCTGCATTGGAACAAAATACAATGAACAAACATTCATTACACCGTCTTAAAAATAAAATGCGCCATTAAACATAAGAAAAAGATCTAAACCGTGAAAAAGTTTTTAAAGAATTGATAAAAAAGCCGCTTGAATTGGAAGATATTGAGTGGATTTTAATGTAAATTTTATGATTAACATTGTCATTAAAAACATAAGCAATTTAAAATAAGATTCAGTTGGTGATGTTCATTCCTCAGACCAGTAATTCAAATTTGGATGCACTGAACAGTGATACCACATGAAATGGATGAGGTAGACCTTTTTAATTCACATGCACTTTGAATTGGTTGGGCACAATTATATGAAACCAACTATTTATTAAAGACGAGACATTGGGATACAAGAATGTGTACTTAACAGATAGAAGTTCTCTATTTGTTTGCATGTTTTTAATGTTGAAATCTGTGAAAAGGTTGCAAGCTACACACTTCACATGAATATGGTTTTTACTAGTGTGTATGCGCATATGATGGGTATGTGGCTGAATGGTTAGAATGTTTGCTTTCTGACCATATAGTTCGAGTTTGAATCTCACCATTGTTAATTTGTGAGGAAGGTGATTTCTTAATGTTATCGGTCTAAAAGAGGCGATCCAATGGAAGGTGCCTGAAAACCATACCAAGCCAATATGTGAAATTGGGTAAACAGGACCATCTGGAAGCTGTCGAGTTGTGCTAGTCAGTTTGACAAAGGGTTTTGAGCACCATGGCCTTGTTCAGCCTGTTGTTCACGCCAGATAAAGTGCTTTCCTCCAAAAACTGTAACTAAGATCTGCTCAGCATGGTTGCAGTATAAACCACAGGTGAGCTTCATGGGTGTTGAACAAACACAAGTGTGCCTGAGCTGGCGTCTGCAATGGGGATTATCTAGCTGCCGTCCTTGTAGACAGGCCTTCTCAGATACAAATAGCCAGCCATATATACATACACAAATGTGATTGTAACTGTTAAAATGATTTTGATTGAAAGTTGACTCCCCTTGGATGTGAAGCTCTCTTGAACCTGGAAAGAGGGGAGAAAGGAATGAGGGAAAGAAAGAGGAGATACAAATAGGCTTTCTCTTTCTTGTATCAAGATTTTTTTAACATTGCTGAAGAACCAGGGAAAAATTAAGAGGTTCAGAGAACTAATGAAAGGAATGAACCAAGGAAGAGTGAACACTGGAGGATGTGAATTTCTTATGAACCCCCCAACTGCAACCAATACGGATGGGATTAAGTCAGGAATATAGAGACGAAACAATAGATGAGGTACATAAAAAAATCCTTTATTCCTACACTGCCATTAATAATAAACTACTTGAACCCAAGGGGACTTAACTCATTTTTCACTATATGGTTAGATGGTAGAATAAGAAAAATAAAGTTGATTGCTGGAAACATTGCAGTTGTCAAAGGAAAAAAACCAATGACTAGAATGGTATACCTTTAAAATCCTGTGAATGGTATAAAGGGCAGGCAAGTATGTAATACCCTCAAACTCGGACAGAGGGTGACAAACCTGATTGGAGGCTCTGGGCAGTGTTTTGGGATACTTGTCAAATTAAACTAAGCACAACTATTAAAGGATGAAAATTTTTTTCAGATTTTGATGTGATTCTAGGGGTTATACAAATCTGTACATTGGTTTGCTCATGCTAAATCTAGAAAAAACACTATAAAATTCACATATTACATATCTATAATGCTGACAAAAAGAAAAATTTCAAGTTCATGTAAAAATATTGAAAGACCTGCGCATGGCATTGTTTTCTGCTTCGTATGATGGTTTAGATTAGGGTTGGTTTCACAAATTCCATATGGAAATTGTAGGCAGGAGTATTATTGTTACAATAATGATCTGATTAAAGATTTTCTCCCCTTGGAAGTGAAGCTCTTTTGTCAGAAGGGGAAAAAGAAAGAGAGAAGATATAAATGATTGGTACCTTTTCTTGTGGAAAGCAGCCAAGTTTTTAAGAACCACTGACGAAAGAGAAACAATTTGCATGCTTGCAGAAAAAGGAGCTACAAGGGTTGCTCATCAGTATGTATTGCCATGTGACTGTTTAACTTCGACCTCAGTGAAAATGTTGCACTACAAACTTTACATGAATATGGTTTCTCACCAGTATGTATTCGCATATGTCTTTTCAAACTTGAGCCATCAGAAAATGCTGAACCGCACACTTCACATGAATATGGTTTCTCACCAGTATGTGTTCGCATGTGACGCTTTATCATTGAACTCTGTGAAAAGGTTGCGCTACACACTTCGCATGAATATGGTCGTTCACCAGTGTGTATCCGCATATGATTTTTCAAACTTGAGCTCTCAGAAAATCCTGAACCACACACTTCGCATGGATATGGTTTCTTACCAGTATGTATCTGCATGTGATTTTTTAATGTTGAACCACGTGAAAATGTTGAGCCACATAATTCACATGAATATGGTTTTTCTCCAGTGTGTATTCGCATATGTCTTATTAAACTTGATTTTGCAGAAAATGATGTACCACATATTTCACATGAATATGGTTTCTCACCAGTATGTGTTCGCATGTGACATTTTAACATTGAATTCACTGAAAACTTCGCACTACAGTATTCACACGAATATGGTTTTTCACCGGTATGTATTCGCATATGAATTTTTAAACTTGAGCTCTGAGAAAATGATGAGCCACATACTTTACATGAATATGGTTTCTCGCCAGAATGGATTTGCATGTGAATTTTTAACTTTGAACTCTGTGAAAATGTTGAGCTACATACGTCACATGAATATGGTTCTTCACCAGTGTGTATTCGCATATGTTTTTTTAAACTTGAATTGTAAGAAAATAATGAACCACATACCTCACATGAATATGGTTTCTCACCAGTGTGTGTTCGAATATGACTTTTTAACTTTGAACTCTCCGAAAATGTTGCGTTACATATTTCACAAGAATATGGTTTTTCTCCAGTGTGCATTCTCATATGACTTCTTAAACTTGTGCTCTGAGAAAATCCTGAACCACATACTTTACATGAATATGGTTTCTCACCAGTATGTATGTACATGTGTCTTTTTAATCTTGATTTTTGTGAAAATGATGAACTACATACTTCGCATGAATATGGTTTTTCACCAGTATGTATTAGCTTATGTCTTATTAAACTTGTGCTCTGAGAAAATGCTGAACCACACACTTCACATGAATATGGTTTTTCACCAGTATGTGTTCGCATGTGACCATTTAACTTTGAACTCTGTGAAAACTTTGCGCTACACATTTCACATGAATATGGCTTTTCACCAGTGTGCGTTCGCATGTGACTACTTAAGTTTGAACTTCCAGAAAATGTTAAACCACATACTTTACATGAATATGGTTTCTCACCAGTATGTGTTCGCATGTGACGTTTTAAAGTTGAATTCTCCGAAAACTTTGTATTACACACTTCACATGAATATGGTTTTTCACCGGTGTGTATTCGCATATGACTTCTTAAACTTGAACTCACAGAAAAAGCTGAACCACATACTTCACATGAATATGGTTTCTCACCAGTATGCGTTCGCATGTGTCGTTTTAACTCCCAATTCACTGTAAACACTGAACTACACAATGAATTACACATTTCAGATATTTTTTTCATTAGTATGTACACCTACAAGTTTTTTTAACCTGGTCTGTAATAAAAAGTTAAAAGACAAATGCAAATGCTGTTTCTCTAGTATGTTTTCTAATATGAATTATAAATGACTCTGAATACTTTTTCTCCTCCAATGTGTGTACATATATAAGTTTTGAAATATAAACTCTGAAAAATCCAATTCTTCTTCACAGGGGGATGAATTGCCTTCAAGATGTGCTTCCAAGTTAATCTTTGTTTTGAATCACTTTTTATGGAAATACAATCTGCACAAAAAAAATGGCATAGTATTAGCATCATTCTACAAATTTATTTTTAATTAGTAAACATAAATATAAACACATTTTTAAAAAAATATTTCCCCAGTATAGATTTTTCCACTCTTCAGTCATTAACTACAAACTCAGAAATATTAATATCAGGTATTTTCATATTTAGCCATCTTTTTTTTTGACAGAAAAACCCTTAGAACTCATGCTCCATTTAAGAGTTCATATAATTTCATGAATACTAAAAAACTTAAAATACTATAAAGATTTCATAAATTGAAATAAAATGACTTTAAAAATTTCACAATTTAGAAATGTAAAAATAACCAAAAGAAAAATTAATAAATTTTATAAATAACAGATAAAATAAAACTATCAAACATTTTTCTTAGCAAGAATGGCTATAAAGTTTGTGGTAGACAAACTACAACCCAAAAGAAACAGCAGGTCTTATGATCTTTAGTGCAGACTGAAAGAAATTTTTTAACATCATATTTGATTTTTATCTAATGAAGTTTTTCTTCTTTCAACTTTAGTTTATGTACAGTGGAATGTACATACAGAGGATGTGCCTTGTGGTTCAGTGGATATCGGCTCGGAACAAGAAACCGGGGAGCCGAGTTCGAATTCCAGTTGAATCCATTGTATTCACTTACGCACAAATACCCTTGGGAAAGGTATTAATCCATCTCTTCCTTCCAGTTATGGGTTAAATAGCAGGACAGATTGGGTTCTATAGCCTTGGTCAGCAACCAGTCTACCGCAGAAAGCAATGGCAAACTACTGCGGGATAATCTTCTGCCCAATATGAGATACTAGATAGGCAACTAGGCCCCACCCTTTTACAGTGAAACCGATGAAATGTAATCGCAATTTCTACTCCAACAGTTTCTTTCCTCGCACTTCCCACCTGTGGAATTCCCTACCGCATGCTTGCTTCCCAGACGGCTACAACCTCCAGGAGTTTAAATGTAAGGTCAATAACACCTCCTAACACACTAACTCACACCCACTCTCACCAACTCTCTCCTTATGTACATCCTAAGTCATCTACCACCCTCCTACTGACATTTCCCATACCCAATCGCTCTATGTAACCCCCTGCACTATAGTGGCATTGGAATGCCTTGCTTGGGGTGACACGATTAAAAAAAAAAAAAAAATCAGTCATGTCTCTTTCGAGACATGATCGCCCAAGCGTGTATCATGTATGGCACTTAACTGACTGACAATGGAAATAAATGACAAATCTATAACAATGAATTCATAGTAATGAATGCCCATAAAAATAACCAATCTAAATAAAATTGGTGAGGTCACATACACAAAACATACAGAAATAAAAAAATAAAATTTTATTTTAAATTTAAAATTCTACACATTTAGTTGCATCAGCATAAACATAGTTCAACAAAATACAAAAGAACAAAATGCATCACATTAAAACTTTTGCAACATTCACTTCAAAATTGTTTCATATATGAAAATTTATATAATCTTAATCTCCTGTGAATACCAATGGTTTTATAAAAACATCTAACTTATGTTCTTGATTATAATTCCCTGTTAAATCTTAACATTGAGTTCTCATTGAATTTAATCTCCTGTGGAATTTACCTTACCAAGTACCAAGAATTCTACTTTATATATATACATAGAGTTCTTGGCATATATTATGCTCTCATTATGATTGAGCTCTCTGGAGAAGAAAATTTTAAAAACAGTTTCCACTTCTGTGATATATGCGTGACTCTTCAGAAATGAATTGATTTCTTTCAGTGACTGGCATGTGCATACACTGCTTAAATACAACACGTCAAAATTTTCCTTCTCTGATTCCATGCGCCTATGGCTTAGGGGGTAGTGACTCCGACTGACACAAAATTGGTTGAGTTTCTATCCCGGCCAGAAGCAAGTGGATGTGTTTAGCCACACTGATGAGCTGTGATACAGCAAAACAGGCTTGTATGTGGATGACTAATATATATATATATATATATATATATATAGTCATCCATGTATATATATATATATATATATATTAGTCATCCATGTATATATATATATATATATATATAGTATATGTATATATTATATATATATATATATATATATATATATATATATATATATATATATATATATATATATATATATATATATTAGTATATATATATATATATATATATATTAGTCATCCATGTATATATATATATATATATATTAGTCATCCATGTATATATATATATATATATATTAGTCATCCATGTATATATATATATATATATATATTAGTCATCCATGTATATATATATATATATATATATATTAGTCATCCATGTATATATATATATATATATATACATATATATATAAGTCATCCATATATATATATATATAAGTCATCCATATATATATATATATATATATATATATATATATATATATATGAAAGTATATTACCTTACATTTGAAATTATAACACATGTCTACAAAACAAGCATTGTGAAAAGAGTACAAAAGAATTGGGTCTTACTTGTAATAATTCCCAGTGGGAGTCAGAGATGCCAGAGATTCCTTGTTTTTCGGAGAAGCAATATTTAGGATTCCAGATTCGAGCAGGCCGGATTTATCCACTATGTTACAAGTGAGGACATTCTGTAAACAGGAAAACAGCAGATCATGGGTTTCCCCAAATGTAAAACTGTGAGCTGGAGATCGTTTTTATACCTGATGATATTTCTACATTGCAGAGGATAACAAAGCATTTTTAAATAAACTTGTAAAAAGTATCATGGCTGATACTGTTAGTATTTTATGTAGAGAGGTTAAATGAAAAAAAGAAAGGAAAACGAAAGCCTTGCAGTTGTTAAAAAGACATTGTGTTCATCTTAATTAAGATTGTTTCACAAACCTTTCTAAGCAATTTAAAGTAACAACAAACGCATTTGAGTGGTATTCCTTGAAACTTGATGAAAGCATAAATGTAAAAGACTGCCCAATTTCTGGTTTTTCTTAATTTCAAATATGACTAATTAAACATTTGTTAAATACATTTTCTATTTTTTTAACCAAAGGGGAAAGTAATTTACAAGCCAGGAGTATCAAATTTATGATTCATGTCAAGGACATGTATGAGATTTGGCTTTTACAAAGCAAATTTGCTAGCAGCTACTGAGAGGCATACTGGATAGGGCTTTTATAAGTCAATGGAAATCATAAAGAAAACAAAGTAACAGAAGAAAAAACATGGGAAGAAACAAAGAAAAAAATATTTATATTGTTTACATTGATCAGGCTGTTGTCCTCATCTTTATTTTCATATTCACAATGCTTAAATTGTTGTACACTCAGACCTTCTTAAGGCTACATATGTTGGAATTTTGAAGCGAAGACTTTATTTAGTCCTGTGGAGTAAAATGCTCTTGGCATATAACCCACAGGATAAAAATGTTGGCTTAAGTAAATCAGTGACTTGACCCCAAAAGTTCAATACCTGGCCACAGCAGACGTGAACAAAAACTAAATGTGTTGAGTTACTAAAGGGAAATAACTGAAATTAAAATGACCAGAAAATAAATAGCATATGGAACTAGAACAATCTCCCCATGGAGACAAAATAAAGAGTCTGGTTTGAAACTCTAACTTGTATCACCTGAAGAAAGCCAGTGTGTACAACAACTGAAATAATGTAATATGACAAAAACGATGACAATAGTATGAACAACGTAAATATTAACAAAGTCTATTCCTGGAAGTTCTTTTTCCTTTACTATTAAAATCTGGAATTTTTTAAGATAAGAATGTGTTTTTATACATTCATAGTGTTTTGAAATCATTTCAAAGGTTCACTATTTGTCTATAGCTAAAACCCTAACAAGTGCTACCATGCCAAACCTGGAAACAACAGCAATTAAGAATTGATTCTGTGCTTCTCAAAACCTCCCATTCAGAGGCCTTGCTGCCAGAGGTAGTTTATTGTCATATCCAGGACGTAATGACAGACATATCACCAGATAATGTGCAAGTGATAAAAGAAATGTTTATTACCCTAGTTTGCAATTCTCCCCATTATGGTTATTACTATATCCATGATATAAGAACACCTCATTTCCCAGGTAGAACAGGGTTTTCTTTTTTTTCCTCAGAGGGAGTTTTATGCCACTATGTAATAAACAAAATTATTTACAAACATACATACATACATACTTATATTTTCAAGGAAAAATGTATGATAAAGTTGAAAGAGTTTTCACAAAACATGTTTCGTCATTTAAGACTTCATCAGACTAATTTTTACAATTTAGGATATTTTATAAGAAAGACAATGGAAACAAAAATAAAAAAAATCTAAATAAAATTGACAAGATTACATACACAAAATACATAAAAAAAATTTTATTTTAAATTCCCAGGATTTCTTATTTATGTACCTGTGTATTCGCATTAGCATGAATTTAGTTTGATGAATTGCAAAAATACAAAATAAAACTTTTTGCTACGTACATGCTTGCTCCCAAATTGTTTGACATATAAATTTTCATGTAACTTTTATATATATATATATATATATATATATATATATATATATATATATAATAAAAAGTGTGAGAAGCCGTGAATGTTTTCTTTAAAATATATATTTATTGTTTGGTATTCATACAAGTTATGGAGTATTAATTTGTCATGGTTTGCGCTACACGTGTTTCGAGTCTAAAATTGACTCTCTTCAGGCGAACAAATTTGTTTTTTTACATTTGGGTTTCTCTGAGTATTTCAGAGTATATATAATTTATAAAAGATTTTAGATTAATACAATGGGGAATACATATTTCATCGCGTCATGATGTTATTATCGCGGCTTGTCAGACTCAAATGGTACAACAGCTGGTCCTCAAAAATATCCCCCACAAAAATTCCATTTCTTTTATTTTATTTTACATAGATGCTCACATGTCCATATTAGAATAGACATTTGTAACGGTTATTTACAAAACATTCTCCCTCATTCGAAAAGAACTCCAAAGAAAAGAGGAAAGCAAGAACAAAGAAAAGATAGACGATTGATTAATGTAAATAGGAGAATAAAAAGAAAAAAGGGGAAACAGAAAAACTGAATGGAAAGCAAGAAGAGTAAAAGAAAGGACAAAGAGATACAATAAAAGGAAAAACAGAATCAAGAGAAATAAATGTTGACATCGTGATAGCGTCTCAAACCTATTTTTCGTGATAGCGTCTCAAACCTCCTAACTGTTCTCTTAGAAAAACATGGAAAAAATTTAACTATGAAATTTAATTTCAAATATACTGGGATATATTTACGGTACAAAAAAAATTGTACATCATAATTTTAATACAATGTGAAAAAATAACTACTCTTACTATTATTTTAAAAATTAATGCTAGTTTAAAAAATATTTTTAAAATAATTAAAAATACTAAAATTAAAAAATATAAATATAGGAACAGGAAAAAATTAGATAAATGTAACAGAAGAGGGAAATACACAAAAAAGAAGGAAAGAAAAAGGGAGAAAACACAATGGAACAGATTTTAAAATAATTAAAAAAAATAAACGCTAAATCGAAACTGACGTATTCATATTCACTCATATTCATTCTAAGAAACACGACAATAGATTTACCCTTAAATTAAAATATACCGACCATAGGGAATATTTATGGTGAAAAATAAATCATAAATCATAATCTTAACATAAATTACATTATAATCACTAGTAGTAATTTATTCTAACTATAGTTAAAATAATGACTCCAAATAAGAAAATATAATTTATTAAAATACAATCTTAACAAATATATGTATACATACATATATACACATACACAAATATATATATATATATATATATATATATATAGATATGTATTCATATACATATGTATTTATATATCTGTCCTGTCAGTTAACCCATGACTGGAGGGAAGAGATGGCTTAATACCTTTCCCAATAAATAATAATAATGATACTAATAAGAGACAATAACAAAAATGTGTGTGTATCAAACAAAATTTCTATCAAACGTAAATAATAATAATAATGATAGTAATAATAATACACATTCTATAAAAACGAGGAAAAAAGAAACTTAAAAAATACCTATAAATATAAAAATTAAAATTAAAAAAGTTAAAAAACAAAAAAAATAAAAAATAAAAATTAAAAATTAAAAAAAATCGAAACCACATTTGCTGTAAAATGATATTAGCAGCACATTCCAGAATTTTTCAAAAAAAAAGATTTTTTAAAATTAAATTAAAATTAATATAATTTACACTAATTCAAATCTCAATCAGGATTTATCAAGACTATTTTTGTGTCTGCATTTAAATATTAATTCATTCTGCTGATTAAATAGTTCCTTATACACACACACACACACAACATGCATTTGTGTTACACAAAGAAATTATAACACATGTTTACACAAGAAGCAGTGTGAAAAGTTAATAAAAAAGAAAGGTCTTACTTTTAATATTTTCCAGTGGGAATTAGAGATGCCAAAGATTCTTGTTTCTGGAGAAGCAATATTTAGGATGTGTGTTATGGTGCAGTGTATATCAGCTTGGAATGAGGAATCAAAGTGCTGAGTTCAAATTCTAGTTGAATTTCTTGCATTCATTTACGTGTAAATACCCTTGGGAAAGGTATTAATCCATCTCTTCCCTCCAGTTATGGGTTAATTGACAGGACAGATTGTGTTCTATAGCCTTGGCTGGCAACCAGTCTACTGCAGAAAGTAATGGCAACCTACTGTGGGATAATCTTCTGCACAGTCAGTCGTGTCTCTTTTGAGACATGATCGCTCAAGCATGTACCATGTATGGCACTTAACTGACTGAGTGAATATTTAGGATTCCAGATTCGAGCAGGCCTGGTTTATCCACTATGTCACAAATGAGGACATATTCTGTAAACAGGAAAATGGCAAGTCATGGGTTTTTTTCCCAAATGGTGGACTGTGAGCTGGAGATCGTTTCTATATTTGATGATATTCCTGCATTGCAAAAGATAACAAAGCATTTTAAAATAATTTTGTAAAAAGTTTCATGGCTGATGTTGATATTTTAGGAACAGAGATTAAATAAAAATGGAAGCCTTGCAGTTATTAACGAGACATTGTGTTTATCTCATTTAGGATATTTTTACAAACTTTTGTAAGCAATTTTGAGTGACTACAAAAGCATTTGAATGGTATTCCTTAAACCTTGATGAAAGCATAGATGTACAAGACTCTGTCCAATTACTGGTCTTTTTTAATTTCAAATATGACCAATTCAAAATTTGTTAAATACATTTTTTATTTTCCTAATGGGGAAAGTACGATGGAAACAAAAACAAAAATTCTAAATAAAATTGGCGAGATTACATACACAAAATACATAAAAAAATTTTATTTTAAATTTTAAATTCCCAGCATTTCTTATTTATGTATGTTTGTATTTGCATTAGCATGAGCTTAGTTCGATGAATTGCAAAAATACAAAATAAAAATTTTGCTACATACATGCTTGCTCCAAAATTGTTTGACATATAAATTTTCATGTAACCTAAAAAACATTTCCCCCACAAATAACCCACTTAGTAAAATCTTCAGCAAAAATACACTTAAACTAAGCTACAGTTGCACAAACAACCTATAATAAACCATAACAAATATATCCTAAATCAACATGCAGATCAAAATAAAACCGGCAACCAAAATACAATCAAACACAACAATGAAAACATGTGCAATTGTAGAAACCCTAGTAACTGCCCACTACAAAATAAATGTAAAATAAACTCAATAATCTATCAATGCAACATAACATCTATTGAAAATCCAACTATAAATAAAATGTATATTGGATCAACTAAGAACACTTTTAAGCAGCGCTGGTACATGCACTTAACTTCGTTCAAAAACAGCATACACCGAAACCAAACATTCCTTTCTACATACTTTTGGAAGCTAAAAGGATTCAAAACAGAAACCCAAAGTAAAATGGAAAATCCTAGAAAAAACTAAAACTTGCAACTCACTTGACGACATCTGCCTTTTATGTTTAAGTGAAAAGCTACACATTCTAAAGTACCCCAACAGTAGTGAACTATTAAACCGTAGAGACGAATTAGCAGTATTATGCAAATATCGCAAATATTTCTCGTTAAAATTTAAATAAACAAATAAACACTCCACCCATGTGACCCCCCCAAAAATGAAAAAAAATACACATAACCAACCCTATTAATAAACAGAACAAAAAACATAGAAACAAAAGACAACAAACCCCATACCACACCAACAATAAATCCAGCTACCTGAAATAGTAGAAAAATAAAAGAAAATATCGACACTGCAAAAAACAAACACATACCCCAATACAAAATAACCAAAATTAAACAAAGAAGTGACCAACCCAAAAACAAAACAACACATACTCATCCCTAAACCAAATAAAAACACCCACAACGCCACCAGGCAAGATAAATAGGAAAACCTATCCTGAACTTAGCCACCCCGCCAACACCTAACCCTAAGATGTTAATAAGGCCAACAGAATCCAAATCACAACCCAACCCCCACTTTCACCTAAATAAAACAAATATAAACGGTCTTTTTCAACCAGATAATTTTCATAACAATTTAATCACCCGAAGAAGAGGTGGCCAAAACACATGGTCAGCTTCGAAACGTGAAAATTTTTGTGTAGTGATACTATGAATTTATAAACCATTGTAACAACTATTACAATATAATGCTCCATGTTTGTATCGAGCACTCTTTATAAAAGTAAATGCATGAACAACAGGTTAAAAACTTACGAGTTCTACTACTTTGTTACAATATATATATATAATTTATAAAAGATTTTAGATTATTAGAATGGGTAATACATATTTCATCGCATCATGATGTTATTATCACGGCTTGTCAGACTCAAATGGTACAACAGTTGGTCCTCAAAAATATCCCCCCCACAAAAATTTCATTTCTTTTATTTTACATAGACGCTCACATGTCCATATTAGAATAGACACTCACAGCTTTGGTATGGAACATTGCTCTGCTGGTTATAATATTAAAACCAATTGCTAAACATACAGATCATTGATTTTTAAGTGTTTAATCTTAGTCTTCCATGGTATGGCTTTAACACAAGAGAAAATGGCTTACCTCCAGGATGAAAACAGATTTGGATATGCCATACATGCAGCACATCGCATTGAATACACCGGTTCTCGTCCGATCACCGAAGTTAAGCAACATGAGCCTGGTCAGTACTTAGATGGGTGACCGCTTGGGGAAGTCCAGGCGCTGTAAGCGTTCTGTGACGGATGTGTTTTGTGGTGCAGTGGATGTCGGTCTTGGAAAGAGAAATCGGTGAGCCGAGTTCGAATTCCAGTTGAGTACCCTGCATTCACTTAAGCACTGGTACCCTTTGGAAAGGTATTAATCCGTCACCTCTAGTTATGGGTTAAATAACAGGATGGGGCCTGGAGGCAACCCATCCAGTGTTGGTGTCACAATAAAAACACCCTTGGTAGCCCTGGCAAAGCATCAAGTATTCAGCTATTTGACAAGATTATGAATTTCGCTATAAACTGTGCCAGGGTTCCAAATGCACAGGTAATACTGGAGGGGTGTAGTAGTGAGTTCTATCTCGGCCAAGGCCGCAGGACAACAACGATGCCATACATGTAAAATCTTTTTTAAAAAAAAATGGCAGCTTCATGACTTATACATTTAAAATAGATTT
The DNA here is from genome assembly GCA_037127315.1 of Ascarosepion bandense. Classification (NCBI taxonomy): domain Eukaryota; kingdom Metazoa; phylum Mollusca; class Cephalopoda; order Sepiida; family Sepiidae; genus Ascarosepion; species Ascarosepion bandense. The sequence continues at coordinate 4,641,149 of JBBBDQ010001152.1, read as the reverse complement.
TGGAGTCAGATTGACTTTCATGAGAATATCTAATTAACATATACAAATTTTAACTTACTCAGACTATATAAAATGCATAAAGAGGCAATAGCAAGTGTTAGTGCTGTAGTGAACAGGAGACGTTGTTGGATTGTTTGACTTACACTACTCTGTTGGTTGAAGGAAACAAATTTAGAAACTTTATTATTTATCTGTTAACATCTTCCTGAGTTAGCTATCATTTGTTTGGTCATCCAATCCTTTTGTCACTGCACTTCATGACATTTACACATCATTCACTTCTGTGGTACAATCATAATACAGTCTAACCCTGATATAAGAGAGTTGTCGGGACCAGATAAAAGTTATCTTATATCCAGGTTTGGTCTATTTTATACAGTGTAACCCAGACGTAAGAGAGTTACTGGCCCTCGGATACCAATTCTCTTATATCCGGGTTTGGTAGGTTTAAACACAGTGTAACCCAGATATAAGAGAGTGTTCGGGACCAGATATGATCTCTCTTATATACGGGTTATACTGTAATACTAACTAATAAATCAAATCTTATTATAGATGAAAAATGTAAACAAATTTAAAAATCCATTATCTTCAAGACATGTTTCAAAGTCATTTTGTAAATTTAACAATTAACTGAATTTTGTAAAAATAATATTTAATTTCACTTAAAACCTAATAAAAATAACATTTATTTATCTACAGTAGTCTGTTGGGTCAATAATTACACTCATCTTAAAAACGAAAATTTAAAAAAAAATTGAATATATATGGAACAGCAGCAGATCCCGAATTACCATCTGTCAAGATGAATGGAAGCTTCCCCGAGAAATTTCCCTGCTATGAGAGGTAATTAAGCCTTAAATTCACCCTTGACCTCATGGAACTCATGTATACAATCTATGACTAAAGATAGAGGAAAAAATGGTTGGTTCCCTATACCAGTCCAGTAAGTACCTGATTCTATGTGCTACCTTTATAAGATCCAGATCAGGCCTAAAATGGAGTGCATATTTGGATGGGGGCTGCCCAGGTCCCATTTTCCAGTCTCAATAGAGTGTCTCAGAGTACTTACAGGTAACAAATTATTTTCCACCCTCTCTTGCACAGGTGGGGGTGTGACAAGTCTCTTAGTGCTGTTTCTATGGATAGCGCTCGGATGAACTACATTCCTTGGTTCTGCCAGTTGTAACCTTCACAGACAGGACTCACCAAATCACTCTCACTTCCTCTGCATACCATTGGTGAGAAATTCCACCCAAACTGCTCTGTAGAACTGACTCCCTAGGGGATGTTTTCCTGATCACTAAAGTATTAACTATTATCTTTCCCTCCTTAATGTAACCCTCTAACTCCAGTGTCCCTTGAACCTTATACAGAGTGAACCTCAATAATCTTGGAATTATTTCAAACTTTTGTTCTCATCTTGGTTGATATAGGGGCTAAAATAGACACAACGTTTCAATCAAGTACCCTCTGGTCATCATCAGGTGTCAATATATTGGCTGATGTGGATTATCTTGTTGATTATTGTGAAATATCCTGTGAAATCAATTATTGTTCTTTCATGTTGAAATTTGGTTCACTACTACAAAGTCCAAGGATCGAATTTATGACCACTAAATGATACTAACACTGTTACATTTTAATCCTGGACAAACCCCCTATTTTGTTATGATAGAGATGGACGAGCCCCCAATTTTGTCATGACATATCCTGGATGAGCTCTCAATTTTGTTACAGGGTTAAATGTAACAAAAGAAAAAAAAATGATTTACCAAAACTCAAGAGATAAATCAGATAAATATTTAATTTACAAAACACACCAAATAAAATATTTACAAATATACAATTTTTGTTGCATTCAAAACAAGAAACATAGAGTTTGCTACTGGCAAATGTTACAAGGAGAGAAGGGGAAGGTAAGGTGAGTATCTTTACCCAATTAAGTTGGCGAAGAGTTTAAGTGCTAGATGTTTTGGAAATCCTTAAATGAGTATATAAAGAATAATTATTAGTTTGTTCAATGAAAGTTAAAAATATGAATTTACCCATATAGTTCCGTGAGGTTCTCTTTAAGGTTTAGTTAGTCGGCAACTTTCCTTCTAGAGATTCTTTTAGCTGGATATAAATCCTTGAATCAAAGCCGGAGTTGATAATTTCAGCACATCCTTTTAACAACTCTTTCAAATTTTAGTCAGTATGACTTTTCTATGAGATTCTTTCAATTGGATATAAATCCTTGAATCAGAACCAGAGTTGATAATGTCAGCAAACCATAGTAACAACTGAATACTCTCTTCCCAAAACCTACTTTTATAGGGGCTACCACCTAATTTACATATTCTAGAATCTTTTAGAATTCTCTAGATTTTACTGGAGCATTCTGGCATCTTCCAAAACATTCTATTCCTAATTTCTCTATTTTTACGACTACTTCATGAATTAAAACTTTTTTGTAATAACAAGTAGGACTCAATATAATCCCTTAATATAACTTTTTAGACATTATTGATATTTTTATATATAAATGCATCCTTGTAACACACATGTATAACCAGAGGGTACTTGGTCGAAATGTTGTGTCTATTATAACGCCAATATTAACCAAAACGAGAACAAAAGTTTGAAATAATTCCAAGATTATTGAAAATTATTCATCTCAAAAATAAATATAAGAGTGAACCTCACTGTAAAAAAAAAAAAAAAAAAAAAAAAAAACTACCCAGTAGTTTTTAAAAATTAGGAAAATATTCCAAGTAATCTAATGTTTCATTAAATTTGATCTACCTTGGCTTTATATTTACTATAGTTTCCACTCTTATTTTCTGATAAAGTTGTATATGGATGTCTGTATTTACAAAAATTGACATTATTTACACTGTTTGAACTGTTATCCTCATCTTTATTGCCAGTGTAAATAATTGTTAGGGCGCCGCTCCTATTTGACTACAAATGGACTGTTCCCATTGCTATATATAGCAATGGTGGATTCTCTACAGGAGAGTCGTAGAGAGTCATTTGAGAGTCTCTAATGAGTTACTGAAGAGTTAGTGCGAGTCAGTGAAGAGTTAGTCACACTTCCGGTGGCGTACCGGAAGTAATCACGTATACACACGTCTTATGACGGATTGGACTCTTGTATCTTTCTATTGTAAATATTACTAATCACTTCTGTACATACTAACCATCTTTCCGTGGAATACAACTTATATTCTGATTCTGTTGTTGAGTTATTCATTTATACTTGGCGACATAACAATAATGTAAATACTACCTCATTTCAAAAGTAGACAAAAATTGACATGGGTATAAATGTAAAATAAAAAAAGAAAAATCTACTAAAATATTGGTGGTTGCTAAATTGTAATAAGCTTTTCCATTTATGATTAGTAAATATAGATTTTATACCAAACTGGGACCAATTAAGACAGAATTTTAAGATTTCAAACTATGTAAATTATTATAATTAAAATAAAAAAAGATAAAATGAAAACAATTCCTGTAAAAATTAATTATTCATCGATGTTTTTTTTTATCACAATAGTTCTCTTATTCATATAAGAAATTAAAACTTTTTCAAATTAAATGATGTCCTAATTTTATTGAATTATTTTATTTTACTATTCAGAGCAGATTTTTGGTAACTCTTCTGAAGAGAAAAAAAATGTTTAGTTGAAACTCTCTGAGGAGCTCTACTTTTAGGGTTTATAAAATTCAATTTCCCAAAATTTCATAAAATTAAATAAGTTGATTAAGGGGTAACAAATGTAAAAATATATATTTTTATCAAGATTTAAAAAAAAAAAAAAGTCCATTCATCTGTGCAGTAGATATTGGCTCAGAACAAGATATCAAAGAGCCTAGTTTGAATTCCAGTCGAATTTGTTTCATTCACTTACATGTAATTACCCTTAGGAAAGGTATGAATCCGTCTCTTCTCTCTCTAGCTATAGGTTAAACAGCAGGACAGCTTGGGTTCTATAGCCTTGGTTGGCAACCAGTCTACCGCAGAAGTAATGTCACTCTACTGCTGGAAAATTTGTCATCAGTCAGTCATGTCTCTTTCAAGACATGATTGCCCAAGCATGTATCACGTATGGCACTTGACTGATTGTTGGAGTGATGGTTATTGGCATAGTGCTAACACACTTGCCTAGTAATCTGAAAAAAATAGTATTGATTATGGCTCTGTTGGCAACAAAGGTCTCATCTGTTCTGAATCCAACTTCATGTATGGCACTTAACTGACTGAGTGGTGTTAGGAACCCTCACAAATTCGCTAAAAAAACCTGTGTATCATGAAGAAAAAAAGGCCCCAAACTTTAAAAAAAATGTTATTGTCAAAATGTTTGGGATTATTAAAGACTTAAAGAGGAAAGATCAAAGTATTTTTAGTTATTTTTTTTAAATTTTAATCCTTTCTAATTCATTTGAAATTTTGTTAAAAACCTTGTTTTTTTTTCATCCAACAGTGACCAGATTTTTACCAGTTTTATAATGTAATATTACAAAACCCAGATTTTTTTCGTTGAAAAACGCATTAATTTAGAAATTTTTGCAAAAATTAAATAATTGTTGGATTTTAACGAAACTTTCAGGACTTCCACTTATTCATATATGAATAAAATTATTTTGAAATTATTATTTTTAGAAAATCTTTGTAAAAATATATTTCTTACAGCTATTAACTCCCACCTCCCAACTCCACGTTATTTCATGAAATTTGAAGAAATTAAATTCCATTTCGAAAATTTGTTTTATTCAACTTAAAAGTAAAATACAGAAATCCTTGGGGATTGTAAAAAGTAAATCATCCTTTTTTTTTTTTTTTTTTTTTTAATTATTAAAACTTCAAGATTAGATTATTTTAAAAAATTTTTTAAATATATATTTTTTTAATTACTTTTTTATGCCGAAATATTCACACGAAATCACAGATCATTTTTAATTCAAACAAAAACATTGTTACATTTTCCAGGCATTTTTAAATCAACGAAACAGGTAAAAAAAATAAATAAAAGAATAAAAAACACTTTAAAAATTAGTTGAGTCCTCTTTTTTCTTTTTTTTTTTTTGCTTTTAGATGTTTAATTTAAAAATAAATTTTCCTTTTGTTCTTTTTTCTTTTATAAAGTTATGTATCAATAATGGGTTATGAGATATGATATAAATAGAAATTTTAAACTTCAGACTAAAAAACTGTCACTGATTGTATGAGAGACGAATAAAAATAAGCTAACATTATTTATTATCAGAAAAATAGCAAAAAATTAAATATTTTATGGTGTGCTATTTAAAAAAATCGAACTTCCACGTGTGAAATAAAATTACAGGATTTTTTTTTTTAATCACCCTCACCTTTTTGTGTTATTTTTTTCATCTCTGTGCAAACGATTAGCTAAGTAAAAAAAAATCTCTAAAAATCTGCAGTTGTTTTCTAATAAAAAGGAATCGCCTGATTGAATTTAACTATTTAGAAAATAAAATACTGAAAATTTTAAATTGTCCTAATTTTTTAGAAATATTAACTTTTAGAAAAAGAAGGCTTCTCTTCCTAAAAATAAATTTGTAAAACAAGAGAAAATGTCATACTTACGTCTTTATTCGCCTTAATTTTCCAACTTGGGAAAATTCTACGTTAAAGAAGAATTCAGAGGTAAAACAAGAAGAGTCTGATGACAGACGATAACAAAAAGGGCAGGCGTTGAGTTGGCTAATGGGACCCCAGGAGTGAAAAACTAACAGACAGGATTAATATTATTATTATTATTATTATTATTATTATTATTATTATTTTAAATCATGTCAAGGGATTGTGCTCGACAGCCGTTCGTGTTTTGGCGACTGTCATTGTGTTACAGAGCCTGCTAAAATTATTTTTTTAGACACAGATATATAAGAAAGTAATTAAAAATAATATAAAATAAAAATGTAGGTTTTAAATTTTCTTAAATTTTAAAAAGTTACTGATCCAAATCAGAAAATGATTTGGAAGAGCAAAAAACAAGGGAGATAAGTAGATAATTCTTTTGTTTAAAAAGTATCAGATTAAACAGAAAAGTGTATAAAAATTAAGGTTTTTCTGTTGACAGAGCTTTTAATACATACTTCCTTTGCAATATTTATTTATAAGATTATAAAAATATATGAACCAACTACAATGCAATATTTTCTCATTTATATTTATTACTTCAGAAAAGAATAACAAAAGTTTTTATACATAATTTATAAAAAATATTTATGAATTATGGAACAAAATAATTTATTTAAATGAAAATGATTTTTTTTTTTTACAAACATTGTACAATGTACATTTCACATTATTTCAAACCCCAAAGTACTTCTTGCTTTAATTTTCCAATTTTTTTATAATCTTGATATGGAATTGATTAACAGCTAATGGATTCGAAGTTTATACAATAGTAAATAATAAAGATTTCATTATAGTTAGTTCACATATTTTTATTATTTTGTAAATATAAAATATTTTTTATAAATATAATTTTTAAAATTTTTATAAATATTCTTTTAATATTTTTGTCATAATATAAATTCTTAAGAACAAAAATGTATAAATTTACTTTGGGTTTTGTTAAAATTCTACTTTTTAAAACAATATAGTTGAAGTTGTATGCAGGGTCTAAAGAAAAAAATCCTTTGCAGAAAGAAAGGTTAAACTTTGCTGTTATTCTTATGTCACTTGACATTTTTTTTTTTAATCATCTCACTCCAAGCAAGGCATTCCACTGCCACTGTTTCCCATGGGGCTACATAGAGGAAGGTAAAGAGAAGGAGTGGTTAGACATAGAAAATGTCAGGAGGAAGGTGACAGATGAGTAAGGATACCGAGGATGAGGGTTGGGCAGATGGGAAGAGTGTTTGATAGAATGGGAGCAGGTTAGTGTGTTAGGAGGTGTCTATTGACCTTACATTTAAACTCCTGGAGATTGTAGCCGTCTGGAAGCAATGGAACAGACATAATTTATAATTTCATTTTTGATCTTCCACAGAATTAAAAAAAAATCAAACAATTGTAAAATTGATAAATAAAAATTCTTTTCATAAATATTCATTAAAAAATGATGTTCAACAAGTTTTGGATGTTTAGGTGAAAGAACCAACCCAGCAGGAAAAGCCATAACATAATATATATAACATAACATATATATATAACATAAAGATCATATAACATAACATAAATAATATATAACATAACATATATATATATATAACATAAACATCATATAACATAACATAAATAATATATAACATAACATATATATATAACATAAAGATCATATAACATAACATAAATAATATATAACATAACATATATATATAACATAAACATCATATAACATAACATAAATAATATATAACATAACATATATATATAACATAAACATCATATAACATAACATAAATAATATATAACATAACACATATATATAACATAAACATCATATAACATAAATAATATATAACATAACATAACATAATATATACATCAAAAATGTTTTTCTTGTTGAAAACCTATATATTTTATTAAAACTAAGAGTCAGTAACTCTCTACAAAAATAATTTTTGAGTTCTCTTGAATTTATATGATTTCAAACCATATTTTTGATGTTTTCACAGTCAATATAATTTTATTGTTTTCTTTTTCTTTTAATATGACAAATTTATAAAAATGTAAAAATCAGGAACATCCAAAAGTCACTATCACAGATTAACCACAACTTAAGTAGGGGTGGGTGATATAACCGACCTAGAAAAAAAACTCCAGAAAACTTTAAAATAAAAAGATTCGATACAATGGTCATTCATTAATGAATAAGTACTGAAAATTTCTATGAAATCCAAGAATTTCTTGCTTTTTAGAAAAACATTTTAAAAAATTAAAAAAATTTTTTTTTTAAAACAGGATATTTTTTAGCATCTCAAAAATGTGCATGATTTTGGAAGCATGTAGGGAACATTTATTTAAAATCATTATTTTAGAAAATATAACAGATTGAACAAAATTAATATCTATTTAATAAAATACTTCAATCTGCATTTTCTTATCTTCTATTAAATCCAATAAATGAAAAGAATTCAACTAAAATTTTACAAATACAGAAATAATAAAAGTAATTTTGTTGGGGTGTCTGGAAAGGTAATGATGATTTTTAATCATGTTCCAACACATTAGGTCATGTCAAATTTATCGACAAATATTATATGCTTACATTTCCAATTACAGCACATTTCAAACTATCTCTTTAGAAAGAACGTTTAAAATTACTTAATTCATGTCAATTTTGCATTCCTATACAATGTGTGTTGTGGTACAGTGGATATCAGCTCAAAATGAGAAACTGAAGAGCCAAGTTCAAATTCCAATTGAATTCCTTGCATTCACTTATGCACAAATACCCTTGGGAAAGGTATTTATCCATCTCTTCCCATCTAGGGAAGAGATGGATGAATACCTTTCCAAGGGTATTTGTGTGTAAGTGAATGCAAGTAATTCAACTGGAATTCGAACTCAGCACCCCAATTTATTGTTCCGAGACAATATCTACTACACCACAACGCACATTCTGTCAAGTAACCAGTGAGCTGATTCTGAAAAGTACTGCTTGCAATTCGACAAATTAAAGGGAGTAATTCAAGAAAAGCACTTAGTAGTCGTGAATAGTGGTGCAGTGGATTTTGGCTCAGAATGATAAATCGGGGGAGCTGAGTTCGAATTCCAGTTGAATTCGTTTCATTCACTTACGCGCAAATACCCTTGGGAAAGGTATTAATCTGTCCATTCCCTCCAGTTATGGGTTAAATAACAAGATATATTGGGTTCTATAGCCTTGGCTAGCAACCAGTCTACCGTAGAAAGTAATGGCAACCTACTGCATGATAATCTTCTGCCCAGCCAGTCATGTTTCTATCGAGACATGATCGCCCAAGTATGTATCACATAGCACTTAACTGACTGACTGAATGTCAAACCTCATATTTCTTTGTCAACCTAGCAAAAATTGTTGCAGTTTAGCTAAGATGTGTTACTCAACCCACCATATTTACTCAACCCACCATATTTACTCAACCCACCATATTTACCAGATATTACTCCTTTGGATTTTCATTAATTCAGACCTTTACAAAATATACTCAGTGGTAAAAATTTTAATTCTTTGGATGACATAATAAAAAACGAAAAAAAACCTTAATGATTTTTTTTTTCATAATCATATCACCCCAAGCAAAGCATTTAACTGCCACTATTTTGCAGGGGTTACATAGGAGGAAAGTTATGAGAAAGAGTGACTGGTTATGGGGGTGTCAGGAAGTGGGTAAGAGAAGGATGAGAATACTGATGAGAGTGAAGTGGATGGAGAAAGGAGCATGAGAGCAAGGATGCAGGTTAGTGAGATAGGAGATGACTACTGACTTTACATTTAAATTCTTGGAGATTACTTGCTTCCCTGACAGTTATAAATGGAAGGAAATTCCACAGGCTGGAAGTGTGAGAAAAGAAGCTACTGGAGTAGAATTTGTGTTCACATTTTATTGGCTTCACAGTAAAAGGGGTGGAACCTAATTGCTAATCTTGTGGCTCGAGTAAATTCATATATAGGGGGCACCAGGGAGCTAAGTTCATCAGAGTTCCTTTTTAGCAAGAAAACCACCAAAATTCTGGGAAGACTAAATCTTAAAGTTGAAGGAAAAATGGAGAAAGTTTATGCAACAAAATGGTTCATATTTATTAACATAAGTTTTCTGGACAACCTAGTATTTTGGAAAAAAAGTAAATGGGGATTATCTGGTAAGGGGATTATCTGGTTTGGGAAATTTTTTATATTATTAATGGGGATTATCTGGTTTGGGAAATTTTATGCAAAAACTTTAAATAAGGTTAAAAATACTGTTTTAAAAATGCATGTACCTAATTCAAAGATAAAAAATCAGAAGAGGGTTTGGGTAAATTCACTTATGTCACTGGGACTTTTAACAATTTTTTCTTTTCTAAAACACAATTTGGCAGACTTGAAGGAGACTACCACCATCTTTAAATTTGTTGTTTTTCATTGTTTTTGACTTTTTTCAGTGCAATCTTATTGATTACACCCTAAACTTACCAACTGACAAAAAAAAAATTTGGAAAAATTTCAATATTTAAACAATTTTAAGGGGGGCTCAGTTTTTCATACAATGTTATAGTAAATTGATCCTCCATTTTGGAACCACTTGCCGGTAAGACATTACCATCCACTGTAAATTAGATGATTATCAATTTTTTAAACTTTTTTCAGTGCAATTTTATCGATTAAACCCCTAAGCTTTCCAACTAACAAAGAAAATTTGGAAAAATTTCAATATTTAAACAATTTTAGTGGGGGCATTCAGTTTTTCATACAAACTTTCAAATAAATCAATCCTGTGCAATTAACTTTTTTACTTGTACATATTCATCAACTGAACCCCTTGCGAAATTTTTGAATAAAGCCATTCTTGGAGTTTCCAAGGAAGATGCCATCGTAAGAACTAAAGAAAACTTGAAAAAGACAAAAACAAGAGCAACAACTCGTCCAAAAAAAAAAAAAAAAAAACCGAAACAAGGCAACCCCAAGGCGAGTGGTTCCAAAATGAAGGATCAGTTTACTATAACATTGTATGAGAAATTGAGCCCTCCCCTAAAATTGTTTAAATTTTTTTTGATAATCAGAAACTTAATAATCGATGACTGCGCTGAAAAAAGTCAAAAACAATGAAAAACAACAAATTTAAAGGTGGTGGTAGTCTCCTTCAGGTCCGTCCACAATTCTATTCCCATTTTTCACTTGATTCACTTCTTTATTTCCATTTTTTTTTTAATACGGAAAAATCTAACTCCCTCCATGGATGATGGTCAAAAATAGCTTTTATTTCTGGAACCTAATTTTCCTGTTTTCAAGACAGAATTTTCCTGTTGCCTCCTCTTGAATTCTTTTCATTACATTCTGGTTGAAAATTATTACACCTTCAGGTTGAAACCTTTGAACCTTTTGAAATTATCTGACTTATCTTATGTATTCTTGAAAGAGGCTCAAACGAACCTTAACATTTAACACATCACTCATTAAGTCCTGGGCCAAACATATAGATGGTGCCACCAATAAAAAATCCATATGATTTTTATGAAGTACTCACCTTCAAATGGTACATGAGAAAATTTGAGCCCAATCGAATTATTAGTTTACAAATTAGTTATTTAAGTGAAGCTGTTGTTGCAAATTTTCAAAACAATGGAAAAATCTGAATTTCATGTGTCAATAAAGCATTGCTTTTGTTATAAACAAGTGCATGGTTGTAAGAAGAATTATGACAGAGGCAGATATAAATTTATTTTGTTTATGAGTGGTTTACGAATTTGGTTGTTCTTAATTCTTAGCCAGTTGGCATCAGATGCTGGTATGAATTTGTTTTAGGCTGGACATCTGTAACTGTATGTAATGTTCATGAGGGTATGTGCAGCTTCCCAAAGCGGTTGTTCTGAGAGAGAAGGGGATAGAAGGTTGAGAGAAGAGGAAAGAGAACAATATGTGTTGCTTGAAGAGTAAAGTGGATAGACACTAACTTTGTGATGTTCTCTTTTTCTTTTGTTGTAGTAATTGTGACATTTGTAGGGGTTTCGGTGATGCTTGGTAAATTGGCCTTGTGCCAAACATGTCTGAAATTCCCACAATTTAAATATCAGAAATTTGAAGGTTGGATGTTGAAATGTAAAAGGATAAAATATTTCTTCTGTAAAATAAAATATTAAAAATATTAAAATAAAAATTTATTAAAAGAATAACAAAATTGTAAGAAGAAAAATACAAGTGAAATTTTGTTAACATGTTTATGTATAACATATTTGTGAGAAGAAAAATGTTCATTGTGAAAATGCATGCAGCTTTTGTAGTTAAAATTGTTCAAAGAGAAATGTAAGTATTTAAAATGTCCACAGAAGTTTAGAGTTCATGGTAATAGCAGAATGTAAAGTCTTATGTTCCTCTCCCTTTTTGTCAGGTTGGCAACAGGGTGAGAAAGAAGGAATAAAGAAATAGTATTTACAGTGTTCTGTTGTTGTTGTTGTTGTTGTTGTCTTTGGCGACCATGGAGTGAAAAAGAAAAAAAAAGAAAATTGAAAGAAGAAGTCGACGAGACGTGACGAGAAGTCAGCTTGAAGTTTCTTCCTTACATTGTGAGATGCTATCAGATACTGCTTCCATTCTGACTGACTTTGATCAGTCATAGACCATGGTTTAAATAGTGAAGTTTCTCATGTTGCCGGCTCCAGCAGGCATTTTCTTCTTTAGGTGTGAAAAAAATGTGACTGACATCATATATAAATTTTCTATTTCATATCCAATCAGGATCCAGAATATTGCTTTTCACACTGACTTGTGAAATTTGCCTTGGTCTGTGTTTATCCAAAATGTTTTTTAGTGATTTTGATCCACTTTTGCAGGTGTGCAAATTTACTTTGTGTGTTTTAGCTGATGGATGATATAGGATTTGTATCCTATACGTTGATGGGTTCTTTCTTTCTTGCTGACAATTTGTGAAGAAGTGGGGTAAGGACTTGATGTGATGGTGGGTAAGAAAGTAAGGCAGGGGTTTTGCTGATTGACCAGCCTTGTAGCAGCCTGTAAGCCCTTCTGACAAATTTAATTTTCTTGTTGATTTATATAGTGAAATTAAATTTTGTGTAGGCTTGTTAGATTTGTCAGGTTTTGTTTCCAGGTATGTTTTCCAGGGTTCTCATTCGCTGATTAATATTTTCACATGTATGTGTGAGGAAAGAAGAAATTTGCCATGTTAGTTTGCAATCTGTGTAAACATAGGCAAAAACATAACACTTCCATTTATGGACCAATCAAACAACAGTATTTAGCTGTTTTAATGCGTTTCTGATACAGAATGTAGAAATCCAATTCAAAGCCAGAATTGTATGTGTGCTACACAGATTTGAGTGTTTTCAGTAAGTGACTGTAAATCAGGGGAGATATGACATTCAGTTTTATAACACTTTCTTATGGGAATAAATATTGTTCAAGCAAAGCAATAGCCTGATAAGTGTTATAACACCAAAAAATCCACAAACTCGTTTAGGCTGATCGTAAATTGAAGTTGTGTGATATAGCAAAGGAGTTGAAGATATCAGAAGGCAGTGCATTCACCATTTTGCATGAACATTTGACACTGAGAAAGCTGTGTTCACAGTGGGTGCCGTGTTTGCTCACAGTTGATCAAAAACAACAATGCCTCGATGATTCAGAGCATTGTTTGCAACTATTTCGACACAACATGAAGGAGTTTTTGCATAAATATGTGGCAATGGATCAAACATGGATCAACCACTTCACTCTGGAGTCAAATGGACAGTCAGCTGAGTGGACAGCAGCAGGTGAAAGCCGTCCAAACAACCAAAAAAGCAAACCTCAGCAGGCAAAGTTTTGGCTTCTGTATTTCTGCATATGCAAGATATTTTGTTCATTGATTACCTTGAGAAAGGAAAAACCATCAATGACAAATATTACATAGCATTATTGATGCATTTGAAGGAAGAAATTGAAAAAAAACGGACACAAATGAGGAAGAAAAAGTGATCTTTTAACAAGACAACCCAAGTCAATCACAACAATGGCAAAACTACATAAATTGCACATCGAATGGCTTCTGCATACACCCTATTCTCAAGGTCTGGCCTCCAGTGACTGTATCTAAACTTTTTTATTTCTTTTAATCGTATCATCCCGAGCAAGGCGTTAACGCCACTGATGTGCAGGGGGCTACATAGGAGTGAAAAGATTGGAAAAGAGAAAACCGGAAACCGTATCCTAAACAGGAAACAAGGGATGAGCCTCTTCACCTGTTCAATAGACGTGGGTGGAGTGTGAACCGGGCGATAGATAGATCTATCTACTCCAATTGAAAAAAAAAAAAACAAAGTGAGAAGATTGGAAAAGAAAAAGGCGGAAACCACATCTTAAACAGGAAACAAGGGATGAGCCTCTTCACCTGTTCAATAGACGTGGGTGGAGTGTGAACCGGGTGATAGTTCAGTCTATCTACTCCAATTGAAAAATAAAAATAAAAAAGAAAAGTGAAAAGATTGGAAAAGACAAAGCCGGAAACCACATTCTAAACAGGAAACAAGGGATGAGCCTCTTCACCTGTTCAATAGACGTGGGTGAAGTGTGAACCGGGCAATAGCTTAGTCTATCTACTCCAGTTGAAACCACATCACACATTCCAATAAAAAATTCCAATAAAAAAAAAAAAATAAAAAAATTTCTAGTAAAAACCTTATTTTGTGAAAACCAATAGTCAGTTACATCTCCTCTCCACATTTTTGGCTTTGCTCCAAATTCAGCAACATTTATTTAGTAGATATTTAATTGTTTACTTTCTACAAATTGTAAAGTTCAGTGTTTAAGCACAGGTAAAAGCCAGTAATTCAAAGGAGGATTTTTTTAAGGCAGGAAGACAATCCATGTTTCTTTTAATTTTTTAAGAATTTCACCCCAAAGTAAGGCAATAAAGCTACTAAGATGCAAGGGATTACTGAGTGTTAGAGAATATAAAAACACTCTTAAAGAGAGAGAATAATAAAAAAAATTAGAATTAAGACAGCAGAATTAAACTCTTGAATATAAAAATTGACTGAGATTGACAGAGCAAGAAGAAAGTTTCACATACAAGAAGTGCAAAAGAAGAAATTCTTAGCATAGAATTTACATCTTACATCTAGCCATAGTTGGAAGATTGGCAAAAGACAGTCTTCCTACCCATTTTTTCCGATGATTTTTAACATCAGGGCTATATTAAGATAAAAAGGATAAATACTCAGAAAAAAAATTGTCATTTCTGGATTCAATTCAACATGTAAATCTTATCAAAAATATTAATATCATATATATTCCATCTTAAAAGTGTTCCCAATCTATTACAGTTATATCATATTGAATTTTAAAATTGAAAAACAGAAAATTCCTGCAACTTTATCTGTTATAATCTATATAATGAAAGCCAACTGAATCTATGCAGTATTGTATACAAATGAAGAGAACAGTATATATAAAGAGTACTTTGAGAAGACAGACAGAAAATAGCAGAGGACATGCAGAGCCATGCTATGACGACTGCTATTCACATCGATATGCAAAACATAACAATGGCATTACCAATAGGATCCATGATTTTACTAGACAACCCAGAACACATAGAAACCTTGATGAGAACTTTTCAAAAACTGATGGAGCCAATTCATTTCTTGATGCAGTGGTATGTGAAGCTGTGAAGAAAATTTTGATGGCCAAGTATTTAACATGCAAGTTGATACGGGCATTGAAATTACGCTGATACTAAAGAATTTCTGGATAAATTAAGATACCCAAAATTAAGGAAAAGTAGCATACAACTAAAGCAATTTCATAACACAACCATAAAAACAATGGACACATGTCAAAGCAATTTTGAAATTGATAAGCATTTTGAAATAATTCCCATTACAGTTGTAGCATGCAAAAAAAGATTAGAACGGTTCATGATTAAACATAATAGACATTCATTGTCTGTTATATTTAACAATTTATGTTTAGTTTAGAATATATATATATATATATATATATATGTGTTTCGGAAAGTCCTGAAAATTAACGAAATGTTTTTAACAACTGACATGTTTAATTTATTTGTTTGAACATTATTTTTAATCGATACTCGTATTTGAATAGATATTCTGTTTTTAATCAAACAGTATATTTATATATTTATTTCTACAACATAGGGAAAGCCACCAATTGGTTTGGTGCATCTTAGACAATTTGACCACAAATAATTTCACAGTCTAATTGAAGTCAAATCAAGTCTTATATAACACAATTTTTGATTCTACATAAATAACTTATATATTTAACTGGTGGCTTTCCCTATAGTAATAGGGGTTGCAGGATCAATTCCTGTCAAATGACATACATTTTTGTAACAAAATTGACCATAAATAAGCTGGCCGATAGAAATAAACATATAAATCAAAAACAGAATATTTACTCAAATATGGGTATCGATTAAAATAACGTCCAAACAAATAAAATAAATATGCCTATTGTTAAAACCATTTAAAAGTAGACACAATGAGACTATTCAATTCCATGGAAGTAGAAAGAAATGCAATAGAATTGTTGAAAAGCAAGCATTCAACTAAAGGAGAACTATTACCCAAAGTATATATAGTCAAGAAAAGTTCCAGTTCACATCCTACCATTGGTAGTAGCAAAATTAAACAAAATGATACAACAAGGAGTGACTAAAGGTGGTAGTAATTGGGCATTACCGATAGTAGCAATAAAGAAAGCTGATGGAGATTTAAGGATTTGTAGTGATTATGAGAGGATGTGCGTTGTGGTACAGTGGATATCGGCTCGGAACGAGAAACTGGGGAGCCGAGTTCGAATTCCAGCTGAATCCATTGTATTCACTTACGCGCAAATACCCTTGGGAAAGGTATTAATCCGTCTCTTCCTTCCAGTTATGGGTTAAATAGCAGGACAGATTGGGTTCTGTAGCCTTGGTCGGCAACCAGTCTACCGCAGAAAGCAATGGCAACCTACTGCGGGATAATCTTCTGCCCAGTCAGTCATGTCTCTTTCGAGACATGATCGCCCAAGCGTGTATCACGTATGGCACCTAAACTGACTGAGTGATTATAAGACAGGGGTGAATCTCCAGATATTTTCAGACTCATTTCCATTGCCAAATATTGAACCTGAAGCCATGAGTTAGCAAAAATGGAGTAATTTTCAAAAATTGATCTCAATTCAGCAAACAATCAAATAGAAATTGACAAGATATTCAAGGAAATAACCACGATAAACAACCCTACAGGCTTATTAAGATAAACACGTCTACCATTTGGAATAAAAACTTCCAGCCATATTTTTTAAAAACTAATTGAAAGATTTTTATTGGGAAAAATAAAAAAAGGATAATATACCTGGATGATATAGGTGCAGGAGCAAGAACTAAAGAAGAGTTAAAATATAAAATGGAGCAAATTTTGATAAGATTAAAAAAGGCAGGTTTGACCATAAACAAAGGGAAATGTAGTTTTGACTGTAAGAAGATATTTTTAGGATATCAAATATCAAAAGGTATGTCACCAGATGAGAGACTAAGCAAGAGAATAACAGAAACAGCTGCTCTGAGAAATTAAAAAAAAAATTAGAATTCTTTTTTTAGAACTGATAAATTTTTATAGTAAATATATACCAGGATGCAGCGACATAATAGAACCATTTTGAAAATTATGCAAAAAAAACAAAAAAAAAAAACAATGAATTTGAGTGGACACAGAAGCAAACCATCAGTTTTGAAACACAAAACAATATTCTGAAGAGCAAACCAATAAAAAGTTTTTGATCCCCAAAAAGAAATAACGTTGACCATGGATACAAAGGACATACTTTAGGACACAAAGAACATACTTTAGGAATACATGAGGATGTGCATTGTCACATAATAGCAACACAAAGATGACTAAAGTTGCAAGCATAGTGGCCAGGATATTCAAAAACTGTAGAGTAATATATTAAGAGATGCCCAAAATGTGCAGAAAGAAAGAACTTCAAGCAAGCAAAAATTCACTCATGGCCCAAGGAAGCGGAGTCGTGAGTTAGGATACATATGGATCATGCACGTATCAAAGATAAGTGATTATTATTAATATGAGTGGACTCATATTAAGGATGGCCAGAAGTTGTCAAAGTAAAAGACAGAAAAGCCACCAGAATATAACAAATACTAAGAACCATATTCTCAAGGAAGGAGTACCTCAGATACTATTAACTGACAATGCATCCAAATTTTGCAACAAGAATTTACGTGTGATTAAAACAAATTGGATGCAACCCAAATAAGACACTGCCATATCACTCGCAGTGTAACAGTGTTGCAAAAATAATGGTACAAACACTGAAAATGAGCTTAAAAGCATTCTCACCAGTCATGGAAAACATAGAAGTGTATTTAATAAAAATGCTTCTCAGTTACAGATCTATTCTATGTGTAGGAAGGAAACTGAGTCTGTCAGCATTAATGGAAAGACAAATCAGAGACCCCCATAACTATGTCCTTTGCAAGGAGAAAAAAGGTGTGGTATAGAAAGAATAAAGAGATGAATCCAGAAGAAGCAACTTTCCTGATGCAAAAAGGTCACAACACGAATATATTGGAAAAGAAGGGACCAAATATACTAGCACATACAGATCAGTTCAGAAGCAGAAACAAGCTGGATGATGTAGATATGGGAGATCAGGAACAAGGACAACATATACTGGCATAAGCAGATCAATTCAGAAGCAGAGATGATCTGGAGGATGTGGAAATGGAAGGTCAAGAACAAGAAGAGACAGAAAATTATAAAAATGGAATAGAGCAGAAAATGGAAGCTGAAAATGAGGAGATGGATGAATACGAGGAGGAAAATGAAGAGAGACCAGAGGAAGAACAGTACAAAACAAAACTAGTTAAGAGTAGTAAGTGAAAAAACAAGGGTGTACAATCTCTCCGATTCAGGTAAGTGTAATACTGTATGCAAATGTAGAGACTAGTAAATACAGAGAGTACTTAGAGAATATCAGTATATATATATATATATATATATATATATAGAGAGAGAGAGAGAGTGTGGGGGATTTGGTATTTGCTGGGTTGTATGTGTTTCCGTATTTTACGGGTCTGGCTCTCTAGATTATTTCCCCCACAAATACAACACTCTGTTTTACAATCGTGCAAAGTGAAAGGAATAATTCACAACGGACATTAAACAACAAACAATTTATTATGTGAAAAATAAAATGGTACGTGGAAACAAATAAAATACATGATGCGAAAATTGTCTTTTGGGAAATAAAACTTGGCAAGAAGTTAAATTTGTTCAAAGATGTGTATAAGTTTACATTAGCAGAGTCCGTAATTAAGTCTTTCCTACTTACATTTAGTTCATTTCAGTTGGCGACAGCGTGTCGCGTTGCTGAAAGAAAGTTCGTCGGTTTTTTCTTTTCAAGGTCCTCGGAGCTAGGTCATGAACTTTGGCGTGGAAGAAATGACTTGGCCGGACAAAGTATCGGTGGCATGCGGACTTAATGGCTAGCTTGGTGACTGACCTTTTTTTTCTAACTGTGTGTATTATATACATTAATAGGGGATCCACGAATCTTCCTAACATTAGGGTGTGAAAACATTTATTGACCAATCAGATTTATTATTTTACTATTTTGTTTTGGGGCCTAAATATTTTTGTGTTAATTTACTTCCGATCCTATTTTTCTAGAATGTTCTTATTCTAAGTTTTTAGCTGATTGGTTGAGAAATATAAAAATGTAATCTAAATTCTACTGCCGTTTTGATCCAATTTTTCTAGAATGTTTTATTGTGATTTCCTGTTGCTTATTTTAATAGAAAAAAAAATGTATCCCATAAGAGAGAGAGTACATTTAAGAGTATTTCTTAGCAATTACTGTTCAACACTATTAATTATAAGCATGTATTTTAATGACATTTTGAAAATGTTCATACAGTATATTTATCACTAATCTACCATTTTACTTGAAAAATTCTAATGAAGATTTTTTTTAAAGACAGGAAGACAATTCCTACTTTTTTTTTTAGTCAGTTAAGCCCAAGCAAGGCCACTAAAATGCAAAAGATTTCTTGGTGTTAGAAAATATGAGAATAAAAAAATACTGTTAAGGAGAGAGAACAATAAAATATTTAAGACAAAAGATAATGATTTAAATTTTTGAAGAGCAAAGTTGACTAGGAAGCTGGAAGAAATACAAGAGAATAAACTTTTAGCATAAAATTTACAGTTACATCTAGCCATAGTTGGAAGATTGGTGCAACACAGTGTTCCTATCATTTTTTTTTTATAATTTAGCATCAGAGTCATATTAAGCTAAAAAGTGTAAATACGCAGAATCCTTTCTTGATTCAACATGTAAATCTTATAAAAAAAAATTTAAATTGATATATATTCCTTCTTAGAAAATGTTCTTGATTCATTAATTTTAAAAATACTGTTAAATTTTAAAATTGAAAAATAGAAAATCCCAGCTGAAAATTTAAACGGTTTTATTGAAATTTGTTTTGAAATATGAAAAGTATTATAAAAAAGAAATGTTTTTATCAATATTTTCTGATATTATATTTTATGAAAGCCAACTGAATCCATTTATTGTAAATAAAAACAAATGATACCATACTGTATGGGCAAAGAAAGGGTTGATTACTTTTTGAAGTTAGTGTTACAAGGATGCATTTATATAAAAAATAATATTAATAATGTCTAAAAAGTTATAGTAAGGAAATCTATAGAGTCCTACTTGTTATTACAAAAAAGTTTTAATTCATGAAGTAATTGTTATATAGAGAAATTAAGAATAGAACGTTTTGGAAGATTGTAGAATGTTCGAGTAAAATCTAGAGAATTTGAAAGAATTCTCGAAATATGCAAATTAGGCATTAGCCCCTATAAAAATAGGTTTTGGGAAGAGAGTAGTTAGTTGTTAAAAGGATTTGCTGACATTATCAACTCTGGTGTAATTCAGGATTTATATCCAGCCAAAAAAATCTCTATAAAAAATTACCGACAAACTAAAACCTGAAAGAGACCCTCATGAAACCAAGCGAGTAAATATTTTTTTTGACTCTTTCATTGATCAGACTAAGTTATTCTTTATATATGCATTTGAAGATTTCCAAAAAGTATAGCACTTTGACTACTTTGCTAACTGTTGATGTCCGCACGTTCCTCTTCTGTCCTGGGCAGATTTTTATAATTTTTAGGAATAGGGACTTTTTTGATGACTCTGAGCTGTACTAGCTTCATTCATTCACTATTACAAAGTATGGACTTTTACGGCATCACATATAGACAATTAAAACTATCTTGAACTCAGTATAAACATCACTTGATAAGAGGGATGTTATGATGTATATAGCTCCGAAAACATGGATACGAAATGGCCCCATAAAAGTGAGGCCGGCTCTGTAGGCTTACCTCCCTTAGATAAACAATAAAGCCACTTCCTTTACTAAATAGCTAGTGTGTTCACGTTTTATTCATTATCGCTCGCCATCGGTGCCAAAACACTAGCTTAACTGGATAGATACTTGACACCTTACCTTCCCCTTCTCTCCTCGTAACACTCACCAGTAGTAAAATATGTTTCTTGTTTTGAATGCAACAAAGTGTATATTTGTAAATATCTTATTAGGTGTTTTTTGCAAATTAAATATTTGTCTGTGATTTAGCTCTGAGTTTTGGTCAATCATGTTGTAACAAAAGAAAAAGCATGCTCAATTGAAGTAGATAGATCTATCAATCGCCCAGTTCACACTCCACCCATGTCTATTGAACAGGTTAAGAGGCTCATCCCTTGTTCCCTGTTTAGGATATGGTTTCCGGCTTTCTCTTTTCTGATCTTTTCACTATTATGTAGCCCCCTGCACATCAGTGGTGTTACCGCCTTGCTCGTGGTGATACGATTAAAAAAAAAAACGTAATAGTAATAGTAAGCATTTCTTGGAAATTATTCTAGAACAATGTTAATTATAAGCACATTCCTGATATACTGTTTTTGTTACCCTTAATATTAACAAATTTAATTCCAAAAGTTTACTATTGATTGCATTGGGACAACTGCCCTCTCAGTGTGTATAATCTATGAAAAAGAAAAAGATTTTGCATACATATGTATATATATATATTTTTTTTTTAATCATATCACCCCGAGCAAGGTGGTAACGCCACTGATGTGCAGGGGGCTACATAAGAGTGAAAAGATTGAAAAAGAGAAAGCCGGAAACCACATCCTAGACAGGGAACAAGGGATGAGCCTCTTCACCTGTTCAATAGACGTGGGTGGAGTGTGAACCGGGCGATAGTTTAGTCTATCTACTCCAATTGAAAAAAATAAATAAATAAAAGAGTGAAAAGATTGGAAAAAATTTATAAAACATTATTAAAATGTTCATACAGTCAATTTATCAAAGATTTTTTCAGTTAAGTACCATACATGATACACACTTGAGCAATCATGTCTCTTTCAAGACATTACTGACTAGGCGGAAGATTTTCCCACAGTAGATTGCCATTACTGTGTTAGACTCATTGCCAAGTGAGGCTGTAGAACCTAATCTGTATTTATCCTATAGCTGGAGAGAGAAGTGACAGATTTATAGTTTTCCCAAGGGTATTTGTGTGTAAGTGAATGCAACAAATTCAACTGGAATTTGAACTTGGCTCTCCAATTTCTTGTTCAAAGCTGATATCCACTGCACATCTCTCCTAAAAATTTGTTTCTAAGTTAGTCAAATTGAGAATTAACAAAAACAAAAATATATATTATGTATTTTATGCTAAATTGAGAATTCTATAAAGAAAATATTATATACTTTCCACTTAAAATATAGCATGTCAAACAATAGTAAGTATTTCAACAACACTCACCTACTTAAAAAAAGAATCTTGACTCAAGTTCTAACAAATATGAAAGACCAAAATTACCAAAATACAGAAACTGGTGTCATTTATCATGTCTATATTCCTGAGAATATTGAGTCAAGTAACTCTTGAATTACTTTGACCAACATTTTTATCCCGAGCAAAAGAGTAGTGAGTTCAGTACCTGGCCACAATGAGTGAACGAAAAAAGCTCACTGAAGCTTTTCTCTCCTGTTACTGCTGCTGAAGACTTGCTATTGTTTTTCATTCTTTCGTTATTAGTAGCTCCTATATTTATTTCTATGCTAAACCTACTCACCAGGGTTTTTCCTTGTTAAATGATTTTACTCCCTTTTACAGGAATTGGCCCCTTTCTCTCCATACATGATCCACCATGCCTGATTTTGTTGTCTCATCCCTAACTAGAGCTTTTAGGCGGGAGCTTCTTTCAGCTTTATCTTATCTAACTTATTTATAAATGGAACTTTGTTGTGTGTGTGTGTGTGTGTGTGTGTATCCGCTACCTATAGTCTCCAAAATGGCTGAACCGATTGTCTTGAAAATTGACACAGTTGTACTATAAGTGTCTGCGAGTATCCTTAGCTAGGTTTTGTGTCGAGGTACCTCCAATAAATATCGAAAATCCAATTGAAAAAGCAACAATTAAGTAGGTATTTGCTAAATGTTGCTCAGTTTGGTACAAAGCCAAAGGAACACTAACTCATTTCATCTGACAGAACATCCAGAAAATAATTTTTTTTCATTTCTTCCTTTACATTTTCACTTGTCCACTTATATTTTCGTAATAAATATTTATAGATAAATCCTATCATTAAATAATTCCATTTTGTCAGTACTGAATAATTTTGTAGTATTTTTAACACATAAGCCTTAGCTTTTAAACACTTTTTACAAAATTAAATGTTGCACGTCATTTCACCAATAATAAATTATCTCTCACCTGACAGATCATGTGAGATTTTTGAAGTTTTCAATCTAGGTTTTGTTTGCTTTCCATGTGGCTTTGTTGATTATTGTAATATTGTAGGTGCTTATTATGATTGCGTCTTGTACAAGAATGATAGATGCAACAGTTATGTCACTCTGGCCTCTAAATTATTTCCGAATCCCCCACAATGTTTATATTAATGTGATTTAACAATTATAAGACAATTCAAGACTCAAGAAATATCGAATAAGATAACAACAATGCTAATTTAACAATAATACAATAGATCGAGAGAAGCATGCAAATTACTGTGAAAGTGAATAGAAGGAGAAAGAGTTTTCTCCCATAGACTGTAGAGAAAGTCAAATGTTCTTTGGAAGATAGTCTGGAATAAAGTTCTGTTCCGAAAAGAAGAATAAGGTACATAATGTTCTTGTAACAGCCTCCTGCCATTGAGTTCACATTGAAGTTATATGTGTGTGTGTGTGTGTGTACATATGTATATGAGATGATTCTGCATGACAACAATTGCTACCTGAAATCGAGTGTGGGTGTGTATATGTTTGTATTGAGTTAGATAAGAACATGACGCATATCCCCTCAATCGTTGGCCACGATCGGAAGCCTAATTGGCTAACCTCACCACGTGTGTGCCCTGCTTAAATAGTCGCCTCTTGGATGTGCGGGAAAATTGGATTTAACACATTCACACAGGATGATCTTTTAAGGTAAACCAATCACTGTCTACGAACGTGGCATGTCCAGAGGATGAAAACAAGTGTATTGTTTCAGGTATGAACAGTGATGATGTTCTACAATATCATTACCATTGTCTAGCTGCATTTTTGCAAGCACATTATTAATTTTCACATACACAAATTTTCTTGTTTTCTGTAATAATTTTTCCATTTCAATGCTGTTTACAAATTTTTTCAGTGATAACTTTTCCTTGTTTTAGTTTTACAGTGTGACTTTTTATGAACTACTTTATGAAAACAATTCTTTTAAGATTTCATTATTAATCTCGAAAATTTTTTTCTTCAGACTATAATATCCTTAATTCATATTATTTAAGCAATTAAATGCTTATCAAATTAATATCATATTTACATTGAATTTTTTATTTTATTATTGGGAGCAGATTTTCGGAAATAAAAGCAAATTTTTTCAAAAATTTATAGATGATTTACATTCCCCAATGAGTACTGCAATTAACTAATAAAAGTTTTATTAGTTAAACCAATTATTGCAACAAAATTTAATTTCTTAAAATTTTATGAATTTAAATAGAGGAGAGTAACAAATGTAAAAAATATATATATTTAGCAAGATTTTTTTAAAATAATTTACAAAATAATTTTATTTATTTGTGAATAAGTCCTGAAAGTTTCATTAAAATCTGACAATTATTTGATTTTTGCAAGAATTTCCAAATATGTTTTCCATTGTCATGTCTCGTAACGATTTGGTTACCCACTAAAATCCAAACAAGATTTTTAACCAAAATTTCGAACATGTTACAAGGAATTAAAATTTTTTTAAAAATAATTAGAAAATACTTTCTCTTAATAATAATATAAACAGTTTGATGGGAAAACTTTGTTTTTATTAAGTTTGAAGCCTTTTTTATTAATATGTTGTTTTGTGTTTTTTTAGGCAAATTCATGGAGATACCTTACAGTAGTACTGTTCATTTTAAAATTCATGTTTCTGCTTTTTTTTAACTTAAGGTAAATTCTACTTGTTTCAAACCAAATCAAACTTTAACTCAGCTAATATTCCTCAAATAAGGTTTCAGAAAAGTATATTTTATTTTTGAAAAATTTTATTTTTGTAATAAAGAAAATTACACTGCAATGAAAGGCAGTTAGTAAAAAAGTAATTATTGTAGGAAAAAAAAAATTTCAATCAATTTAATTTCTGTTTGAAGAGTATTTTTTTTGGGGGGGGGGGGTTAATGAAAACAGAAATAGTCCTTCAGCTTTCAATTAAAATGAAAGCTCAAAAAATAATGTCCTTTATACAAATCCACAATTTTTATCCAATTCTCACCAAACTTCACACAAATATTCTTTAGGCTGAGTCTGAGCTCCAGGACCATGGATTAGTTTTAAAGCTTTTCATTACACCCGGGCAACGCCGGGCTATACTGCTAGTTAGTCGCAACTGCAAGGAATGGAGTGTTATATAACAGCTGGCAACCAACCATGATGATTGTCCTGACAGATAGCTATGAACAACAATAATGATTGTCTTGAAATATAACAAAGAACACAGAACATGTATATATAAAAATATAAACATATTTTTGTTCTTCATCGATGACAGTTATATGGAGAAGGATGTAGCTAGAGAGAATCATGCACATACAAGGGAATTTTCAGATGTTGACAAGCAAAAGTTACTTTTTCTTCTGTGTTCCCTCACTTTTCTGATTTCAGCCAGAAAACTTCTAACTTATACAAACTGAAACTTGCATGCATTTTTGGTTTCTCAGGTTTTTACTTAATTGTATCATGTATGGCCAAGCACATCAGTCAATCATCTTTGCTGGCTATTGCCTTTCAAGCTGGCTATCTTTGAAATCAATCTTACTTTTGTCAGTCCCTATTGATGTTTTCTACTTTTGATGTTGATGATACTGTTATCAGTCACTATTTTTTGTTTTCTGCCTTTGATGTTGATCACTACTTTTGATGTTAATCATATTTCTGTCAGGTCATAGAATTATATTACAGGAGTACACATATATCTTAGTCATGTTCTCTTTTGTCTCAGGCTTTATTCAGCAGAGATATCTCAATAAAATGTAGGTGCTTCTGAATATTGTCCTAATGTTGAATGAACTGCAGATCCTCTGAATTTTTTTCCAGACTCCTTTGACAGTTAAATAAAATGTGGATATTTTCAGGTTTTATTTATCGACCCTTTAATTTCGACCTGCAGACTTTAATGTTATGTTTGTAAGGTAGTTGATATTATGAAGAGTATATTTGATACTTATCGTTTCTTTTCAGTATGTTTCCAAGTCACAGCTTATGATTTTGACCCAGTATTGTAGGCATCAAATAATCCTTTGCTTCACACTTTACATGAATGGTTGAAAAGGAAGTTGGTGAATTATCTAGTGAAGTTTAGCTTGTGATATATGGAAGTTTCTAACCCATTCCCTGTGCAAGCCAGTACATCCAGGAAGACTAGCTAATTATAATTTTCTTTCTTTCATTATGAACTGGATTGAAAGTCTTATTGAGTTCACATGGTCCCTAAATATTCATGCACCTTACTGGTGCAACCAGTATATGAAGGTGCTATACTGTTGGATTCAGTGGAGCTATTCCTGAAGCCATTTTATTGAATTTTTTAAAATTTGTTTCATATATCATTTACTTATGTGCGTTGTGGCGCAATGGATATCGGCTTAGAACGAGAAATCGGAGAGCAGAGTTCGAATTCCAGTTGAATTCCTTGCATTCACTTACGCGCAAATACCCTTGGGAAAGGTATTAATCCATCTATTCCTTCCAGTTATGGATTAAATAACAGGACAGATTGGGTTCTATAGCCTTGGTCGGCAACCAGTCTACCGCAGAAAGCAATGCCAACCTACTGTGGGATAATCTTCTGCCCAGTCAGTCATGTCTCTTTCGAGACATGATCGCCCAAGAGTGTATCACGCATGGAGCTTAACTGACGGATGGGTCATTTAATGCAGAAATTTAATTTTACTGGTAGCTTTGAAGTAATAAAAATGTTTATTCTGCTTACATAATTGAATCAGTCAGTTAAGTGCCTATGTGATACACGCTTGGGCGATCATGTGAATGCAATGAATTCAGCTGGAATTCGAACTTGGCTCCCTGATTTCTCGTTCAGAGTCGATATTTAACGCACCACAACGCACATCACAATTGAATACATGGGAGATTATGCTCAGTTTTTGTGCATATACATGTTTTTGTGGAGATAATTGCTACAGGCAATAATATTTTCCTATCTTTTCACTGTTCTCTTTTTTTTTTTTTCAATTGGAGTAGATAGACTAAACTATCACCCGGTTCACACTCCACCCACGCCTATTGAACAGGTGAAGAGGCTCATCCCTTGTTCCTTGTTTAGGATGTGGTTTCTGGCTTTCTCTTTTCCAATCTTTTCTTTCCTACGTAGCCCCCTGCGCTTCAGTGGCGTTACCACCTTGCTCGGGGTGATATGATTTAAAAAAAAAAAAAAAATGTGATTTATGCTGTTTTGTTATGTTTTTTTGAAAAACAGTTTGATTTCTTTAAGAAATTGCAGAATGTATCTATCACTCTCTCTAAATTTATTTATAAATGGAACTTTGTGTGTGTCTGTGTGTGTATCCGTTACCTATAGACTCCGAAATGGCTGAACTGATTTTCTTGAAAATTTACAGTTGTACTATAAGTGTCTGCGAGTGTTCTTAGCTAGATTTTGTATTGAGTTATCCACGATAAATATCGAAAATTGAAAAATTCAGGTTATAGGAGTGGTCCAATTTTAATCAAATTTAATACACTCATAGACAAAGACATAAATGATATTCAGAAGTTAGTGCAGGAAATTTGATATCAATACCAGGAAATGAAAATTTGACTTACATACATTCATTTTTCTTTCAGTCTACGATTTCGCTTTAACTGGAAGCAACTATTGCTTTTTAGTCTTTCGTGCCAACATCCAAAGAGTCTGAGCTCCAGGACCATGGATTAGTTTTAAAGCTTTCATTACACCCAAGCAATGCTGGGCTATACTGCTAGTATTATATGGATTAAAATTACGAAAATGTTCTTTCATATTGGTTGTTTGATTTTGTTTAGCAGCATATGAACTTCTGTCAGTTATTTAATGCCAAAATCTACATATTTTGAACAAAGTTTTATGGTTTCAACTAAATATATTTTGAATAAAATTTAATGATGTCAACTGAAGATATTGTTAGTCATTTTGTTTTAAAACGTATTGTTGGCATTTTTTTTTTTATATAAATACATATTGCTGGTATTTATACAATAAAACTCAATTTTTATATGTGTTTTACTTTTGTCTGAGGTTCACAATTTCAACATAGCTGGGACCCTAACAGGTGCTACCACCATGCAATGTCAATTGACATCGTCTACCTTTTTGAATTTCATTTATCTTTTATCCTTTCTCTCACTGTAAAACTCTTGCACACTTGCAGTGGTTCCATCTTGGTTAGGGTGAAATCATAAAAAAAACATACACACCCTCTGGTTTTCATCAGGCACTTGTTGATCCAAATAATCATCAGGGAATTTTGAACCAAACACTTTATTTAAATCTATGGGTACAGATTGTTCTTGTTCTGATGACCATGTCCAAGGGATCTAGTTCAATACTGGTCCGTTTTTGCTAACCTTGGTTTTTTTTTGTTTTGTTTTTTTCATATCACCCCGAGCAAGGCAGTAACACCACTGATGTGCAGGGGGCTACATAAGAGTGAAGATATTTGAAGAGAAAACCGGAAACCACATCCTAAACAGGGAACAAGAGATGAGCCTCTTCACCTGTTCAATAGACGTGGGTGGAGTGTGAACTGGGCAGTTCCACTGAGTGCAAGTACACTCAGTTCAGCCTCAGAATTGAACTCACAATTAGTATGTCACAAACTCACAAACCAAGACTTTAATCCACTGTCAATGTCCAGTTTGAAATTCGCTGAAGGTTATCTGGGTCAACAAGAAACTGATAAAGGTCTGAGGACACAATGGTCAAAACATTGTGATAGTAGCAACAAAATTTACTGACAGTATTCTGTATTTAAATGTCAAAAATGATAGTTCAAGAGAAAATTCAGATAAAAAAAATTAATCATTAGTGTGAAGGAGGTTATAGTGAGATAAAAGATATTGAAGAAAGGATAAAAGATGAACAGGATTTGAGAAGATGGCAATTGACATTGCATATAAAATTTTGGAGAGTTTAGCGGTACCATTTTAGAATTGGATGATGCAATTTTATAGTGTACACCATTAAAACATTTTATGGTTTTGATGTTCAAATTTTTTATTCTTAGAATAAATCTGACTTAGTGATCCTTATAAAAGTTTACATCTCTGTACAAAAATGATAGGTGATGACCTTGACACAACAGATCCGGATATCCCATGACTCATGAGAGTCGTAGGGGCACCACATGTACCGTAGCCGCAGTACATATGGTATTTCTTTAGGCATGACACCCTGATGACGCTTAACCCTCTCCAGCCTGGAACAATAAACTAGAGAGCCAAATTTGAATTCAAGTTGAACTTGTTGCATTTGCTTATGTGCCAATACCCTTGGGAAAAGTGTTTATCTGTCTCTTCCTTCCAGCTATGAGTTAAATAACAAAATAAATTACGTTTTATAGCATTGGTTGGCAACCAGTCTACCACAGCAAGTAATGGCAACCTACTACAGGGAAATCTTCTGTCCAGTCAGTCATGTCTCGAAAGAGACAAGATTGCCCAAGTATGTATCATTTATGGTACTTAACTGACTCATATTTGTTTGTAAAACTATAATTCTTTTTTACCACATTTTCTTTTTTTATTGATTGAACACTAAAATATACTTATTGAAATTAAAGAAAAAGAATGACATTAATAAATAATCTAAACTTATTTATAAATGTGTGTGTGTCCGTTACCTATAGACTCCGAAACGGCTGGACCGATTTCTTGAAAATTTACACAGTTGTACTATAAGCACCTGCGAGTGTTCTTAGCTAGGTTTTGTGTCGAGGTACCCCCAATAAATATCAAAAATCAATAATCGAAAAAACCAGGTTATAGAAGGATTGGTCTGATTTTAATCAAATTTGATACACTCATAAACAAAGACATAAGAAACGATATTCAGAAGTTTCAAGGTTGCAGTTCTTACAATAGTGCAGAAAATTGATTATATATATATATATATATATAAATAAAAAAAGCAAGATGTTTGTGTGTATGTCTGTATGTTCTTTATACAAATCCAAAACTTTTATCCGATTCTCACCAAACTTCACACAAATATTCTTTAGGCTGAGTCTGAGCTCCAGGACCATAGATTAGTTTTAAAGCTTTCATTACACCCAAGCAACGCCGGGCTAAACTGCTAGTATTGCATAAAGTTATTAACTAGTTTTTAACAGATGTATGTCATTTTGAAAACATTTTTTATGCTTGTTTTTATTACTTTGAAATTTATTATTAATAAATTAACAGTAATGGTAATTATTATTTTGCAAAGTTACTTTAATATTTTTCTCTAATATTGTTGTTATTCATAAAGAACAAATGCATTCTTAGAATTATCTTTTATTAGTTGCTTATTCTTATTATAAAATGAATGAAAAATCAATTTAAAAATTTTTTAAAAATAAATTTAATGTCATATAATAAAATTTAATTCGATATTCTAAAAATGGTAAACAAAATATTAAACATACTGCTGCTTGCTGCTCATTTATTTTTTCAGGTTCTTCTAAAATATTTATTTACTCTACTTGAGCATGAAACTAATTTTTGACACAAGAAGGCTGAGATTAAAGTGCACTGTGGTGGATTGCCCCACCACAAGCTAGTGTCTCAAAAATAGTCCTCTTGCAAGGAAAAAAACCCCAGTCACGCCACTTAAAATTGAGAGGAAAGTATTAGAGGAGCAACATTCTGGGAGAGAGCCAGGCAATAGCTGATCTGATGTTGACAAGTGTCAGAAATTTAGATAATTAAATGATTATGTAATATTTTAAAAATCTTTGTTAACAATATACTCCCCACCAAAAAAAATTTTAAAAGTGGAGGCGAACCTGAAGGAGATGGCCACTACCTTTAAATTTGTTGTTTTTCATTTTTGTAAACTGTTTTCAATGCAATCTTATCAATTACACCCTAAACTTTCCGATTGACAAAAAGATTTGGAAAAACTTCAATATTTAAACAATTTTAGGGTGGGCGCCCAGTCTATCATCCGTTGTAGTAAAATGATCCTCCATTTTGGAACCACATGCTGGTACAACATTATAACCAACTATAAATTTGATGATTATTAATTTTCTTTTTTTACTTTTTTCAGTGCAATCTTATTGATTAAACCCTAAACTTTCCAACTGACAAAAAAAATTAGTAAAAATTTCATCATTTAAACAATTATGGGGGGATCAGTTTTTCAAACAAACATTAGTAAATTAATCTTGTGCAATTAACTTTTTTTGCTTGTGCATATTCAACAACTGAATACTTTGTGAAATTTTTGAATAAAGCCATTCTTGGAGTTTCCGAGGAGGATGCCATCCTAAGAACTGAATAAAAATTGAAAAAGACAAAAGCAAGAGCAACAACTCGTCACAAAAACACCAAAACAAAGCGACCCCAATGTGAGTGGTTCCAAAATGGAGGATTGATTTACTATAACATTGATTGAGAAAGTCAGCCCCACTAAAAGTGTTTAAATATTGAAATTTTTTCAATTTTTTTTTTGATAATTGGAAACTTTACGTAATAACTGACAAGACTGCACTGAAAAAAGTAAAAAAAAAAGATGAAAACAACAAATTTAAAGGTGGTGGTAGTCTCCTTCAGGTCCGCCAAAGTGGATTCTCAGGCAACCTTCTAAAATTTTAATTTTTAATCTATTGCTATGGGGTAAGAGGTAAAAGTTTGGATTAAGAAGATAACTAATTTGGCTTGAAAAATTGTCCCTAAATTGAATCAGTATAAGAAATAATTGTGCTTAAGAAATCATTTCAGCAATTGTCTGGAAATTTTGTGTCATTGCTTGAAAAACATTATACAAGCCAACAAAAGAATCTGAGACAAATAAATTATATTAGCCAATATAATTTATGGTGCCAAGAAATAAAACACATTTTTTAGCTAATTTGATGGAGGCTAATTCTGAAAATGACCTTAGATTTTCATGGTTAGCTACCATATTTGCTGTACTGAAATTGCTCATTTTTAGAAAAAAATATCAATTTATGATCTTGGCTGATTACAACATTTACTTAATAAAGGATGTAGAAACCCATCAGTTTCCAGGTATGCCAAGCAATTTATGTCAGCCACCTGAAATAAACTATTTTTATAAGAAAAAAGTGCTTTTGAGTCAAAGTCTGAAATAAAAG
Source organism: Ascarosepion bandense (assembly GCA_037127315.1). Lineage (NCBI taxonomy): Eukaryota > Metazoa > Mollusca > Cephalopoda > Sepiida > Sepiidae > Ascarosepion > Ascarosepion bandense. Next base: position 4,608,548 of record JBBBDQ010001152.1, on the reverse strand, counting down.
TACTGAATATTTCCAATTTATCACCAAAATTCAAATTAACTGATAAACTTTATCAGTAATATGCTAATATAAGTATTAAGGTTCATTTTTTACATAGCCATCTAGATAAATTTCTAGATAATTGTGACGATGTGAGTGATGAGCAAGAAGAATGATCCCATCAAAATGATGAAAGAGCATTCCAGGGACAGTGGGACAAACAAATAATGGCTGACTACTGCTAGAGTATCAAAAGGGACTTAAATAACATTGAAGATTACAGACAATCAAGAAAAAGAAAATTTATACCATAATTCTTATGTTCATGAAGGTTTTATTTCTACTGTTAGTTTATTAAATGAATTGTTGTGCCAAAAATAAAAACACATTTTTTAGCTAATTTGATAGAGGCTGATTCTGAAAATGACCTTAGATTTTCTTGGTTAGCTACCATTTTTGCTGTACTGAAATTGCTCATTTTTGGAGAAAAAGATCAATTTACAATATTGGCTATCACATTGAGTTAAATGTCATAGAAACCAATCAATTTTCAAGTAGGCCAAGCAATTTATGTCAGTCAGTTAAGTGCCATACGTGATACACACTTTTGGGTGATCATGTCTGGAAAGAGACATGACTGACTGTCCTACAGTAGGTTGCCGTTACTTTCTGTGGTAGACTGGCTGTCGACCATGGCTATAGAACCCAATCTGTCCTGTTATTTAATTCATAACTGGAGGGAAGAGATGGATTAATACCTTTCCCAAGGGAATTTGTGAATAAGTGAATGCAAAGAATTAAACTGGAATTCGAACTCTGCACCCTGATTTGTCGTCCCGAGTTAATATCCATTGCACTACATGTCAGTCATCTGAAATAAACTATTTTAATATATATTATAATAAAAGCACTACCAGGGATGGTGGGATAGATGAATAATGGCTGGCTACTGCTCTCTCCACCTACTCTCTCATTCGTTACTACCCTTCTGCTTGGCAATGGTGAGAGAAAGGCTGAGGAGAGTAGCGTTTATAGATTATAAAAAGAGAGAGGGGAAGGAAAAGCTTGTGTAGAGAGTAAGTGTGTTATCTTTTTTCAGTCGCGTAACAGACGAAGGAACTAAGTAACTAACTAACAAGCAGAATTATTATTTTCTTATTCTATGGTTCATTGATATTTTTAGAAAATTGTTTGAAAATTTATTTTCATTCATAGTTTATTTATAAAATGGTTAGTCAGTTAAGTGCCATATGTGATACACGCTTGGGTGATTTTGGTAAATAATAAATACTGCATTGTTCTTGGTTCACATTTGTAAAATTTTGTGAGTTTTTGTTAATTCTTTAATAAAAACATTTTTCAAGTTTATTTCTTTATAAAATAATAAGTAAAAACTTAATACAATGGTAAATAATAAATTCTGCATTGTTCTTGGCTCAGGTTTTTATCTAAATCTAAACTTATTTTTAAATGAAACTGTCTGTGTGTGTTTGTGTGTGTGTGTCCATTATCTATAGACTCCAAAACAGCTGAACCGATTTTCTTGAAAATTTACACAGTTGTACTATAAGTGTCTGCAAGTGTTCTTAGCTAAGTTTTGTGTTGAGATACCACCGATAAATATCGAAAATTGATAATTGAAAAAATCGAGTTATAAAAGGAGTGGTCCGATTTTAATCAAATTTGATACACTCATAGACAAAGACATAAGAAACTTACAGTTCTTTCAATAGTGCAGAAAATCGATAATTGGAGTAGATAGACTAAACTATCACCCAGTTCACACGTCTATTGAACAGGTGAAGAGGCTCATCCCTTTTTCCCTGCTTAGAATGTGGTTTCCGGCTTGCTCTTTTCCAATCTTTTCACTCTTACATAGCCCCCTGCACATCAGTGGCGTTACCGCTTTGCTCGGGGTGATATGATTAAAAAAAAAAATATATATATATATATATATATATATATATATATATATAAAAGGCAAGATGTTTGTGTGTCTGTTTATCTGCCTGTATGTCTGTATTTTTTCAGCCCTTTTATTTTAGTTTTTGCTTTGGGTTTGGCTCTAAGTAGGTATAATTGTAGTTCTTAGTCTCAGCCATGATACCATTTACTCAGAGGATTTATTTAGCCTTCAAAATTCAGTTTACGACAAAAAAACTTATTTGATATCGATACCAGGAAATCAAAATTTGACTTACATCCATTCATTTTTCTTTCAGTCTACGGTTTCGCTTTAACTGGAAACAACTATTGCTTTTTAGTCTTTCATGCCAACGTCCAAAGAGTCTGAGCTCCAGGACCATGGATTAGTTTTAAAGCTTTCATTACACCCGAGCAACGCCAGGCTATACTGCTAGTATATATATATATATATATATGTGCGATTGGTAAATTGTCGCAATTATTTTATTATTTCAAATATTCTTTAGGCTGAGTCTGAGCTCCAGGACCATGGATTAGTTTTAAAGCTTTCATTACACCCGAGCAATGCCGGGCTATACTGCTAGGACCAATTGACTGTGAAAAACTAAAGTTTGCTTCTGACTACACTTGCTAATAAAGGAACAGGTATGTTATAAATCATTCAGCAACATTTTTATTTCTGAGTTAAATATTTTCAAAATGGAGAGAAAGCATGCTCATATTTTTGCAAATATAGTTTTTGAAAAACTTTTACAAGCATTACACTCCCTGATCAAATAAAGAACCAGCTTTAAAGGTTTTGAAACTTTCCTAGAGTAATTTTTTTTTAACTGTCTATATTTCTGAGATGATTGTCATATATACATTTCAGCTGATGTCTTCTAAACTTCTTCAGATACTGTTTATTAAACCTGGAAACTTTCATGGAATTTTCACAATTTATTCAACTCCTGGGATTAGATTGAATAAAGGGTTTGGTGAAACCTGTAGTGTGAATGTTTCTGTTGCAACATTATGTAGATCTATAACTCTTACCAAAAATTTTAATCTCTTTCATTTAATACTTATCACAATAAAAATACATATTTGCACTTTCGTTGTCCACAATAATACATAATTTTATTTAACTTTTAACACAATTTATTATCCTCACGTATGGATCAAAATGTTATTCTAAATATTTTCTAAAATAGTTAACTTAATTTCCTTCCAAGATTTCTGAAAATCAAACGTTTTTCAATAGGCCTCCAATTCTGGCTCTCAGTTGCACCATGAGTAGGCCTGAAGTATAGTATGCCATGTGGGTATCAGAAACTTAGCTTTGTGTTAAACTGAGCTACCTTTAGCAACTATCTGTAGTGAGTGTGAAATAATAATAATAATGTTCTTCAAATTCAGAAGACTAAGGAAAAAAAAAGAAATTCATGAGCTGATATTAGATTCTTACTTTTCACAGGAATTAACAAGAGAGATGAAGAAAGAGGAAAGAAATTTGTGAGCCTATATGAAATTGTTTTTAGACCAATGAAAACATTGCCTTCACAGAAAACAATCGTTCAACCAAAAAGAAATTCCTTTTGATATAAAATGAAGAGAAGAATTAATCAGAGAAGAGTGTCTGAAATCACGTGAACAGTTTTGTTTCAGTTTCTCACAACCAACATTGAAGTACTTACCTGTGATTCATTTGTTAGTCATTCATCCAGACACCAATTCAAATTTGAATGCATTGGATAGCAATACTACATGAAATGAATGAGGCAGACTTTTGTAATTTGTATTCACTTTCAGTTGGATGGGCCCAGTGATATGAAACCAACTGTTTATTAAAGACAAGACATTGTGATAAAAGAATGTGGAATTTTAATTTTTAAGAATTGAATTTTTCTTATTCACAAAACTTTTAAATTTAGAAATATTTTGTGAAAGAGTATTCCAAACCCAGCAAAGTGAAATGCATCCTGATGGTACTACATAGGGAATGTATATTGTGGTGCAGTCAATATTAGCCTGGAAAGAGAAATTGGGAAACCAAGTTCAAATTCCACTTGAATTCCTTGCATTCACTTGCACACAAATATCTTTGGGAAAAGTATTAATCCGTCTCTTCCCTCCATTTATGGGTTAAATAGCAGGACAGATTGGGCGATCACGTCTCGAAAGAGACATGACTGACTGGGCAGAAGATTATCTCGCAGTAGGTTGCCATTGCTTTCTGTAGTAGACTGCTTGCCAGCCAAGGCTACAGAACCCAATCTGTCCTGTTATTTAACCCATAACTGGAAAGAAGAGACAGATTAATACCTTTTCCAAGGGTATTTGCACATAAGTGAATGCAATGAATTCAACTGGAATTCGAACTTGGCTCCCCGATTTCTTGTTCCTAGCCAATATCCACTGTACCACAACGCACATAAGAAAATTTAAATAAGCAGATGATTGTTTTCCCATATTATAAGTCTTCTTCTTAAATTATTTTATAAATCAAATTACTTGTTTTAATTTTCTATTTTTTTATAATTGTAATCTAGGATCAAGGATGCCTAATTAGTAGAAATCTAAGTCCTGAAACTATAGCAATTATAGGTTACCCCACTAATTTTGAAAAACATGTTTAAATTTTAATGAAAATGCTTGTAAAATCTGCCAATAGATTATTTTCAGCCAAGTGCTGACTGAAGAAATCTTGAATGAAGAGTGGACACTACGCACTTTACCTAAAGCAATTTGGTAAGTCTTTAAAAATGTTGAACATTTTTCACATGGATAGGGTTTCTCACCAGCATGTATTTGCATACTTTATTAATTTTTAACTCTACGAAAATGGTATTTTAACAGTGTGTATATGCATATTCTATTAAACGTGAGCTCTGACAAACTGCTTGACATCATCAAATGAATAAGTTTTCTTATCAGAATGTGTTCACATTAGACATTTTAGCTTTGAACTTTCTGCTACATATTCTACAAGTTTATGATTTTTCACCTGTGTGTATACGCATATGTTTTATTAAATTTGCGCTTTGAGTAAATGCTGAACCACACACTTCACATGAATATGGTTTTTCGCCAGTGTGTATACGCAGATGTTTTATTAAATTTGAGCTGTCAGAAAATGCTGCACTACATACTTCGCAGGAATATGGTTTTTCACCAGTATGTGTTCGCATGTGACGTTTTAACATTGAACTTGATGAAAGCTTTGCATTACAAACTTCACATATATATGGTTTTTCACCAGTATGTATGCGCTTATGACTTTTTAAACCTGAGCTCTGAGAAAAGGCTGAGCCACACACTTCACAGGAATATGGTTTCTCACCAGTATGTGTTCGCATGTGAGCATTTAACTTTGAACATTGTGAAAATTTTGCATTACACATTTCACATGAATATGGTTTTTCACCAGCATGGATTTGCTTATGATTTTTTAGTTTTGAGCTCTCAGAAAATGCTGAACCACATACTTCACATGAGTATGGTTTCTCACCAGTATGTGTCCGCACATGACGGTTTAAAGCTGAATTTGATGAAAACTTTGCATTACACATTTCACATGAATATGGTTTTTCTCCAGTGTGTATTCGCATATGACTTTTTAAATTTGAGCCTTCAGAAAATGCTGAACCACATACATCACATGAGTATGGCTTTTCACCTGTATGTACTCGCATGTGACGTTTTAATGTTGAACTTTCTGTAAACTTTGCATTACATACTTCACATGAATGTGGCTTTTCACTAGTGTGTGTTCGCAAATGACTTCTTAAATTTGAATTAGCAGAAAATGCTGCACCGCATACTACACATGAATATGGTTTTTCACCAGTATGTATACGCATGTGACATTTTAACATTGAACTTGATGAAAACTTTGTGCTACACACTTCACATGAATATGGTTTTGCACCGGTGTGTATTCGCATATGTCTTTTTAAACTTGAGCTATAAGAAAATGCTGAACCACATACTTCACAGGAGTATGGTTTCTCACCAGTATGTGTTCTCATGTGAGATTTTAATAATGAACTCAATGAAAATGTAGAGTTACACACTTCACATGAATATGGCTTTTCACCAGTGTGTATTCTCATATGCCTTTTTAAACTTGAGCTGTCAGAAACTACAGAACCACATACTTCACATGAGTATGGTTTCTTACCAATATTTGTATTTGGCATTTTAAATTAGAACTCTCTGAAATCGTCGAGCTACACATTCCAGATATTGTTTTTCATCAATATATACAAATATAATCTTTTTATCCTGAACTGCATGGAAAGGGTCAAATAGAAATGCAAATATGTTAATTCTCTTGTATGTTTTCTCTTATGAATTTGTAATGTCAAATGCCAAATATTTTTAATCACACTCTTCAGATGAATGTTTTTTTCTCCAGTATGTGTACACATGTAAGTTTTTAAATATAACCTCTGTGAAACATTCAATCTTTCTTCACAAGGGAATGAATTGCCTCCAGGATGTGCTTCAAAGTTAATCTTCCTTGGGGATCCTTTTTTACAGAAATATAAACTGCAAGAAAATAGCGCAGTATTAGTGTCTTTTTAAAAAAAATTTTTAAAATTAGCACTAAAGTATAAATAAACATATGTTAAAATGTTTTCTGCTGTAGATATTTTTTCTTCAGTCATTAATTCAATACATTTTCATACTCAGTCATGGTTTTCAATGGTTGTTGCACTTACAAGAAACATGTTACATTTAAGATTAACAGTTTAAATAACTTCAGAAATACTAAAAATTTAAAATGCTATAAATCGATTTTAAAACTTTCACAATGTAGAAATATAAATAAGAATAACAAAAAATAATAAAATACTATAAAATTTCATAACATGCTCACATTAAAACTTTAATGGTAATTTAAGAAGACACTTTAAAAGTAAGGCTATAAAGTAGCGGTGGATAAATTACAGATCACAGGAAGGCCCATAGTGGGCTTGATTACAGACATTTTTTTTTTTCATGCATTGTTTTTGGTCAAATCACTTTCTACATTTATTTTCAATTTTATTTTTTGTACACTACAAACAAATGACAATAAACATAATTGCTGATATGAATTAAAATCTTAAAAATGTTGAAAGAAATCTGAATGAAGAACATTCTATTCTTGTGAAATAGAATGCACTTCAAGAATCTGGTAACCAATACAAGTTTTAAAATGAACACGTTTTTTTCATGTCTCTAAGAAAATGATGTGGTTTTTAGAATATGGGAATTGATGATTATTTTTCTATTTGTTCTAATGGTTTCAAATTGTTATATTAGATATCCCAAACTTCTAATGTGAACATGTCAAAATAGTTAAAATTATTTCCATTTCAACTGCTAATATCTTTAATTTTCCCAGATATTTTGATAAAATTAGTATGTAAAGAAAGTTTAATCTTTTAACAGTTTTTTGGTGTGTAATCATTAGTTTTTATTCCATGTCTGTTTAAATTGTCACTATTTCAATGACGAACAGTGATCATATGTCTTTTCAAAGTTGATGACTTCATAGTGGTGCTTTTCCAATTAGATGCATTTTGATTTGTATCTACATATATATAAAAAAGTCCCATCTTAAAAATAGGATACTCATCAATCTGTAGTGTAGCATAAGGTTTTGAAGGTAATTTTCATAAAAATTTTCTCAGTTGAAAACTTCAGTGGATGAAATTCCATAGAAATTCAACACTAAGAATAATTTAAATTTTTACACCTAGTAGAACAATGTCTCATCTATAATAATAATAAGTTGATTTCATATCTCTGCACACATGCAACTAAAGGTTTATGAGAATGAAAAAAGTGCTCATTTTATGCAAAACCGTCAGGTAGGACACATTAAAATTTGTATTACTGACCAAGTCATTGAACATTACCCACTGAATCTTATTTTAAATACAATTTATTTCACAGCTTAAATCTTTTTATACTTTCTTTAATGATACATTTTAAAACTGAACAAAACATTTTTAGAATAAATTTGAACTAACTAGACAAAATTAAACAATATTTTTTTGCATGTAAACTATCATCTTAAATTACGGTTGCCTCAGCAATTGTTTTAATTAGCTTTAATTAATTCTTTTAATTAACTAAAATAATGAAATAAAAATTAAACTGGGTATAAACTTTAGTTCTTTAAATTTTGTTCATTCTCATTTGTTTGTCCATAAAATTAAAATAGGTCTTTTAATGCTTATTTAAAAATAGATCACTCCAAAGAAAAGTGATTCCTAACATTTAAAACACATTTTTAAAAACGAAAACTTTTTCTAGAAGCTTTTCAGATTAAATTTAATATTTTGAATTGGCAAAATAGTTTGCAGAATTTGAAACTGGAACTGCTAAAAATCATCCTGACAAATGTGTCAACACAACATGTTTCTTTTTATTAAAAAATCTTACACAAATAAAATATACTTTTCTGAAACTTAATTTGAGAAATATTAGCTGATTTGAAGTATAATTAATCTAATTTGAAACAAATACTTTTTAAAAGTTTAAAATATCAGAGAGATGCATTTTTTAACTTGACAGTAGCTTGATTGACAGGTTTTTAATACCTCTATGACAGCTGATGTTGGATAGATTGTTATGCAATATTGTTCTACAGGGGCTTTAATCATAAAAAATAATTGGGGAATATAATACTAACACCTTTTAAATACTCAGTAATCTTAAAAATTTAATAAAATATTCTCCATAGTCTTTGTAGAATTTTATAGAATTTTGGCTCTAAATTTACTATAGGTGTCATTCTGATTTTCTTATTGTGTTGCTTATAGTCAAATCGTACCTATTAAATTTGGTATGTTTTACTCATACAATTCAAAATTCTTTTAAAAAATATTTGCAATTGTAATAAGCTTTACAACATATGATTAGTAAATATAATTTTGCTTACTATCAATCTTTCCTAAGTTACACCATTGAAACTGAATTTTAAATGATTTAGAAAATGTTACAAATTATTCTAAGAAAAATAAAAACAAATTTTTTAAAGTCAACAGAAATGTTTTTTCTTCATACAATATTGTCCTTAATATATACTATTCATAAAAGTAGGTACCACCACTCATTTTCAATACCTAAACTTAAATTGAATTTTTAAAAATAAAAAATTTTCTTGAAGCTTTAATTTCAGCTTTAATTGAAAACCAAAAGATTAAAATTGCTAATTCCAGTAAGCAAAATACTTTGTGTCTAATGACAAATGGAAACTGTCAAAAACGTTAAGTATGATGGCCAAACATGACATAATTTTACATAAACATATACTTAACCGCATGTTTCAATTTTTGGTTTTAAGCTTTCTGAATAAATAAAAATTAAAATAATATAAAATGTACTTTTAAAATAAGTTTCGCAATTTAATAAGAATGAAATTGAAATAACTGAGCTGACTCAGTTTATGAAATGTGATGCTAATTAGGAATTTAACAATAAAAAATTTATAATTTCAATGGTAGGATTAGCAAAAAGGCTACTGAAATGTACAACGAAAACAGTCCAAACACAGATTATAAAAAATAGAAAAAGGTAAACTTATTTCAATTTAGATAAGGTACCTACATTCAAAATTAATGTAAAAGATGATGAAACTAGGAGGTAAATTACTTTAAATTTTGAAAGCAGGATTTGGGAAGCCTGTTGTTGAATGATTCAAAAACATGGAAATGAAAAGAATTGGGCACTGAATACAGATGTTCACTATAGGGAATTTTTTTCTTGTAAGGGGGGACAACCCTTGATTCACATGACCTTTTAATGACATATGGCCACCTGTACAAATAAAATACAGGTAATCAGCACACACACACACACACACACAATTAAAATGTTTTAATTATTTTAAAAATCCATTGGCTAGATTATTTGTATTAAGCTTTACAATTTTTGATTAGTAAATATGGTTGTCACGCACTAATTTAACAACCCAGTGTTAACAATGAAAGAGAAAAATTTAAAAAATTAAAATTTTTGAAACTTTATAAATTATTATAAAAAAAATAAAAAGTTCTTGTAAAAATTCATTGAATTTTTTTTTCTTTTCAGACTATGATATCCTTAATAAAACCAATTAAAAAATGGCATAGTTGTATTGCATTTTTGTTTTTGCAATTCGAAGTAGATTTTCTAAAAATGGGCTAATTTAGAAGAAAAAAAGACAGTTGATTAGAACATTTCAATGAATCCTGAATTTAATATTAGGTTTATAGGGAAATGATTATGAAATTCTAGACATTTCTGGAAATTAATTGATAGGAGGGTAACATATGCAAAAATAAATATATTTTTAGCAAGATTTTCTAAAAATAATTATTTCAAAAATGATTTCAGTCAATTATGAATAAGTCCTAAAATTTTCATCAAAATGCAACCATTATTTGATTTTTGCAAGAATTTCCAAATTAATATGTTTTTCACCAGCAAAAAAGTGATTTGCATAATATTACGTTTGCTGTAGTAAACCCTTGTAAAAATTATGTCACTCATGGATAAAAGAAAAACTTTTCTACCAAAATTTTGAATCTGTTAGAAAGAATTAAAATTTTTTAAAAATAATTAAAAAAATACTTTGATCTATCCTCTTAATAATAGCATAAACATTTTGCCAATAAAACTTTGATTGGGGTCTTTTTCATTCATACTCTGCTGTTTTTTCAGCGATTTAGTGGAGGTACCTACATAAAAGCAATTAAAAGTTTGTTTATTTAAAAGAATGTCTTAGTTCTATTGCATATTTTATTTTTTGATTCAGAGTAGATTTTGGTAAGATGCATCCGATTTTGTAGTGATAACACCACAGACTTACTAAAAAATACAAAAGTGAAAAACACATTCTAAATAATATTTTAAGTCTTCTTTGAACTTAAATTTTGGTTCTATTTGAAAGATAATGGTCAATAAATAAAGCTAATCCAAATTTTAAAAAAAGATTAATTTTAGTATATAAATACTAAAAAAAAAAAAAAAAAAGTAATGTTTTTCATTAGTCACTAACTCACCAACCTGTATATGAAAAATGTTAACACATTTAAAAATTCTCAAGATCCAATACTTGTCTTAGTAAATTCTTACTTTTATTCAACAGAATGAAAATGACATTTTATGTACACACATTAGTATGTGAAGTACTCCAAAGAAATGTGCTAAAATTAGGTACCTCCATGAAATAGCTAAAAAATCAGCATACTCTGATAAAACATGCTCCAAATATAAAGAAAACAGTTTTATTGCCAAAATCTTTGTTATTATTAAGAGGAAGAATCAAAATATTTTTTAATATTTAATTAAATTTTTACTCCTTTTAGAACGTTCAAAATTTTGATTACAAAACTTGTTTTTCTCATATCAACAGACCTATTAATCTTTAGCATAACAAAGTTTAGGCTCTTTTGCTGTGGCAAACCCATTAATTTGGAAATTCTTTCAAAAATCAAATAGCCATCAGATTTTAATGAAATTTACAAGACTTATTTGCAAATGAAAGAAATTATTTCTTTGAAATGTTTTATTAAAAAATCTTGGAAAATGTTTTTTTTGTGTGTTTCACCAACTTATTCAATTTGAGAAATTGAATGTAATCATTTTTAGTGACTGTATTAGTTAAAAGTAGAATTTTTTGAAGAATTTAAACCATGAAAATTTTTTTATCAAAATTAGAACCTGTCTTACTGAAAATCTGTTCTGTATCAAAATATAAAAATTGCAATAAAACTAAGACATTATTTAATTAGAAAAACTTAACTGCTTTTATAAATAATATATATTTAAAGACGTCTGATGAAAAATGAATTTTTATAAGATTTCATTTTTTTACAATTTTAAATTGAATAATTTATAAATATTTTAAATCTTTTAAAATTCAGTTTCAATGGGATAACTTTTAGGTAGAAACCTCCACTTTTTTGCTAAACCTAAGTTTTAAAATGAATTATATTAAATAAAAAAGCTTTTTTGAAGCGTTCATTTTAACTTTAATTGAAAGCTAAAGGATTAAATTTTCTATTTCCATCAAGCAAAATACTCTATAGTGTAGTTTTTAAACAGGAACTATATTGATTGGAATAGAGGTTTGTGATATTTTTCTAATGTAGCTGATCAGCACCCTTTTTTGCTGTCTTTCATTGCAATGTAATTTTCTTTATTAAAAAAATTTTCCTTTAATAAGATATACTTTTCTGAAATTTAACTGATTTAAAGTAAGTATAATTAATCTCATTTGAAACATATATTATTTACTTTAAACTAGAAAAAGTAGAAAAACAGATTGTAAAATGAACAGTAGTTGTGATTTATGCATCTTTAAACATTCAACTTGTCAAGCTATTTACAGGTTTATTGTCATCCTACGGAGACTTTATCTGTTAAAACATAATTTAAGAAAATGACTGGTGAATGCTTTTTTTATATATTTAAGTACTCTGTAGCCATACAAATATTGGAAATACTCCCATTAATCTAAGTTTAGGAATTTTGACTTTAAATTTACTATAGTTATCTATCTTATTTTCTGATAATGTTGTTTATGCTAATTCATACTTTTAAAATGGACATTTTTTATACCCATGAAAAAAAAATTAATTATGTGTGATGATTTGCATTAAGCTTTTCAATTTTTGCTGAGTAAATATAGTCTTCACTTAAAAACCTAACACAGACAAAGTTTTGAAGAAAACTTATGCCCCTCTTCCTAATAATTTCATTAAATTTCTAGAAATTTAATACTGATGCAAAATTTATTTTATTAGTTAAATGAAGACTCCTTGGGGAATGTAAAGCATCTTTTTTTTAAATCAATTAAAACTTTCCAAAAATCTGCTTTAGATAGTAAAATAAAAAATGCAATAAAACTGATATTATCTAGTTAGATAAGCTTTTAATTGCTAGTATAAATGATATGCAAATAAAATATTTTAAATAAGTTTTATTTTTTAATTTCTAGTTTCCTCATTTTTTAAATTGTGAATAGGTACCTCCACTAATTCATGAAGGTTTGAAAAAAGGTGAATTTTAAAAAGAAATTGAAAGAGCTTTCATTTAAGCTTTGATTGAATTTAAAGATTTACACGATAAAACTTTGTTTTTATTAAATTTAGGGGAATATGATAAATAAAAAAAAGTTCTACTTTATTTTTTGGGGAACAAATGAGAATGAGCAAAATTTAAAGAACTAAAAAAAAAGCCCAAAAGATTAATGTCATAACAAGCATGATAACAATTAATAATAAAGAATAAAATAACATTTCATAAATTATTGAGTTACCTCTATCATGGTATTTCAATTCACCATTATCTCAGTTATTAAATTTTTAAATTAATTCAAGAAAATTTTATATTATTTTATATTTTAATTTTTTTAAAAATTATCTTCAAACATAAGGCAAAAAATTAAAATACTCTTTATAGTATTTTAATAATTTTTTCTTTAAATTGATTTTAAAATTTAATAACTAAGAGAATAAAATTACATAACATGACAGAGAAAATAATTTATATACCGTACCATAAAAAATAAAAAAAAACATATCTGCATACTAAAGAAATGGTTTCATTGTTTTAAAAATCTTCATGCATGAACATTTGTCTCAAACTTTGCAATTTTTGATTAGTAAATATAGTCTTTACATATTAACTTATTAACCTAATGGCTATTAAAGAAATCTTAAAAGATTTTTGAAACTTCATAAATTATTATAATTAAAAATAAAAATGAAAACAATTCTTGTAAAAATTCATTAATTCATTACAAAGAAATTATCTCTTCAGACTATAATATCCATAATAGATATAGTTTATAAAAGCAAATTAAAAGTTTATTTAAATAATAAAAAAGGTATAGTTTTATTGCATTTTTTTTTCACTATTTGGAGCAGAATTTCTTAAAAGGAGCAACTGTTTGAAAGAGGAAAAAAAAAAAAAAAAAAAAAAAATTGTGATTTGCATTTTCCAATGAGTCTTGACTAATAAAACAAAGCACGGTGGTCAGTTTCTAGAAATTTCAAGAAATTAATTGAAGTGGGGGATAACAGATGTAAAAAAAAAATACATATTTTTACTTTGATTTTATAAAAAGTAATGATTTCAAAAATAATTTTACTTATTTGTTAGTAAGTCCTAAAAGGTTCATCAAAGTCCGACCATTATTTGATTTTGACAAAAATTTCCAATCCAAATTAATGTTTTCACTGGCAAAAAAAATGTGCTGCGTAATATCAGTCAGTCAGTTGACTTGAAAGAGACATGACTGGTACTGTTTGTCAAGGCTATAAAACCCGTTACTTAACCCATAACTGAAGAAAAGAGGCAAATTAATACCTTTCCCAAAGGGTATTTGTGCATAAGTGAATGCAAGGAATTAAACTGGAATTCGAACTTGGCTACACAATTTCTTGTTCTGAGCTCATATCCACTGCACCACAACACTAATGTGTAATATCTGGTAAAAATCTGGTCACTCTGATGGAATATATATATATATATATATATATATATATATATATATATATATACAATTTGTTATATATATTATACTGTTTACATACATATGCATGGTACTTATTTAAAAGCACTCAATATCAGTGATAGAGCAGACATACTCACACCTATCTATATATATATAAAAAAATCAACATTTCGAATGTTAGAAAGCATAAAAAAATTTGGTGGACCTGAAGTATCCTACTACAACATTTGTTTTCACCTTTTTTCAATTTATTTCAATTTTTTCACCGCAGTCCTATCGATTGTTAACTATAGATTCTGATTATCAAAAGATTTTTAGAAAAATAGCAATATTTAAACAAATTTTTTTTTTTTGGGGGGGGGGGGGGTCAGTTTCTCATACAACGTTAAAGTAATTCGATCCTCCATTTTCAATCCAATCGTGTTGGGGTGGCTTTGTTTATATATTAACTCTTTTGAAATAAGGTCTTGCCCTTTGGTGACCTTGGGGTCACTGTTTTCTGTTTTTTTTGGAACGAGTTGTTAGTCTTTTTCTTGTCGTTCTCATGTTTTCTTCATAACTTACGATGGCATCTTCCTCTGAAACTCCAAGAATAGCTCTATTTAAGAATTTCACAAAGGATTCAGTCATTGAATATGCACATACCCAAAAGTCAATTGCACATCACAAGTTGTGTTCCTGTGGGTATGCTATGTATGTAAAGGTATGTGCAAACTTCAAAGCGGATAAGGTTTGCTGGAGATGTTCCAAATGCAAAAAAAGAATGTCCATTAGGAATGGGACATTTTTTGATAAGTCCAAATTATCACTCCATGTGATATTCCAACTAATTTTTGATTTTGTCTGCCAAGTACTGGTGACCAGTTCAGCGACATTGAACAGAATTTCATTAAATTCTTCCATTCAGTGGCATGAATATTGCAGAGATGTCAGTACAAGCAAGCTGGAGAAAGACCGTAAACTGATGAGTGGCCCTGGATATGAAGTCCATTTGGAAATAGTTTCCTTGAAACTTAAAAAAAAAAAAAAAAAAAAGAACTTAGAAAAAATATGCTATTGAAAAATTGAAAACCTACTACCCCAAAAATTTTGGACATGCTATTGAAAACACCCCATTTAAAAAAGAAAAAAAATTAAAAATAGTTTCCTTGTACAGGCTATTGAAAACCCCAATAAAAAAAAAATTTGGACATGCTATTGAACCACACTCCCCAACAAAAAAAAAAAAAAAAAGTTTGGACATATATATATATATTTTCTTTTTTTTTAAAATCATATCACCCTGAGCAAGGCGGTAACGCCACTGATGTGCAGGAGGCTACATAAGAGTGAAGAGATTAGAAAGAGAAAACCAGAAACCGCGTCCTAAACAGGAAACAAGGAATGAGCCTCTTCACCTGTTCAATCGATGTGGGTGGAGTGTGAACCGGGCGATAGTTTAGTCTATCTACTCCAATTGGGAAAAAAAAAAAAAAGTGAGAAGATTAGAAAAGAGAAAACCGGAAACCGCATCCTAAACAGGAAACAAGGGATGATTAATTATTTTTTAATGAATAATGAAATTTCACAAGAGTTATTTGCCTTTTTTAAAATTTTAAATAGAATAATTTAGAAAGATGTTAAAAATCTTTTCACTTTCTACGTTTAGTTTGTAGAGGTTATGCAATTGCTATGTACAAACTATATTTACTAATCATAAATTAACAGCTCATTACAATTTAGCAATGCTTAATATTTTTGAAAGTATTTTTGAACTATTTTGTGTATAAACATACCAATTTAGGTCATTTGATATGATACAATGGTTAGCAAGCTTGTATTGTTAGATCCATTATGACTGAGTAGTGAGTTTGATCCTCACTGGGTGTCCCATACTTTCGGCCTTGTGCCACATCTAAGCCGCAGTTAGAAAATCATTATAAGCATGCCAATTTTTATAAATACAGACAACTATACACAACATTATCAGAAAAGAGCTATAACAATTGTAAATTTAAATCCAAATTACCTAAAATTCAATAAAACATTAAGTTACAGAGAATATTTGTTTAATTTTTATATTCTATAACTATCCAGCAATCATAAAAAAGGTCAGTTGCCATACGTGATACATGCTTAGGCGAGCATATCTTGACAGAGACTGACTGTCCCGCCATCCAACCCATAACCGGAAGGAACAGACGGATTAATACCCTTCCCAAGGGCACTTGCGCATAAGTGAATGCAAGGAATTCAACTGGAATTCGAATTCGGCTCTCCGATTTCTCGTTCAGAGCTGATATCCACTGTGCCACAACGCACATCCTAAAAAAGGTCAGTCAGTTAAGTGTGATATGTGATACAAGCTAGGATTCCTTGAAACACTAAGAAAAAATAATTTCATATTTGAAACAAAAAAAAAAAAAAAAATAAAGGCATGTAAAACACTAAGAAAAAAATTCCCCTGTTCTAATAAAATTATTAAACATATACACGTTTCATTTCATTACTTTCTTTACAAGTTGAAAAAAAAAAAAAAATCGAAGCCAGTGTTTCCGAATTGTAGGATTGATTTTTTACTATATAAAGTTGTATGAGAAATTGGGCCCCCCCCACCCAATTTGTTTAAATATTGAAATTTTAGCAAATTTTTTTATGTCGTTGTTAAAGTTTCAGGTGTAAAAAAATAACATTTAACTAAAGAAAGGTCCAAAAAAATGTTTAATGTGCAAATTTGACTGTAATGTCGTCCCGGTGACTGTTTTCAAAATGGAGGATCGATTTACTATAGCGTCGAAATGAGAAACTGAACCTCCACAAAAAAAAAATTGTTTAAATATTATTGTACTTTTACCAAATTTTTTTTTTGATAATCGTAAAGCTTAGGGGGTGATCAATAAGAATGCGGTGAAAAAATTGAAAAACGGCAAAAATAAACATGGTGGTAGGATACTTCAGGTCCGCCAAAAATCTTTTTAAATAATTAAAATAAAAATAGTTTCATCTTTCCTCTTAATAAAATTCGAACATTTGTTTTTAAGTTTGGGGCCTTTTAAGATCATGCTATCCTTTTTTTTTTCTTTGGGCGAATTTTATTTTTGTTTTTAATTTTTATTGTTTCTGTCAATCAGAAATCCTTGGGATTTTTGCTGATTCAATGGAAAATTTTGAAGAGTACGTAAGTCGTTTAAATTGAAACTTTTTATTAATAATTTTTTATTTTATTTTAAACACGAAAATCAAAAGTGACTTTGTTGTATAAGTAAGAAAAATTGAAAGAATTCATTAAAATGTTAAGTTTATATTTTTCAATAGACAAAAAAAATGGCATTTGATATTTTTTTCTTTAAATCGATTTATGATACTGACAGAAATTACAAAGTTTCACTTTCGTAAAAAAATGCAAAGAAAAGAACAACTTTACTTACCTTTTTCAGTTTGTTTTCGCTTAATATTACTGTTGGGGAAATTTTATGTTCGAAAGGAAAGAAGGAAATATAGAATTTGAGATAAATTTTAAAAGTTTTTCGGTTAAAATTCCTTAAAATATTTTACTTGGAACGAGAATAAAAACATCAGAAGAGCTAAGGTCAAGGGAGATTATTCATGCAAAATCCGTTTTGTTTTTATAATTCATTTACTGATTAAACAAAATTAATTTCACGGGAGATTTTATTCCATTAATAAAATTAAAATAATTAATTTTAATTAAAATAATTAATTTTGGTAAATTTTCGTTTTAGGACCCGAATGCTTTTATTCCTTCAAATTTTTCCAAAAAAGCCGTATTTTCATGCAATTATATATTGTATTGTATGAACTCAAATCAACAATTTGATATTGAAGAAACCTACCTTTTTTTATGTTAACGACCAGAAAAAAAAACCGGACTTCTCGCTTTTTTTGTCACCCATTACCGGCTTACATTCGCTGATGAATGATTTTAGGCGTAGGAAGAAAATTTAGGCCTATTTACTTCCTTTACTGTGAATTCTTTTCAGAAATTAGTACGTGAATTTATTTTCCTTCCTTTTTTTGGAGTACTTAATTCAGAAGAAAGTTAACATTCAAACATATGACAATAAGTGATAATTATAGTTTTATTTAATTTTTTCAGATGAAAGTTAACTTTCAAATATATGAAAATATCGACAAATAAAATTTGCTTTATTGGCTCCCTAGATTTTTTTTAAGAAAGTTAACTTTCAAATATATGAAAATCAATTGATAAGTGTACTTTTACTTAATTTTTTAAAAAGACAGTTTATTTAAATTTTTTTACAGGCTCGCGAAATTGAAACAATTGAAAAAAAAATTTATTTGCATGTATAAAAAGTCCTCATCTATGCTACCGCAAAAATGTCGAATTGCACAAATTGCTCTATTTTACGCGATTTTTAAAAAAAAACAAATGATACCATATTATATTGGCAAAAAAAAATTCATTAAATTTTCCAGTTGGGTGCCATTTAAGAGCATTCCTTGGCAATCACTGTTAATTATGAGCGTGTTATGTATGCGTTGTTTCTGCTACCATTACTTTTAACTAATTTCATTTTAACTGTTCAATATTGATTGTCATCTCAGCATGTATTTTTTAAATTATCAAAAATGATAAAACTTTGTTTATAAATTCTAATGTGATTAAATTGAAAAATTAAAAAAAACAAGCATGAAAAATGTATGAATCCCAATTTAAACTTAAACCATTTACCCAAAATGTTGATTAATCCCAAATAATAGCACTGCCAAAATTTGTTTAAAAAATACATAATAAGTAATTTAAATGCCCCTACGCAATTTTTGGTTAAATTTTGGTTTTATTTGCAAGATAATAGGCTAAAGGTAATCTATGAAAAAGAAACTGAATTTTGAAGGCTAAATAAGTCCTCTGAGTAAATGGTATCATGGCTAAGATTAAGAACTACAATTATACCTACTTAGAGCAAAACCCGAAGCAAAAAGGGCTGAACAAAGTAGACATACAGGCAGATAAACAGACACATACACAAACATCTTGCCTTTTATATATATATATTATTGATTTTCTGCACTATTGTAAGAACTGCAACCTTGAAACTTCTGAATATCCTTTCTTATGTCTTTGTCTATGAGTGTATCAAATTTGATTAAAATTGGACTACTTCTATAACCAGATTTTTTTAATTATCGATTTTCGATATTTATTGGGGGTACCTTGACACAAAACCTAGCTAAGAACACTTGCAGACGCTTATAGTACAACTGTGTAAATTTTCAAGAAAATCAGTTCAGCCGTTTCAGAGTCTATAGGTAATGGACACACACAGACACAGACACACACAAAGTTCCATTTATAAATAAGTTTAGATTTAGATTAGATTTAGATAAAAACCTGAGCCAAGAACAATGCAGAATTTATTATTTACCATTGTATTAAGTTTTTACTTATTATTTTATAAAGAAATAAACTTGAAAAATGTTTTTATTAAAAAATTAACAAAAACTCACAAAATTTTACAAATGTGAACCAAGAACAATGCAGTATTTATTATTTACCAAAATCACCCAAGCGTGTATCACATATGGCACTTAACTGACTAACCATTTTATAAATAAACTATGAATGAAAATAAATTTTCAAACAATTTTCTAAAAATATCAATGAATCATAGAATAAGAAAATAATAATTCTGCTTGTTAGTTACTTAGTTCCTTCATCTGTTACGCGACTGAAAAAAGATAACACACTTACTCTCTACACAAGCTTTTCCTTCCCCTCTCTCTTTTTATAATCTATAAACGCTACTCTCCTCAGCCTAAATGCTTAAAAAAAAACATGTTTAATTAAACTCGAGCTCTGAAAAAATGCTTTATGTAAATAGGGTTCTTTACCAGTATATGTTCTCATGTATGTAACCCCCTGCACAACAGTGGCAGTGGAATGCCTTGCTTGAGGTGAAATGCTTAAAAAAAAACATGTTTAATTAAACTCGAGCTCTGAAAAAATGCTTTATGTAAATAGGGTTCTTTACCAGTATATGTTCTCATGTATGTAACCCCCTGCACAACAGTGGCAGTGGAATGCCTTGCTTGAGGTGAAATGCTCAAAAAAAAAAAAACGTTTAATTAAACTCGAGCTCTGAAAAAATGCTTTATGTAAGTAGGGTTCTTTACCAGTATATGTTCTCATGTATGTAACCCCCTGCACAACAGTGGCAGTGGAATGCCTTGCTTGAGGTGAAATGCTTAAAAAAAAACATGTTTAATTAAACTCGAGTTCTGAAAAAATGCTTTATGTAAATCGGGTTCTTTACCAGTATATGTTCTCATGTATGTAACCCCCTGCACAACAGTGGCAGTGGAATGCCTTGCTTGAGGTGAAATGCTTAAAAAAAAACATGTTTAATTAAACTCGAGCTCTGAAAAAATGCTTTATGTAAATAGGGTTCTTTACCAGTATATGTTCTCATGTATGTAACCCCCTGCACAACAGTGGCAGTGGAATGCCTTGCTTGAGGTGAAATGCTTAAAAAAAACATGTTTAATTAAACTCGAGCTCTGAAAAAATGCTTTATGTAAATAGGGTTCTTTACCAGTATATGTTCTCATGTATGTAACCCCCTGCACAACAGTGGCAGTGAAATGCCTTGCTTGAGGTGAAATGCTTAAAAAAAAACATGTTTAATTAAACTCGAGCTCTGAAAAAATGCTTTATGTAAATAGGGTTCTTTACCAGTATATGTTCTCATGTATGTAACCCCCTGCACAACAGTGGCAGTGGAATGCCTTGCTTGAGGTGAAATGCTTAAAAAAAAAAAAAACGTTTAATTAAACTCGAGCTCTGAAAAAATGCTTTATGTAAATAGGGTTCTTTACCAGTATATGTTCTCATGTATGTAACCCCCTGCACAACAGTGGCAGTGGAATGCCTTGCTTGAGGTGAAATGCTTAAAAAAAAAAAAACATGTTTAATTAAACTCGAGCTCTGAAAAAATGCTTTATGTAAATCGGGTTCTTTACCAGTATATGTTCTCATGTATGTAACCCCCTGCACAACAGTGGCAGTGGAATGCCTTGCTAAAATGATGCTAAAATAAAATTTTTATCAAGAGAAAAAAAAGAAAAAAAAGGCTTCCAGTTAATTTAAATTCAGTTTTGAAATTGAGGAAAATATTTTGTTTATTGGAATTATTAAATTTATTATTTACATCCTTTCTTTTCCATCCAATTTGTCCTGTTATTTAACCCATAACTTGAGGGAAGAGATGGATTAATACCTTTCCCAAGGGTATTTGTGCGTAAGTGAATGCAAGAATTCGAACTCTTGTTGTTTGAAGTCAATATCTACTGCACCACAACGCACATCCAGTAGCTCTGCATGATGACAAATGTAATGTTATTCTTTGGGGACTTTATCAGTAAAATATGACTGAAGAAAATGCTGTGTGCTTTTTATCTATAACTTATAACTGCTTGATAATCTTAAAGATTCAGGAAAATATTTTCTAAGCTAATGTTTTAGTGAATTTTAGAAATTTTAGTTCTTAATTCACTATGATAATCTCGTATCTGGGTGCCCCTATCAACAAAAATTGGCATGTTTATAAACATACAAAAACATTAAAAACTCTTTGATAAATATTGGTTTCATGCTTAACCCACATAGATATGTCATACTCAAATCTCTCAATAAACTTCATCTTAAAATCAAGCCAGCAAGATAGCAGAAATACAAGCAACAAAAAAAAAAAAAAAAATGAAAAATGATTAGCAAAATCTAATTACTACATTAAAAATTGTTTTTGAAATGTTTTCTTTGTCTGCATTCAAGCCTGGCATGAGACCTGCTATTTCCAGTGGGCTGTAATTTGCCCTCCACTGCATTATAGCCTTACTTTCAAAGAGTCTTAAAAAGTTATCAAAGTTTTATCATGACTATATCTTTTGTTTATAAAATTTTATAGTAGTTTTTTTCTTTTATTATTCTTATATTCAGTCGGTTAAGTGCCATACATGCTACACGCTTGGGCGATCATGTCTCGAAAGAGACATGACTGACTGGGCAGAAGATTATCCCGCAGTACATTGCCATTGCTTCCTGCAGTATACTGGTTGACGACCAAGGCTATAGAACCTAATCTGTCCTGTTATTTAACCCATAACTGGAGGGAAGAGACAGATTAATACCTTTCCCAAAGGTATTTGCATGTAAGTTAATGCAAGGAATTAAACTAGAATTTAAACTCGGCTCTCCAATTTCTTGTTCCAAGTCGATATCCACTGCACCACAACACACATTTGTGTGTTGAAATTTTAAAAAAATAATTTGATTCCAATATATGAAACTTTTTTCTATTTTAAAATTTATAGTATTTTTAAAATTATTTAAGTCTTGCATCTTAAATATACATTTGTTCTAAGAGTTTTCCTCTAAAGGTGACAATAATTGAAAAACATGACTGAATATGAAAATATCTAATATTACTATTTTTTGTATTTGTTGTTAATGACTTAAAAACTGAAAAGAACTACAGCAGAACTATTTTTTTTTAAATGTTTTTATTTGTATTTTGGAATGGTAGTTAAAAAATGAATTTCTAAGACACTAATATTTCACTATTTTCTTGTGCAGATTGTATTTTCCATAAAGGATCTCCAACAAAGATTAATGTGGAATCATATCCTGGAGACAATTCATTCCTCTGTGAAAAATGATTGAATTTTTCACAGAAGTAATATTTCAAATCTTATATGTGTGCACCCATTGGAGAGAAAAAAACATATTCATTTGAAGAGTGTGTTTCAAAATATTCAGAGTTTGATATTAAAAATTAATATGAGGAAACATACTAGAGACACCATCTATGCATTTTTGTTTCAGCATTTTCATACAATTCAAGATAAAAGTGTATACAGATGAAAAATACTATGTGAAATATATAGCTCAGTGTTTTTAAACAATTCAAATTTAAAATGCAAACACATACAATTGAGAAACCATACTCATGTGAAGTGTGTGGTTCAGCATTTTCTCAGAATTCAAGTTTAAAGCGTCATACACGAATACACACTGGTGAGAAACCATATGCATGTGAAGTTTGTGGTACAAAGTTTTCATCAAGACCAATATTAATATGTCACATGCGAACACATACTGGTGAGAAACCATACACATGTGGAGTGTGTGGTAAAGCATTTTCTCTAAATTCAAATTTAAAAAGTCATATGCGAAGACACACTGGTGAAAAACCATATTCATGTGAATCATGTAATGCAAAGTTTTCAGAAATATCAAACTTAAGATGTCACATGCGAACACATACTGGTGAAAAACCATATTTCTGTGAAATATGTGGTTCATCATTTTCTGTCAATGCAAGTTTAAAAAATCATATGCGAACACACACTGGGGAGAAACCATATTCTTGTGGAATGTGTCATGCAGCATTTTCATCGAGTACAAGTTTAAAATTACACATTCACACACATACTGGTGAGAGACTACATTCATGTGAAGTATGTGGTTCGGCATTTTCTGGAAGTTCATATTTAAGAGTTCATATGCGAACACACACTGGTGAGAAACCATATTCATGTGACATATGTAGTGCCAAATTTTCAAGGAGGTCAAAGTTAAGCATACACGTGAGAACACATACTGGTGAAAAACCATACTCTTGTGAAGTATGTGGTTCAGCATTTTCTGTGAAGTCGAGTTTGATAACACATATGCGAATACACACTGGTGAAAAACCTTATTCATGTGGAATATGTAATGCAAAATTTTCACAAATTTCACAGTTAAACGGTCACATGCAAACACATACTGGTGAAAAACCACATTCATGTGAAGTGTGTTGTGCAAAATTTTCACAAAGTTCAGCGTTAAAGCGTCACATACTAACTCATACTGGTGAAAAGCCATTTTCATGTACAGTATGTGGTTCAGCATTTTCTCGAAATTCATATTTAAAAACACATATACGAATACATACTGGTGAGAAACCCTATTCATGTGAAGTGTGTGGTTTGGCATTTTCTCATAGTGCAAGTTTAATATATCATAAGCGAAAACACCCTGATAAGAAATCATAATTTTGTAGAATCTGTAGCAAAAAATATTTAAAAAGTTAAAAAATCACATGAGAAGATATACTGGTAAAGAACCCGATTTACATAAAGCATTTTTTCAGAGCTCGAGTTTAATTAAACATGTTTTTTTTTTTTAAGCATTTCACCTCAAGCAAGGCATTCCACTGCCACTGTTGTGCAGGGGGTTACATACATGAGAACATATACTGGTAAAGAACCCGATTTACATAAAGCATTTTTTCAGAGCTCGAGTTTAATTAAACATGTTTTTTTTTTTTAAGCATTTCACCTCAAGCAAGGCATTCCACTGCCACTGTTGTGCAGGGGGTTACATACATGAGAACATATACTCACGTTAGCTTTTTTTTTTTATTTGTCCCTCATACGATGAATTTAAATTCGATTTACAAAATTTAAATCTCGTAACAAATTGTGATAAATAACTTTTTAACAGAACAAAAAGGAAAATAAGAGAATGAATCCCACCGATACCAATTTTTAAAAAAATATTTCCTACAATTCTTTTTTAAATTTCTGTGAGTTTTTTTACCTGTTTAAACTTGAAATGGAAAATTTAAAAAGAATATGAAAAATAGATATTAAAAATAAAAATTAATAAATGCCATAACATTTCAATAATTGAGTTACCTCTGTCGTTTTATTGTTATTTTTAAATTTTTAGTGTTAGTAAAATCTTTTAAAAGAAAGTTTTATATTTAATTTTTATTTTTCATAAAACATCTTCAAACGTAAGGCTACAAAGCTAAACTTAGTAGAATTAATGATTTTGTATTTTTTACTACATTTGAGTTTAATGCTTTTATTTTGTTTTTGTTTTATCTGTTTGATGTCATCTTGAACATCCAAAATGAGCTAACAGTTGATAAATGAAAGAAAAATTAAACTATTTAAAAAAGCTTCCCTACTTGAAAATGGCATTAATCTAAGTATCTCACAACCAATATGCAATACTGAAGGATAATAAAAATTCATTTTTAAAAGTGAAAATTTTTTCTTGAAGCTTTTTTAGTCTTAATTTCAAGAATTCAATAGAACCTATATTGTATCCGTTTTTTTTAGAAATCTTGCTTTCAAATGTATAAAAATAAGTGTAAACCTTCAAATGCATTGTGTGTATTTGCGTGTTTTTTCCTTTTTTTTTAATTTCAGAAGAAAGTTAACCTTCAAATATATGAAAATATATTTGCGTTTTTTTTCTTTTTTTATGAAAATAAATAAGTGATAATATCATAATATTGTAGTTTTTTTCTGACAAAAGTTAACTTTCAAATATATAATATAGAATTTTTTTTGAGAAAGTAAACTTTCAAATATATGAAAATAAGTGACGAATGTAAGTTTAATTAACCTTCAAATATACCAAAAAAGGGAAAAAAAATACACGCAATAACCCTTACCCAATTGTCACTAATTTTCATAATTTGAAAGTTAACTTTCTTCTCAAATTAAGTACACGCAACTTTCTTAAATTCATTACCAAGAAAAAAAAAATGGAAAAAAAAAACACACAATAACCCTAAAGCTAACTTTCTTAAAACAAATTCTACACCCCCTCCCCCCAAAAAGGAGAAAAATAAAACATGCAAATACAAGCAACTTTCAGAGGAAATTGAGTTCCAAAGCAAAACAAATCACGTAGTAATTGCACAAAGGAAGTAAATAGGCCGAAAATTAGCTTCCTACGCCTAAAGTCATTCAGCACTGAATGACATATTTCAAAGGTGGTTGAGGGTGAGATAAAGAGCGAGAAGTTCGATGATTTTTTTCTGATTGATAATAATAAAAAGAGGTAGGTTTCTTCATTATCTATTTGTTGATTTGAGTTCACAGTTCAGCATATACATTTGCACGGAAATAAGGAACTAAAGGATGTTTAGAAAAAAAAAATTGAAGGGATAAAAGCCTTCGGGTGCTAAATCAAAAATTTAGCAATCCATTTTTAAAAGCATCAAGAATTATTGCTAAAAAGTGGAATTACTTAAAAAATAAAAATCATCTGACTTCCTTAAAAAAAAATTCTATACCCACCTAAAAAAAGGAAAAAAAAAAACAACATGCAAATACATACAACTTTCAGCAGAAATTGAGTTTGGAAACAAAACAATTCGCGTAGTAATTGCACAAAGGAAATAAATAGGCTGAAAATTAGCTTTCTATGCCTAAAGTCATTCAGCACTGAATTAGATATGAGAATAGTGGTTTGGGGTGAGATAAAGAGTGAGAAGAAGTTCCTTTTTTCCTTCTGGTCGTTAACATCAATAAAGGTAGGTTTCTTCAATAAATAATTATCGATTTGAGTTCAGCATATACATTTGCATGGAAATAAGGATGTTTTGGAAAAGTTTGAAGAGATAAAGGCCTTTGGGTGCTAAATCAAAAATTTACCAATGGATTTTTATAAATATAAATTTTTTAAGCTTTCATTTTAATTGAAAGCTGAAGGACTATTTCTGTTTTCATTAAGCCAAAAAAAAAAAAATACTCTTCAAACAGAAATTAAATTGATTGAAATCAATTTTTTTCCTACAATAATTACTTTTTTACTAACTGCCTTTCATTGCAGTGTAATTTTCTTTATTACAAAAATAACATTTTTCAAAAATAAAATATACTTTTCTGAAACCGTATTTGAGGAATATTAGCTGAGTTAAATTTTGATTTGGTTTGAAACAAGTAGAATTTACCTTAAGTTAAAAAAAAGCAGAAACATGAATTTTAAAATGAACAGTACTACTGTAAGGTATCTCCATGAATTCGCCTAAAAAAACACAAAACAGCATATTAATAAAAAAAGGCTTCAAACTTAAGAAAAACAAAGTTTTCCTGTCAAACTGTTTATATTATTATTAAGAGAAAGTATTTTCTAATTATTTTTAAAAAATTTTTTAATTCCTTGTAACATGTTCGAAATTTTGGTAAAAATCTTGTTTGGATTTTAGTGGGTAACCAAATCGTTACGAGACATGACAATGGAAAACATATTTGGAAATTCTTGCAAAAATCAAATAATTGTCAGATTTTAATGAAACTTTCAAGACTTATTCACAAATAAATAAAATTATTTTTTAAATTATTTTTTAAAAATCTCGCTAAAAAAAAAAAAATATATATATATATATATATATTTTTTTTTTACATTTGTTACCCTCCTCTATTTAAATTCATAAAATTTTAAGAAATTAAATTTGTTGCGATAATTGGTTTAACTAATAAAACTTTTATTAGTGAATCACAATACTCATTGGGGAATGTAAATCATCTATAAATTTTTGAAAAAATTTGCTTTTATTTCCGAAAATCTGCTCCCAATAATAAAATAAAAAATTCAATGTAAATATGATATTAATTTGATAAGCATTTAATTGCTTAAATAATATGAATTAAGGATATTATAGTCTGAAGAAAAAAAATTTGAGATTAATAATGAAATCTTAAAAGAATTGTTTTCATAAAGTAGTTCATAAAAAGTCACACTGTAAAACTAAAACAAGGAAAAGTTATCACTGAAAAAATTTGTAAACAGCATTGAAATGGAAAAATTATTACAGAAAACAAAAGAAAATTTGTGTATGTGAAAATTAATAATGTGCTTGCAAAAATGCAGCTAGACAATGGTAATGATATTGTAGAACATCATCACTGTTCATACCTGAAACAATACACTTGTTTTCATCCTCTGGACATGCCACGTTCGTAGACAGTGATTGGTTTACTTTAAAAGATCATCCTGTGTGAATGTGTTAAATCCAATTTTCCTGCACATCCAAGAGGCAACTATTTAAGCAAGGCACACATGTGTTGAGGTTAGCCAATTAGGCTTCCGATCGTGGCCAACGATTGAGGGGATATGTGTCATATTCTTATCTAACTCAATACAAACATATACACACCCACACTCGATTTCAGGTAGCAATCGATGTCATGCAGAATCATCTAATATACATATGTACACACACACACACACACACATATATAACTTCAATGTGAACTCAACGGCAGAACAGTATGTACATTATTCTTCTTTTCAGAACAGAACTTTATTCCAGACTATCTTCCAAAGAACATTTGACTTTCTCTACAGTCTATGGGAGAAAACTCTTTCTCCTATTCACTTTCACAGTAATTTGCATGCTTCTCTCGATCTATTGTATTATTGTTAATACGTTTATTGTGGTTACATTAGCATTGTTGTTATCTTATTCGATATTTCTTGAGTCTTGAATTGTCTTATAATTGTTAAATCACATTAATATAAACATTGTGGGGGATTCGGAAATAATTTAGAGGCCAGATCGACGTAACTGTTGCATCTATCATTCTTGTACAAGACGCAATCATAATAAACACCTACAATATTACAATAATCAACAAAGCCACATAGAAAGCAAACAAAACCTAGATTGAAAACTTCAAAAATCTCTCATGGTCTGTCAGGTGAGAGATAATTTATTATTGGTGAAATGACGTGCAACATTTAATTTTGTAAAAAGTGTTTAAAAGCTAAGGCTTATGTGTTAAAAATACTACAAAATTATTCAGTACTGACAAAATGGAATTATTCAATTATAGGATTTATCTATAAATATTTATTACGAAAATATAAGTGGACAAGTGAAAATGTAAAGGAAGAAATGAAAAAAAATTATTTTCTGGATGTTCTGTCAGATGAAATGAGTTAGTGTTCCTTTGGCCTTGTACCAAACTGAGCAACATTTAGCAAATACCTACTTAATTGTTGCTTTTTCAATTGGAGTAGATAGACTAAACTATCGCCCGGTTCACACTCCACCTACATCTATTGAACAGGTTAAGAGGCTCATCCCTTATTTCCTGTTTAGGATGCGGTTTCCGGTTTTCTCTTTTCCAATCTTTTCACTGCTATGTAGCTCCCTGCACATCAGTAGCGTTACCGCCTTGCTCGGGGTGATATGATTAAAAAAAAAAAATGTTAATGGTCAGTGTTTAAGCACAGATAAAAACCAGGAATAAAAATTAGGATTTTTTTTAAGGCAAGACAATTTGTATTTGGAAGATTGGCTAAAGACAGTCTTCCTATGCTTTTTTAACAATTTGGCATTGGAACCGTATTAAGCTGAAAAGTGTAAATATCCAGGATATTTTCCCTGAAATTCAGTTCATCATAAAAAATTTTAACTCAATATACATTCCTTCTCAATCCATTATAGTTGTAAAAATATTGCTGAATTTTAAAATTAAAAAACAGAAAACCTAAGCTGAAAATCCAAATGTGTTTTTGCCATTTTTAAAAAATTTATTTTGAAACAAGAAAAGTATAAAAGATGTTTTTGTCATTATTTTATGATATCATATTATACTGGCACATGTTCATTAATTTTTGCAGGTCAGTGGCATTCAAAAGCATTTCTTGACAATCACTGTTTTTTTCTTTACAGTTAGGTTTGCCCAATACAATGTCCAGGGGCAACACAATCTAGAGGGTTATGTTAGAAGGCAATTACCATATTGTATTGGCAAAAAAAAGGTTCATTCCTTGTATTTGTTAGGTGGCATCTAAGAGCATTTTTTGGCAATTATTCTTCAACGCTGTTAATAAAAACCACATTCCTGATGCACTGTTTCTGTTACCGTTAATTTTAACTAATTTCATTTCAAAAGTTTGCTATTGATCGTATTGTGACAATTGTCAAAATGACACATTTTTGTTTATTAATTCAAATGTGATTGAAACGTAAAAAAGTTAAGATTTTAAAGCAGCTATTGGGAATGACTGGACACAACAAAAGAAGATGAAGATTCTTGCTGAAAGCTTCTTACTGGATGATGCTCCATGGTTGGATAGACGAACTGAAGATGATAGCAATCAGATTAAAAGATTACCTGAGAAGAATAAATACAAAACAAGACAGATCTGGCACATTTGAAATATCTGAAACATAAAAAAAAAAACTTATACCAGCTTAGTTATGTTAGCCACTTGAATGTGTAGCTTCCATATAAAGCATAAAAATACTGGTCAGTATTTCGTTGTGTGATTTCAAAAGTTTTTTTTGATTGTATTGTGACAGTTGCCATCTCAGTGTGCCATTTTTTAAACAATTGTCAAAAATGACAAATCTTTATTAATTCTAACGTAATTAAAATGCAAAATAACAAGTTTTTAGGGCAGCTATGGTGAATGTATGAACACATCAAAAGTATATGAAGGTTCTTGCTGAATGATGCTCCGTGGTTGGATAGATAAGTTGATAATAATCAGATAAAAACATTACTTAAGATAAATAAAATGCAATACAGGGCAGAGCTGCCACATTCAAAATATCTATAAAACAATGAAAATAATTCATACCATCTTTATGTTAGTCATTTCAATATGTACCTTCCAACAAAACAAGCATAAAAAAACTTACTGTAAAGTATTTCCTTGTGGGGTTCCTAATTTAAATATCAATCATTTACTGAAAATGTTGGTTAATCAAGATTAGAAGTACTGCCAAAATTTGAGCAAAAATACCTTAAAAATAATATCAATAATTTAAATATCTCCTTTTTTGTTCAAATTTTGTTTTTTATTTGCAATAGCCTAAAAGATAACCTACGAAAAAGAAAAATACTGTTGTTTCACCATGTTTCTTAAAACCATGAAAGCTACATAGGTTGGATTCCTCCCCTTGTTGCCAATAGAACCAGCAGTAATACCAGAGCTTCATATTACTCAGCAAGTGTGTCAGCACTAAGCCAATAACTATCACCCTAACATAAAACAGAAGTAAAAGAAAATTATAGACAAGATATCTACTTGAAAACATGCTGATTATTTTCTATAATGCTTGAAGAAAACTAAAACATTTTACAAAAAAATTGATTGCAAATTTTTGAAAAAATAAAATGTATACACATTTAATATTTTTAACATTTTCATTTTAACCTTCAAAATAGGACCTAAAACTTAATTAGTAAATAAATAAAATAGGACCTAAAACTTAGAATTAGTAAATAAATAAAATAGGACCTAAAACTTAGAATTAGTAAATAAATAAAATAGGACCTAAAACTTAATGAGTAAATAAATAAAATAGGACCTAAAACTTAGAATTAGTAAATAAATAAAATAGGACCTAAAACTTAGAATTAGTAAATAAATAAAATAGGACCTAAAACTTAGAATTAGTAAATAAATAAAATAGGACATAAAACTTAATTAGTAAATAAATAAAATAGGACCTAAAACTTAGAATTAGTAAATAAATAAAATAGGACCTAAAACTTAATTAGTAAATAAATAAAATAGGACCTAAAATTTAGAATTAGTAAATAAATAAAATAGGACCTAAAACTTAGAATTAGTAAATAAATAAAATAGGACCTAAAACTTAGAATTAGTAAATAAATAAAATAGGACCTAAAACTTAATTAGTAAATAAATAAAATAGGAACTAAAACTTAGAATTAGTAAATAAATAAAATAGGACCTAAAACTTAGAATTAGTAAATAAATAAAATAGGACCTAAAACTTAGAATTAGTAAATAAATAAAATAGGACCTAAAACTTAATTAGTAAATAAAATAGGACCTAAAACTTAGAATTAGTAAATAAATAAACATATAATGAAGAACTGATGACGTTTTGAAAATTACATTTTGTGCCAAAGCTAGAATATATAAGCAGTTTATATTTATTTTACATACAATGCATCCAGTTTCACTCCTTTAAATTGAAAATTTATTTTCATTTTAATCAGAGATCCCAAGAATTAAAAAAATTATGGTAGATTATTGCCAGCCACAAAAGAAAACTGAATCATTTAAAAAAAGAATTTTATTTGAATCTTTTTACAAAGATGATTTTCCAAAATTAGAAGTAAAAATATATCCTGCTCATTTTGATTTTTAGAATTTTAATTTTGTTTTATAAAACAAAAAAAAAAAAAAAAAACCAACAAAGGTGAAATCTGTTTGTACTGACAGTTTGGACAAAATACAACGAACAAATGCCTTTTATCCAGATTTAAAAATAAAATGCACCATTAAAGCAAAAAGATTTAAACTGTGAAATATCCATTTATGAAACAAGATTGATTTAAAATGAGATTAAGTTGGCAATGTTCAAGCATTTGGCCATCAATTCACATTTGAATACATCAGACATGAAATAGATGAGGTAGACGTTTGTAATTTGTATGCACTTTGAGCTGAATGGGCACAATGATAGAAAAACCAACTGTTTATTAAAGATAAGATATTGCAGTTGAATTTTTCTTTTATTATATTTACTAAACTTTTTCTCTTAGAAATGTATTGTGAAAAATAACTCCAAACCCACTAAATTGATGTGCATCCAGTTTTCTTCCAAATGACACTATTTTGGTATGTGTGTTGTGGTGTAGTGGATATCAGCTTAGAACGAGTAATTGGAGAGCTGAGTTCAAATTCCAGTTGAATTCCTTGCATTCACTTATGCACAAATACCCTTGGGAAAGGTATTAATCTGTCTATTCCTTCCAGTTATGGGTTAAATAACAGGACAGATTGGGTTCTATAGCCTTGGTCGGCAACCAGTTTACTGCAGAAAGCAATGGCAACCTACTGTGGCATAATCATCTGCCCAGTCAGTCGTGTCTCTTTCGATACATGATCGCCCAAGTGTTTATCACATATGGCACTTAACTGATTTAGAGACACACTTCTCTGAGTGCAAACAGTTATGAAAAAAACACCAATATAAAACTCTCATCTTTGAACATGTGGAAAAAGAATTTTCTGTCATAGTGACAAATTTAAAGAAACCTGAAATAAAACCTAATTATCGTACAAGAAAGAATTGTATATTTATAAAGAGAAAAATTTTAAATTTCTTTGCATACTTATTTTACCAACATAAATTTAGAAATAAGCAAGATCTCACCAGTTCAACTTTAAGAAAATTTCACTATTTTGACCCACTTTTGCATTGCAATCTAGGGAGGTTTGAAATACCTGAGTTGATAATTTGTTAAATAGGACTGGTATTTTATATGGACTGCCCCATCACAGTTATATTTGCTGGGTAAGTAAGGATATTGCATTGAAATACTTCTAGGAATTGTTTGATGAAATAAATCTTTATAAAACTGATAGAAAAATGTTCTTGAATTTGAAGATACTCAGTAAAATTAGATCAGATTTTATGATTAACACTATAAATTTAATGCATTGTGACAGATGTTCTTTAGCATGAAAATATGATAATATGAAATACAGTATTAAATCCCCAAGGGAGATTTACAAAATTTTCTCCATTAGAAAAATTTTAGATGAGCACCAGGCAGGAAAATGGTGAGGCACAAATTATATATAAATTAAAAAAGATTAAAAGAATTCATTACAAAAGACATTTAATGAAATGAAATAAAGCTGGAATTGTCTGGATTTGAACCCATGACTTATCCATGTTTTAACTAGTATTATCATGTAAAACAAATCACCAACCAACTGTTTGGCAACTTATTGCATTGTTCAAAAGAATGGCTGACTGAAAGATACTGTCAATCACTTTGGAGCTTTGTGCTTAAAAACTTTTTGTTGACACTATTACTTTAAATGGCAATTCCTTCAGTGATGTTTATTTAAAAGGATTGATAAAAACAATACTGTGTTTTTTGGGGAACTCACAACAGCCAATATCAAAGGTAAGGCCTCATATCTACCCTTATCAATTTTCTGTTGCTTCTCTAACCTCCCTTCTTGTTTCATGTTCACAGAGAGGCATATCAACTACAATTTACTAAAATCTAACAGGTGGCTTACTATTCAGTCCGTTAGTTGTCTGCTGGCTAAATAAGGGTATTGAAATGCTTCTATGAATAAGTTGATGAAATAAGTCTTCATGGAACTGATAGGAAAATATTCTTGAATTTGAAGATATTCATTGGATTCAGATGTACATATTATTCTTTCTCATCACTTTCCCCTATGTAACCCCCTAACCACTCCTTCTCATCACTTTCCCCTATGTAACCTCCTAACCACTCCTTCTCATCACTTTCCCCTATGTAACCCCCTAACCACTCCTTCTCATCACTTTCCCTTATGAAACCCCCTAACCACTCCTTCTCATCACTTTCCCTTATGAAACCCCCTAACCACTCCTTCTCATCACTTTTCCCTGTAACCCTCTAACCACTCCTTCTCATCACTTTCCCCTATGTAACCCCCTAACCACTCCTTCTCATCACTTTCCCTTATGAAACTCCCTAACCACTCCTTCTCATCACTTTCCCCTATGAAACCCCCTAACCACTCCTTCTCATCACTTTCCCCTATGTAACCCCCTAACCACTCCTTCTCATCACTTTCCCCTATGAAACCCCCTAACCACTCCTTCTCATCACTTTCCCCTATGTAACCCCCTAACCACTCCTTCTCATCACTTTCACCTATGTAACCCCCTAACCACTCCTTCTCATCACTTTCCCCTATGAAACCCCCTAACCACTCCTTCTCATCACTTTCCCCTATGAAACCCCCTAACCACTCCTTCTCATCACTTTCCCCTATGTAACCCCCTAACCACTCCTTCTCATCACTTTCCCCTATGAAACCCCCTAACCACTCCTTCTCATCACTTTCCCCTATGAAACCCCCTAACCACTCCTTCTCATCACTTTCCCTTATGAAACCCCCTAACCACTCCTTCTCATCACTTTTCCCTGTAACCCTCTAACCACTCCTTCTCATCACTTTCCCCTATGTAACCCCCTAACCACTCCTTCTCATCACTTTCCCTTATGAAACTCCCTAACCACTCCTTCTCATCACTTTCCCCTATGAAACCCCCTAACCACTCCTTCTCATCACTTTCCCCTATGTAACCCGCTAACCACTCCTTCTCATCACTTTTCCCTGTAACCCTCTAACCACTCCTTCTCATCACTTTCCCCTATGTAACCCCCTAACCACTCCTTCTCATCACTTTCCCTTATGAAACTCCCTAACCACTCCTTCTCATCACTTTCCCCTATGTAACCCCCTAACCACTCCTTCTCATCACTTTCCCTTATGAAACCCCCCTAACCACTCCTTCTCATCACTTTCCCCTATGTAACCCGCTAACCACTCCTTCTCATCACTTTTCCCTGTAACCCTCTAACCACTCCTTCTCATCACTTTCCCCTATGTAACCCCCTAACCACTCCTTCTCATCACTTTCCCTTATGAAACCCCCTAACCACTCCTTCTCATCACTTTTCCCTGTAACCCTCTAACCACTCCTTCTCATCACTTTCCCCTATGTAACCCCCTAACCACTCCTTCTCATCACTTTCCCTTATGAAACTCCCTAACCACTCCTTCTCATCACTTTCCCCTATGAAACCCCCTAACCACTCCTTCTCATCACTTTCCCCTATGTAACCCGCTAACCACTCCTTCTCATCACTTTCCCCTATGTAACCCCCTAACCACTCCTTCTCAACACTTTCCCCTATGTAACCCCCTAACCACTCCTTCTCATCACTTTCCCCTATGAAACCCCCTAACCACTCTTTCTCATCACTTTCCCCTATGTAACCCCTTGCACAACAGTGGCAGTGAAATGCCTTGCTTGGGGTGAAATGATGAAAAAAAAAATTGTGACTGATCTTTCTATATGCACTGAAGTGTGATAATATGAGATGTAGTATTAAATCGCCAAGAGAGATTGACAAAAAGCTTTTCCATTATAAAAACTTTAGATAGGCACCAAACAGGAAAATGAACATGTATACTGTATATCAAAAGACTAAAAGAATTTATTGTAAAAGGCATTTAATGAATTAGCAACTGAAATTGTCCCGATTTGGACCCATGATTTATTAGTGTTTTAACTAGTAGGATCATGTAAAACAAAACACCAACCTACTATTTAGCAACTTTTGGTATTAATCAAAATAATAGCTAATTCAAAGATACTGTCAATCATTTTGGAGCAATTTTTAACCTTCATGCTTGCAAAAATATGGTGTACTAAAAGGGCTATATTTCTGTTGGCACTGCTATTACTTTAAACTGCAACTCCCACTATAATATTTATTTACAAGATTATAAAAATATGCCAACCAAATATAATTGTGATATCTATTATCTTTATAAAGATTCATTATTCATCATTTTATAAAGAAATAAATTTGAAAAGAACTTTTTTAAATTTTCAAAAAATCTACAAAATATGCAAAATTATCTACAACTAGCGGTATAGCCTGGCGTTGCTCAGGTGTAATGAAAGCTTTAAAACTAATCCATGGCTCTGGAACTCAGACTCAACCTAAAGAATATGTGTGAAGTTTGGTGAGAATTGGATAAAAATTGTGGATTTGTATAAAGGACATACAGACACATAAACAAACACACACACAAACATCTTGCCTTTTATATATATATATATATATATATATATCGATTTTCTGCACTATTGTAAGAACTGCAACCTTGAAACTTCTGAATATCGTTTATGTCTTTGTCTATGAGTGTATCAAATTTGATTAAAATCGGACCATTCCTTCTATAACCCGATATTTTCGATTATCGATATTTATTGGGGGTATCTCGACACAAAACCTAGCTAAGAACACTCGCAGATGATTATAGTACAACTGTGTAAATTTTCAAGAAAATCGGTCCAGCCGTTTTGGAGTCTATAGGTAACGGACACACACACACACACACACACAGACACACAATAGTTCCATTTATAAATAAATTTAGATTTTAGAAATAAACATCTATGAAAACATGATTTTATTCGTAATTTTAAAAAATTCCAGAAACTATGGAAAAGAAAATTTAAATATTTTTCCAGACCTTATTTTGTTTCCAAATTTTGTTGTATATTAGATTACACTTTCATTTAATATTCCTAGTTTTATAATCGTAATCTAGAATTAAGATCTAATCAACAGATGGATATCTATTAATTAGACCTCCTGATAGCACTTACGGTTTACCCCACTTCCCACTAATTTTGAAAACATTTTGTTAATTTTTATAAAAATACTTATAAAATATGCCAAATTGTCAGCCAAGTGCTAATGAAGAAATCTTTAATGAAGAGTGAACATTAAACATTATCTCAAGCAACTGATAAATTTTTAAAAATGTTCATCTACACCCTTCACATATTTGTCACCAGTATGTATTTGCATGTTTCATTAATGTTGGACACTGTGAAAAGACTGAGTTATACACTTCAGATAAAAATAGTTTTTCCTGAGTGTGTATAGGTATGTGTCTTAGTACATTTGAGCTCTGAGAAAATGTTTAATCACATGCTTTACATGAATAGGGATTCTTACATGTGACTTTTTAACTTTGACCTAAAACCTTTGTGGTACACATTATACAAGATTATGGTTTTTCACTACTGTGTATTTGCTTATGTTTTATTAAACTTGTACTCTGAGAAAATGTTGAACCACACACATCACATGAATATGGTTTCTCACCTGTGTGTGTTCGCATATGAATTCTCAAATTTGAACTTCGAGAAAAGGCTGAACCACATACTTCACATGAATATGGTTTCTCACCAGTATGTGCCAACATATGACGTTTTAACATAGAAATTCTTGAAAATTTTGCACTACACAATAAACATGAATATGGTTTCTCCCCAGTATGTGTTCTCATGTGACCATTTAACTGTGAACTTTGTGAAAACCTAGCATTACACATTTCACAGGAATATGGTTTTTCACCAGTGTGTATACGCATATGTTTAATTAAACTTGAGCGCACAGAAAATGCTGAACCGCACACTTCACAAGTGTATGGTTTTTCGCCAGTATGTGTGCGTATGTGACGTTTCAACATTGAACTTGATGAAAGCTTTGCGCTACACACTTCACATAAATATGGTTTTTCACCAGTGTGTGTTCTCATATGACTTTTTAAACTTGAGCTGTCAGAAAATGCTGAACCACACACTTCACATGAATATGGTTTCTCACCAGTATGTGTTCGCATGTGATTGTTTAACTTTGAACTTTGTGAAAACCTTGCATCACACATTTCACATGAATATGGTTTTTCACCAGTATGTATTCGATTATGTCTTTTTAGCTTTGACTTTTCAGAAAATGCTGAATCACAAATTTCACACAAGTATGGTTTCTCACCAGTATGTGTTCGCATGTGACTTTTTAATTTTGAACTTTGTGAAAACTTTGCGGCACACACTTCACATGAATATGGCTTTTCACCAGTGTGTGTTCGCATGTGAATCCTTAAATTTGAACTTCCAGAAAATGCTGAACCACACACTTCACAAGAATAAGGTTTCTCACCAGTATGTGTTCGCATGTGCCGTTTTAACATTGAACGCATTGAAAACTTTGTGCTACACACTTCACATGAATATGATTTTTCAACTATATGTGCCTGCATGTGACTATTTAATTTTGAACTTGATGAAAACTTGGCAATACACATTTCACATGAATACGGTTTTTCACCAGTGTGTATTCGCATATGTCTTTTTAAACTTGAATTCTCAGAAAATAGTGAGCCACATGCCTCACATGAATATGGTTTCTCACCAGTATGCATTCGCATGTGACGTTTTAACTTTGAACTTTCTGAAAACTTTGCACTACATACTTCACATGAATATGGTTTTTCACCTGTGTGTGTTCGCATATGACTTTTTAAATTTGAACTCCGAGAAAATGCTGTACCACATACTATGCATGAATGTGGTTTTTCCCCCGTATGTGTTCGCATATGACGTTTTAAAAGTGAACTCGATGTAAACTTTGCACTACAGACTTCACATGGATATGGTTTTTCACCAGTATGTATTCGTATATGACCTGTTAAACCTGAGCTCTGAGAAAATGTTGAACCACATACTTCACATGAGTATGGTTTCTTACCAATATATCTTTGCGTTTGACATTTAAAACTTGAACTCTCTGAAAATATTGAGCTGTACATCATTAATACTGTTTTTCATCAGGATGTACACATTGATTTTTTTTCTAAAGTGTATGACAATGCTGAAACATAAATGCACATATTGTGTCCCAACATAATGTTTCATCATATGAATTTTTTATGTCAATCTCTGAAGATGCGTCCATATTTTCCTTAATGTGTGTATACATGTAAATTTTGAATTGCACTCTTCAAATGAATATGTTTTTTTCCATTGTGTATATATATGTAAGTTTTGAAATATCCAATTCTTCAGAGAGGTATGAATTGTCTCTGGGGTGTACTTCCAAGTTAATTTATGTTGGGGATCCCTTTTTATGGAAATACAATCTACAAATGAAAATATCTTAGTATTAGTGTCTTTTTATCAATTTATTTTTAATTAGCATTCTGAAATACAAATAAATACATTTTAAAATGTGTTTTCTGCTGTAGATTTTTACAATTTTTAGATCATTAACCAAAAATTAAAAAATATTAAGATAATGCCTTTTCAGATTCATTTAGGTTTTTTAATTGTTGTTACCCTTGCAAAAAAACACATTAGAACTCATGCTATTTACAATTAGAACACATGTAAGAGTTTAAATAATTCATATTAAAAATAATAAAAATACTATAATTTCATAAATTAGAACAAAATGATGAAAAAATTTTATAACTTCTCACTATTTTTAACAAGACACTTTGAAAATAAATCTATAAAGCAGTGGTAGACAAACTACAGCCTTTGGGAAACAACAAGCCCCATGGTGGATTTGAGTACAGAATAAGAAAGAATTTTAAAGAAATATTTTTAATGTATTATTTGATTTTTGTCTAATCTTTTTTCTTTTTCTTTTCAATTTTAGCTTATATGCAGTTCCATACATGAAGTATGCTTCGGTGATCATGTCTCAAACGAGACATGACTGACTATGCAGAAGATTTTTTTCCTGCCGTAGGTTGCTATTAGTTTTTGTGGTAGACTGATTACCAACCAAGGCTAAGGAGCCCAATCTATCCTATTTAACACATAGCTTGAGAGAGAAGTAGCAGATTAATACCTTTCCCAAGGGTACTTGCACATACGTGAATGCAACATCAATGGCAATAAATGTCAAGTTTACAACAATGTATTTATTTCATTGAATAGGCATGAAGAATAACCAAGTCTGTAGAGACAACTTGGTTACTAGGTCATTTCTTACAAACCAGCACAAATTGAATCATTTTTCTTTTAATCATATCACCCTGAGCAAGGTGGTAATGCCACTGATGAGCAGGGGGCTACGTAAGAGTGAAAAGATTGGAAAAGAGAAAGCCGGAAACCACATCCTAAACAGAAAACAAGGGATGAGCCTCTTCACCTGTTCAGTAGACATGGGTGGAGTGTAAACCGGGCGATAGTTTAGTCTATCTACTCCAATTGAGAAAAAAAAACAAAAAACAAAGTGAAAAGATTGGAAAAGAGAAAGCCGGAAACCACAACCTAAACAGGAAACAAGGGATGAGCCTCTTCACCTGTTCTCCTAAGAATCTTGATCAGAGATTAGACAAGGTGTTTGATGATATTAGTAAACCCTGGTTTAGATCTAAATTCGAATCCAACTTGCTGTGTGTGAAATATTTTCAGTATGATAATAACAATTCATGAAAAACTCAAACAAAATTTTTTAAAATCAAGACAGATATGGCCACATGTGTATATTGTGAATTTTCTTTGCTTCCAACAAATCCAATATTTATTATAGAGATATTTTTTCAAAGTCATTCTGTAAATTTGAAGATTATTTAACTGAATTTTGCAAAAGTAATGTTTACTTTTACTTAAAACTAAATTAAAATATTGTGTAGCCAGGGGTCAAAAATAAATATATACAATTATACCAGTCTCAAAAACCACAAAATTTTTTTTTTAATTCTAAAAATATGGAACACAAACAGTGCCAAAATGAAGATATTGGTGTTTATGTTTTAAAATAAATTATCTTTGACCTTGTATAACCAATAGGTGATGCATATAATTTTTTCTTTAGTAAAATTTTATGAAATTTAGCGGAATAAATAATCCAAGTTCAAATTCCAGTTGAATTCTTTGCATTCACTGATATGTAAATACCCTTGGGAAAGGTATTAATCTGTCACTTCCCTCCAGTTATGGGTTAAATAACAGGACAATTCTATAGCTCTGGCTGGCAACCAGTCTACCACAGAGAGTAATGGCAACCTACTGCGGGATAATCAACATCTTTTTCAACATCTATTCAAAACTAATCTAACAATTATTAAAATTTTTAAAAATTAAATTCTTTTAAAAAAACATTCATTTTTGAAAATAGCCTTAAACTGTACTTTTTCAATTCTTTAAATGTCTTTATTTAATAAATTGTGCAAGCAGCAACTGTCATAAAAACATACTTTTATCTAGGTACCCACACAAATTTGCTAAAAAATGAGCATACCATGATGAAAAACTGCCCTAAATTTAATAAAAATAAAGTTTTATCATTAAAATGAAAGAATAGTATATTTTTTTGAAATTTTTTTTAATAAAGAGAATTACACTGTAGTGATAGATGTCGAAAATCAGTAATTTTTAGTAATTAAAAAAAATCCTCCTAGTAAATCTAAATTGGTTTTGAAATTAAACAAAGTAATTTGCTTATTGAAAATATTGAATTTTATGTTACTTTAAAATTATAACTAAAATAAAAGCTTCATGAGAGATTTTTCATTTTAAAAAATTCATTAAATATTGTGTATCTTTGTCAGTACTTAGTTTTCATGTTTCATTTAATTATTTCTATACAAGGTTTTTTCTTTCATAAGAAAAAACCTTGTATAGAAATAATTCATTGAAATAAACTCACATACAGTCACTTTCTCACTGGTGCATTGTGGCTTCCCTGTGTCTCTTTTACAAATACTTTCATGGCTTCTGCTCTGATGAACTTAGCTCCCTATATATGAATTTACTCAAACAACAAGATTAGCAACTAGGTCCCACCCTTTTACTGCAAAACCAATAAAATGTAAACAAAAATTCTACGCCAGCAGCTTCTTTTCTCACGCTTCCTGCCTGTGGAATTCCCTTCCATTTACTTACTTTCCTGACAGCTACAATCTCCAAGAATTTAAATGTAAAGTCAATAGTCATCTCCTATCTCACTAACCTGCATCCTCTCTCTCATGCTCCTTTCTCTGTCTACTCCAATCTCATCAGTATTCTCATCCTTCTCTTGCCCACTTCCTGACACCCCCTATAACCTGTCACTCTTTCTCATAACTTTCCTCCTATGTAACCCCTGCAAAACAGTGGCATTAAAATGCCTTGCTTGGGGTGATATGATTAAAAAAAAAAAAAAAAAAGTGGGAGAGAAACCTTAAAATATGTAACCTTTTAAAAACAATATCATGCACAAAGTCACATTCTTAGAAAAATTAGAATGTTTAAACACACACACACACACACACACACACACACACACACACACACACAAAATAATCAAATTACTTTTTAAAAATACTCAGGGTTGTCCAATTGTAATAACCTTTACAATATATAATTAGTAAATAATTTTACTTAATAAAAATATTTTCTAAGATTTACACCAGTGAAACTGAGTTTTAAAAAATTTTAAATCTTCACAAATTATTAATTTTAAAATGTTTTTATTACTCATAAGAAATTATAAACTTTTCTAATTAAATGTTTTAGTTTTATTGCTTTTTGAATTTTTCAATTCAAAACAGATTTTTAGTAAGAT
Organism: Ascarosepion bandense; assembly: GCA_037127315.1. Taxonomy (NCBI): domain Eukaryota; kingdom Metazoa; phylum Mollusca; class Cephalopoda; order Sepiida; family Sepiidae; genus Ascarosepion; species Ascarosepion bandense. The sequence goes on along the minus strand of JBBBDQ010001152.1, from coordinate 4,565,410 downwards.
GTGGTTTGATTTTACAAAAACATTCGATGATTTAAATTGCTTTTAATTATTGTAAGTGTCTCCACTCGTTTTTGATACCTAAGTTTTAAGGTGAAATTTTAAAAATAAAAAAGCTTTCTTCAAACTTTTCTTTTTAGCTTTAATTGAAAGCTAGATGATTAAATTTTCTATTTCCAGTAAGCAAAATACTCTGGTGTAATTCAAACAGAAATTATTTTGATTGGAATCTTAAATTTTGGAAATTTTAAAAAAGTTATCAATTTTTTTGTTTGACAAATTGACAAGTTTGTAAACAAAAGTTGATTCTTGGTTCGTTAAAATAAGAAAAACATTTGTGACATGGTATTTTGGGAAAACTAGTAAATTTAAATTAAGCTGATTTGAAATAAGTACTACTTGTTTACAGCATGAAATTTAGAATGAAAGTATTTCTTAATCAAGGTGGTCTTATCTTTCTGACCTGTGAATTGAGTTATGACCACTAGATGCATTGATAAGTCAAGTATGGCTGACCAGAATTGACATAATTGTTAGAAAAGCGTTGGAATCAGTGTATCACACTAGAAGGAGTCTATGTTGATAAATAAAGTCGAGTTTTACATAAAAGTTGTTGTTTTATTGGTTAGGATCGGAATTTATTGAGTGACATGTTATGAGTGGATGTAAAAAAATGTTGAGCCATACTCGCAGAGGACTTACAGTTTTTTCTTCTATGTGCCGTGTCCTTTCAGAACGTAAGCGATAATGGCCTTCCTCATCTTCCTATCCCTTGTAGCTCTTAATACCCCTTTTTCTGTTATCCGACTCACCCCCGCTCCACATCTATTAATTTTTCCTATAAAAAGGAAGAATCCATGAAACATGCGACCTTTTAATATCACATGTAAAATATTGTACTTTAAAAAAAAACACCCTTCCTACACAAAAAAGTTATTCTAAAAATCTTTTGGCCCGAAGATTTGTATTATGCTTTACAATTTTTAGTAAGTAAATATAGTCTTCACTTAATAACTTAACTGCTACAAGCCTTTGAGGAATTTTAAAAAAATGTTAAAACTTTATAATTTATTATAATTTTAAAAAAATGAAAAACAATCCTTGTTAAAAAATCATTATTCATTGAAAAACATGTTTTTCTTCAGACTATCTAATATATATGAATAAATATAGTTTCAACATGTGCTATATTTATAGGATAAAGTGCTCAATTTCAGAGATAGAGCGTATGTAAATATAAACTGATAAGACGTGATACAGCAAAAACAGATCTGTCTGTGGATGACTAAGTACAAATACTATATATATATATTTGTTAAAGCAATTAAAAGATGATTTAATTAATGTCACAGCTTGCTTGCATTTTTTATTTTACTTTTCGGGGCAAATTTTCATAAAAAAAAGGTAAAATAAAATAAATAAATAAATAGATGATTTACATTTAATTCCCCAAGGGGTCCTGCGTTTATTATTTTTAGAAAATTTTCAAGAAATTCCATTGCAAAAATTTATTTTATTAGTTAATAATAAAATAAATTTTGCAATGCAATTTCTTGAAAATTTTCTAAGAATAATAATTTAAAAAATAATTTAATTCATTTGTGAATAAGTCCTAAAAATTTCATTAAAATCTGACAATTATTTAATTTTTTCAAGAATTTCTAAATTAACGCGTTTTCGACCGGAAAAAATTGAGTTTCGTAATACATAGAAAATGCTGGTAAAAATTTGGTCTCCAGTGGTCAAAAAAAAAAAAAAAAAAAAAAAAAAATTTACTAAAATTTAGAACGCATTTTTTAAATGATTAATTAGAAAGGATTAAAAAAAATTTTGAACAATTAAAAATTACTTTGATCTTTTCTTTTAATAATAACAAACATTTTGACGATAAAATTTTGGTTTTAGTTTAGACCCTAAAACTTTTTCTTTCTATGCTATCTTTTTGTTTTTCCAGCGAATTAGTGGAGGGGTACCTAACAGGTTGAATTTTTCGAGTTTTCATAAAGTAAAAGAGGGTGAAACTCAAGCAAAAAAAAAAAAAAAAAGTACTTTTTAACCAAGATTTTCTAATAAAAAAAAATTGAAAAATAATTTTATTCATTTATGAATTAATCTTGAAAACGTAATTAAAATTCCACAATTATTTCATTTTTGCAAAATATTATGAATAATGTGTCTGTTACAGCAAAAGAGGCCAAAACTTACTATTAAAAAAAAAAAAGAAGTTTTTTACTTTTTGAATTTGAACCCATCTGCTGACGCAAAAAAAACAAGTTTTTAATAAAAATTTCAAATTTTCGTAAAAGAACTAAAAAAATTAATTAAACATTAAAAAATAGATTGAATCTGTTTGATCCTTCCTCTTAATAACAAAGATTTTGATTTTGACAATAAAACTGTTTTACTTTTCACGTTTTTGGAGCATGTTTCATCAAGGTATTCTGATGTTTTTAGCAATTCCGTGGAGGCACCTACAAAAAAAACTAAAAAAAATGAATATAAAACCTTAAAAAGTGATGTATAACCCCGGTATAAGAGACCCGGATATAAGAGAAACCCAGATTTTCTCTGGTCCCAAATTAGAGCCTGTGGTAAATGTATATAAAATAGACCAAACCCGGATATAAAAGAAACCAGGATAAGAGAACTTTTATCCGGTCCCGACAACTATCTTATATCCGGGTTACACTGTATTATTAAAAATCAATGACGATAAATTTTCTAACTTGAGACTAAATTTCAGCAAGCGTGTGAGAGACAAATGGAAAAAAATAAAAAGATAAAGAGAAATATTTCGTATTTAAAAATTGCTATAACAAGGCATAAAAATTAAAAAATAAATTAAATAGCATATCACAACTTCCTTTGTTTTCGTGGCAGCGACACTACGATTTAATTGAAAATTAATAAAAAACTTCCGTTGTTTTAAAAAAGAAATCACCTAATTCAAAATCATTAAGGAAGTGGCTAAAAAAAAAAAAAATTAATTTTTTATTTACACTTCTTTTTAATCGAACTGTTGTTGTCATAGCAATTGAATAGTTCACAGGGTCAGTCAGTTTTAGGTGCCATACGTGATACACCTCGAGGTGGTGTAATGGTTAGCAAGCTTGTCTCGCTAGAACTATTGCAATTAAGTAGTGAGTTCGATCCTCACTGGGTGCCCCATACTTTCGGCCTTGTGCCACATCTAAGCTGCGTTTAGTAAATTACGATACACGCTTGGGCGATCATATCTCGAAAGAGACATGACTGACTGGGCAGAATATTATCCCGCAGTAGGTTGCCATTGCTTTCCGCGATAGACTGGTTGCTGACCAAGGCTATAGAACCCAATCTGTCCTGCTATTTAACCCATAACTGGAAGGAAGAGACGGATTATCTTTCCAAAGGGTATTTGCGCGTAAGTGAATACAATGGATTCAGCTGGAATTCGAACTCGGCTCCCCGGTTTTTCGTTCAGAGCCGATATCTACTGTACCACAAACAGGGTACCGTAATTATAATTCCTCATGCCAGAAATTCAAAAATATTACTTATTTCTGTTAGTTTTTTACACTTTGTATGTACACGTTTTTTTATTTACAGTTACAGTTGTCTTTATGATTGTTGTTGTTATCACAGATAGGTACATAACGGTAAATTAAATACCTAGCACCTCATCCCAGAAATTCAGACAAAAATTGAAATTTAATCAATTGCCCTAATTATCTAATTATTTTTCATTTTAAAAGAATTGTAATCAAAGCAGAAAAACGTTAAAAACGTAAACGGTTATACTTACTTTCTGTTTATATTCCCCTGATTTTCCAACTTGGGAAAAATTCTACGTTAGAAATAAAAGATGGTTCTCTCGAATTAAAAATATGAAATAAAAAATATATGGGTTAAATGAAATAGAAATGTACTTAAAAATTTAAAAGTGACTGATTGCAATCAGAAAATGATTATGAAGAGCGAAAGACAAGGGAGATAATTAGGTAAATCGAAAACACGACACAATTCAGTGTGAAGCAAGACGATTTAAGTATCGAATTGGCATTGATAGAGTTGTAAACCTGAAAAAGTCTTATCATTTTGGCAAAGTTTAAATGTCGTAATCGCATAAAAAAACAAACAAATGAAACAAACAATACATTGTTCAGATTGTACTCATCTTTATTCACGACGTTTCGACTGTTGTACGCTCCGACCTTCTTCAAATGACTGGAATTTTGAACCGAACTCTTTATTTCGTTTACAGAAGTAGACTGTTCTAGTCTCATGACTTATACTTTCCAGATTTCTCAGCAACTTAATTTTAAAGCAACTTACACAACTGGTGTTATCATATCTAACTAGGGGTCATGTCTGGTGGTTATGACAATGTTGAAACCATTGTTTAGCACTGATATGTCGGAGATAATTAACTTCTGATTGTTGACATTGACATTTTTTAGTGGTTTTTACCAATCTATGGTTGGCATCATTTCTACTCAATTTAATAACATTAGTTTTTGTAATGTTATTCTGAAGGTATATTTTGGTAGCTTCACATAAAGTCAATGTACTAAACAAATCCTACGACTAATGCACAATAATCCTCTCGGAATAAGAGGTGTTGGAGAGGATGCAAACGAGAAGAACACTTAACATCTGGAAGAGACAGCTGAGGTTCCTGGGACATGTAATTAAGAAGGAGGACCTGGTGATCTAATCCTCACAGGATGGATAAAAGGAAAGAGAGACAGTGTGATAGGCTTGAACAAATAGATGGTGGAAGTGGGCTTTGGGAGAGCTACCAAGAGGAAAAATATTGAGAGTGACAAGAGACAGGGCCAAGTTGAAGTCCATGATCACCTACATTCTGCAGGAATACGGCACAAGAAGAAGAAGAATTCACTCAGAAACAATCTCTTCAATGACACACAACACTGGAATGATGTTCAACACAAAACACACTCAGACTTGTGTGAGTACTTTATACTGTGGGATAGGAAAGTAAGAATTAAAATCAACTTTCTTCTTCACTTTTACAAAAATTGTACACCCTTAAAATCAGATTCAAATGATTAAAAGCATTTTGGAAAAACCCAACTAAGGCAAAATTTTACAAGACAGTGTGAAAAGCAAAATTCTGATCCTGATTAGATACAAAATAGAAAAATGAATGATTATGTCAGTCAAACGTTTTCCACATCTAAATCAGAAAATGCCCTTTAGAGCCACTCACATGACTGAATTCTACTACTTAACCACGTTCATGACCTGGTCAAGACAGTCAGATGTGAGCAGCAAGAGAGACCTAACTAAAATGTAACTTCAACTTCAAATCAACCCAGATATAAGGTCACATTGCACCTGGTTCTCTTTCTTCTTCTTTCTTGTGTGCTGATTCCTTTTACTTCTTCTTCTCCATCCAAGGACATTCCTATGAAGCAGATGCTCATACATATATACATACGTATGCATAAACTCTTTTCAACAAATTACTACTATGAACATTTATAAAAACATTGAATTAAAATTTGCTCATCAAATTTTATGTAATAGAAGTACATTTAAAAATTAAAAAAAAAAACAGAGAGCGGGTTAAAGGAAGATAATTGTACATTCAAAGCCAGAACATTATCATTGATAACTCTCTCCTTCAATTTAGAGACCCTAGTTAATATATTCTTAATACTTGATATAATGAAAAAATATCACAATGATAAAATCTGTCAATAATTATTCATAACGATTTATACTGGGACTAATGCATGCATTTACAAGTAATCCATAATAATATTTTAAATTTTGAAATTATATTTATTTTTGGCATTTGAATATTTTAAACTGTTTCTAAATCTTTGATTGTCTTTGAATCATCACACTTCAACTGCTGTACCATTGAAAATAGCACGGCAGTTGAAGTGTGATGATTGAAGTGTCATCCCTTCTATAGAGCATAACTGAAAACTTCTGATTTATCTATCTAAACTGATTTGTAAATGGAACTTTGTCTCTGTGTGTGTGTGTCCGTTACCTATAGACTCCGAAACAGCTGAACTGATTTTCTTGAAAATTTACACAGTTGTACTATAAGCGTCTGTGAGTGTTCTTAGCTAGGTTTTGTGTTGAGGTACACCTGATAAATATCAAAAATCGATAATTGAAAAAAATCAGGTTATAGTAGGAGTGGTCCAATTTTAATCACATTTGATACACTCATACACAAAGACATAAGAAAGGATATTCAGAAGTTTCAAGGTTGCAGTTCTTACAATAGTGCAGAAAATCAATAATATATATATATATATATATATATATATATATATATAAGGCAAGATGTTTGTGTGTGTGTTTGTTTATGTGTCTGTATGTCCTTTATACAAATCCACAATTTTTATCCGATTCTCACCAAACTTCAGACAAATATTTATTAGGCTGAGTCTAAGCTCCAGGACCATGGGTTAGTTTTAAAGCTTTCATTAAACCCGAGCAACGCCGGGCTATACAGCTAGTAATAAAAAAATTAAAGATAATAGCTTTATTCTTGGTATTTTAATTTAGAAATGTTTTGTGAAAGAAGACTCCAAATCCACCAAATTGATGTACATCTGATTTTCTTTAAGATGGCACGACTTAGATATGTGCACAGACACACAATTCTGAGCACAAAGTTAAGAAAAAGAAAAAGACCATTTATGTATGAAGCTTTATCCCTGTTCAGAGTAAGAAGTTGCAAGGCATAAACTGTTGAAATCAAACCTATATAAATGTTTCCCTTATGATCCTTAAAACCACAATGACTACAGAGGCTGGATTCAGAACAGATGAAACCTTCTCTTGTTGCCAACAGAGCCATAACCAATACTATTTATTTCAGATTACTAGGCAAGTGTATTTAGCACTTAGCCAATAACCATCACTCCAACAGTCAAGTGCCATACGTGATACACACTTGGGAGATCATATCTTGAAAGAGACATGACTGGGTAGATTTTCCCACAGTAGGTTGCCATTACTTTCTGCAGTAGACTGATTACCAACCTAGACTATAAAACCCAATGTTCTACTATTCAACCCATAGCTTGAGAGAAAGAAACAAATTAATACTTTTCCCAAGGGTATTTGCATAGAAGTGAATGCAACGAACTCAATTGAAATTTGCTTACGATCATATCACATTAAATACACCGGTTCCTGTTTGATCACTGAAAGTAAGCAACATTGAGCCTGGTCAGTACTTAGATGGATGACCACTTGGGAATACCAGGTGCTGTAAGCGTTTATTGACAGATGTGCAGTGGATGCCAGCTCGGAAAGAGAAATCGGTGAGCTGAGTTTGAATTCCAATTAAAATCCCCTGCATTCACTTATGCGCTGATATCCTTGGGAAAGGTATTAATCCATCTCTTCCCCCAGTTATGGGTTAAATAACAGAGTAGGACTTGGGACCCTGCCCTTAAACAAATCCCAATGAGACTTTCTCTGTCGGGGAGGAAGCTGGTTCAACCCAACTAAGATGAATGCGACTTGGACAATTGGAATTCGAACTCGACAATCTGGTTTTTTGTTCCGATTTGATGTCCACTGCACCATGATGCATTACCATCATGCACACCAAATTAAGAGAGAAAAAATAAACATGATACCCACGTAAAAAAGGTATGATTATTAATTTCTATAATGCTTGAAAAAAAAAAATTACAAAAATAACTGTGATTGCAAATTTTGAAAAATATAAAATGTATACAAATTTTTGTTTTTTTTAAGAAAATGTAACGTTTTCATTTTAGTCCTCAAAATAGAATCTAAAACATAAAATTAAATCAATGAACCTACAAAGAACAAAAGAAAACTGATTACATTATTCATAAATCCCAAAAGATTAAAGCAACAGTTAAGTCAGTCAGTTAAGTGCCATACGTGAAACACGCTTGGGCGATCATGTCTCGAAAGAGACATGACTGACTAGGCAGAAGATTATCCTGCAGTAGGTTGCCATTGCTTTCTGCAGTAGACTGGTTGCCAGCCAAGGCTATAGAACCCAATCTGTCCCGTTATTTAACCCATAACTGGAAGAAAGAGACGGATTAATACCTTTCCCAAGGGTATTTGCGCGTAAGTGAATACAATAGATTCAGCTGGAATTCGAACTCGGCTCCCCGATTTCTTGTTCCGAGCTGATATCCACTGCACCACAACTTGTCCAAAAAAAAACAAAAACAACAAAAAACAAAGTGACCACAAAGCTAAAAAAATGGCAAAAACTCATAAAAAAACAAAACAAACAAAACAAACAAAACGACCTCAATGCGAGTGGTTCTAAAATGGAGGATCGATTTACAATAACGTTGTATGAGAAACTGAGACCCCCCCCCCCCAAAAAAAAAGTCGTTTAAATATTGAAATTTTTCCAAATTTTTTTGATAATCGGAAACTTTATGATAAGACTGCACTGTATAAAAATTTTTAAACAATGAAAACAACAAATTTAATGATGGTGGTGGTCTTGTTCAAGTTCGCCAAAAAAGTTAATATTGATAGCAAATGGAAAATTGAACAGGCATGAATTATGTATACTGTAAGGCAAAAGTGTAAAAGAATTTATTACAAAAGGCATTTTATAAAAGGAATTAGCAGATGTAATAGTCTGGATTTGATCTGATGACTTACCAAGATTTTAGTAGGATCAGGAGAAATAAAAATCATTAACCAACCATTTAGCAACCTGTATTACCCAAAAAGAATGGCCGAGTCAAAGTTATTGTCAATCATTTTTGAGCAAATTTTAACATTCATTTCCACAAAAAAGAAATGTGCCTATTTTATAACATTTGCATTCCAAGTAAATGCTGAACAACTCACTTCACAAGAATATGATTTTTCATCAGTATGTATTCATTTGTGACGTTTTAACATTGGACTTGATAAACGCTTTTCATCACACACTTCATATACGATTTTAACCAGTATGCACATGCATATGACTTTTCAAACCTGATCTCCGAGAAAATACTGAGCCACACACTTCACATGAATAGGGTTTCTCACCAGTATGTATGCGCATATGAAGTTTTAACTTTGAATTATACAAAAACTTTGCATGACACATTTTACATGAATATGGTTTTTCAACAGTATGTGTTTGCATGTGACTTTTTCAACACAAGCTGTCGGAAAATGCTGAACCACACACTTCACATGAATATGGTTTCTCACCAGTATGTGCTCGCATGTGATTGTTTAACATTGACCTTTGTGAAAACATTGCATTACACATTTCGCATGAATATGGTTTTTCACCAGTATGTATTCGCTTATGTCTTTTTAGTTTTGACCTCTCAGAAAATGCTGAACCACAAATTTCACATGCATATGGTTTTTCACCAGTATGTGTTCGAATGTGATTGTTCAATATTGAACTTTGGGAAAATTTTGCACTACACACATAGCATGAATATGGCTTTTCACCAGTGTGTGTTCGCATATGAATTCTTAAATTTGAGCTGTCAGGAAATGCTGAACCACATACTTCACATGAATATGGTTTTTCAGCAGTATGTATTCGCATGTGAGGTTTTAACTGTGAACTCACTGAAAATTTTGCCCCACACACATAGCATGAATATGGCTTTTCACCAGTGTGTGTTCGCATATGAATTCTCAAATTTGAGCTGTCAGAAAATACTGAACCACATGATTTACATGAGTATGGTTTCTCACCAGTATGTATTCGTACATGACGTTTTAACTTGGAACTTTCTGAAAACTTTGCACTACATACTTCACATGAATATGGTTTTTCACCTGTGTGTGTTCGCATATGACTTCTTAAATTTGAACTCCGAGAAAATGCTGTACCACATATAATGCATGAATGTTGTTTTTCACAAGATTGTCCTTGGATGTGGTGTTTTAAATGAGAACTCAATGAAAACTTTGCACTACACACTTTACATGAATATGGTTTTTCACCAGTGTGCATTTCATTATGACCTGTTAAACCTGAGCTCTGAGGAATTGCTGAACCGCATACTTCAAGTGAATATTGTTTTTTACCACTATGTCTTTCCATTTAGCATTTTCAACTTGAATTATCTGAAAATATTGACCTATACATTTTTCATATTGGTTGTCATCAGCATGTATACATTAATTTATTTCCTAAACTGTATGACAATTCTGAAACATAAATGCAAATATGGTGTCCCAATAGAATGTTTCCCAACATGAATTGTTCATGCCAATATCTGAATATTTTGCATCACATCTTAAGGAAGATGTGTGCATATTGTTTTTTTTTTTGTGTGTATACATGCAAGTTTTGAAATATCCAGTTTTTTTTCATGGAGTATGAATTCTCTTCAGAGTGTGCTTCCAAGTTAATCTATGGTGGGGGATAACATGGAAATACAACCTGGAAAAAAAAATATTAGTGTCTCTTTATACATTTATTTTTAATTAGTATTCTAAAATACCAATAAGCATATTTCAAAAATATTTTCTGTTGTAAATTGGTTACTGACTTAAGAGCTGAAAAACAAAATTTCATAAATATTAATATAAGGCATTTCAATTGTTGTCACCCTTACAGAAAGGAACACATTCCATTTGAAATGAAAAAGTTTAAATAATTTATAAATATCAAAAATAATTAAAATACTATTAAGTAGGGACAACTGAAACAAAAAAAAAAAAAAGCTATGTAAAATTAAAGCAATTTGATGGATCAACCATAAAGACAATAAGTTTCTTTCAGAGCACTTTTAAGACTGGTACGCGATTTGAAGTAATTCCAGTTGTGGTGGTAGCATGCCATGAGAATCATGGATTGTTAGAGATTGCTGTATTAAAGGTGGATACAGCAAAGTTGATAAATTCAATGGAGACACGAGAAAGTGGAATATGATTGTTGAAAAGGTATAAAGTGAGCGTTCAGTTGAAAGAATTAACACCCTTAATATATAGAGGCAAAATGTCATAGTTATATTGTATTTTTTATTTTACTATTCAGAGAAGATTTTTGGAAATACAGGCCAACTGTTTGAAAAAAAATTAATAGATGATTTACATTCACCAAGAGAGCTGTGTTTAACTTAGAAAACAAATTTTTGATAGAAAATTTAATTTCTTAAAATTTTGTGAATTTACGTGGATGGTAGTTAACAGATACAAAAACAAAATATATTTATCAAGATTTTATAAATAATGATCTCAAAAATAATTTAATTCATTTGTATATAATTTCTGAAAGTTTCATTAAAATAAGACAATTACTTGATTTTTGTAAGAATTTCAAAATTATGCATTTTTTACGAAAAACAAAGAGTTGTCCATTGTAAACTCTGGTAACAATTTAGTTACCTGCTGACAAAAAACAATATGTTTTACCAAAATTTTGAACGTGTTAGAAAAAAATTTTTAAATTTTAAAAATAATTAAAAAAATACTTTGATCTTTCCTCTTCTTAATAATCATAAACATTTTGATAGAAAAAGTTACTTCTATTGAGTTTGGGACTTTTTTTCTTCATAGTATGCTGTTTTTTATGCTAATTAGTGGAGATACAAAGTAACAACAAAAAAAAAAAGCGGTAAATTTTTGTTTTGTTCCCCGAAGGCCTTTACCCCTTCAAATCTTTCGAAAACATCCTTATTTCCATGCAAAAGTAAATGCTGAACTCAAATCGATAATTGTTTAATGTTTATTGATGAAACGTAACTTTTTTCAATTTTACAACCAGAAAAATATCGAACTTCTTTTCGCTGTTTATCTCACCCCATAACCACGGTTCAAAATATGTTTATTCACTGCTGAATGACTTCACGCGTAGATTGGTGATTTTTCAACCAATTTGCCTTCCTTTTTGCTATTCATGTGCAGAAATTGAATTCCGAACCCAAACAAATCGCGGACTAATCGCTCAAAAGAAGTACACGGGCCGTAATAAGTATCCTACGCCCCAAGTCATTCAGCGGTGAATCAGATATGAAAATGGTAGTAAGGGGTGACATATAGTCCGACTTTTTTGTGGTCGAAAACAGGAATAGGTTTCTTCAAAAAACAATTATCGATTTGATTTCAGCAAATACATTTGCACGTAATTAAGAAAGTTTAGGAAAGATTTGATGGGGTAAAGGCCTTCGGAGAACAAAACAAAAATTTACCAAAATAGCATTAGTTTATTTTTTCCATTTTCGTGTCTAAATAAGTAAAAATGGAAATGCAAACGATTTTTATAGGCAATTGAAAATTAAATTAATAAAAGATTTCTAAAGACGCCTTCAGTTGTTTTCAAAAAATCATGAAGAGAAAATATAACTTTAAATTATTGGAATTTTATTAAATTCGGACGAGTGTCTTCATCTTTGTTGTTGTTATCACAATAGTCATAGTGCAATTATAAATATTATAAAATAAAAAAATTATAACTCCTCATCTAAGAAATTCAGACAAAAATTGAAATTTTAATGGTTTTGTGGGGGATTTGGCATTTGCTGGGTTGTATGTTGATTATTCCCCCCACAAATACAACACTCAATTTTGCAATCGCGCAAAGTGAAGGAATAAATTACAACGGACATTCAACAACAAACAATTTATTATGTGTCAAATAAAATGGTATGTAGAAACCAACAAAATACATGATTCGAAAATTGCCTTTTTGAGAAATATAAACTTGGCAAGAAGTTAATTTTTGTCCAAAAACGTGTACAAGTGTACATTGGCAGAGTCTGTAAATAAGCCTTTCCTACTTACATTTGGTGTGTTTCAGTTGGCGACAACGTGTCGCGTTGCTGAAAGAAAGTTTCGTCGGCTTTTCTTTTTAAGGTCCTTGGAGCGAGGTCACGAACTTTTGGCATGGAAGAAATGACATGGCCGGCAAAGTATACGGTGTCATGCGGACTTAATGGCCTGCTTGGTGACTGCTTGGTGACTGACCTTTCTTTCTAACTGTGTGTATTATATACATTAATAGGGGATCAACTAATCTTCCTAACATTAGGGTGTGAAAACATTTACTGACCAATCAGATTTATTATTTTACATTTTTGTTTTGGGGCCTAAATATTTTTGTGTTAATTTACTTCCAAGCCTATTTTTCTAGAATGTTCTTATTCTAAGTTTTTAGCTGATTGGTTGAGAAATATAAAAATGTAATCTAAATTCTACTGCTGTTTTGATCCAATTTCTCTAGAATGTTCTATTGTGTTTTCCTAATGCTTATTTTAATAAAAAAAATGTGTATCCCCATAGTTTGTAAAATTTCCACTTACCTCGTCAAAACAATTGACAGTGTGTTGCATGTATGTAAGGGTGATACTTTTTTGGTACGCCGGTACGCCAAATTTCAGTCCGCCATTTTGGTACGCCAAAATTTGTTAGGTATCATGTGACGTATTCAAATTTTTTTTTTTTCTACAGAAAAAAAATGAATAAAATTTATTTTTACAAGTATGTTTGTACAATATCCATTCATCTAACGAATAGACATGAAATTAAATACAAAAACTACTATAATTATTTTTAAATTCCTTCTTAATATGTCCATATTCCAGTACAATAAAATGAAATTCGCGTACCGAAAAAATATTTTTTCTAAAGAATAAAAACGAATAAAAATTATTTTTTATGAGAATCTTTATTCATTTATTTAGCGAATAAACATAAAATTACACATGAAAAACTACTTTAATTATTTTAAAATTCCATCTTAATATGTCCATATCCAGTATAATAAAAATGGAGAAATGTTTGTTTGTGTGTTGTGTCGTTCTGGCGTACTGAAAAAATATTTTTTCTAAAGAATAAAAACGAAGAAAAATTATTTTTATGAGAATCTTTATTCATTTATCAAGCGAATAAACATAAAATTACATATGAAAAACTACTTTAATTATTTTTAAATTCCATCTTAATATGTCCATATTCCAGTGTCATAAAAATGAAATGTCGTTCTGTCGTACCGAAAAAATATTTTTTCTAAAGAATAAAAACGAATAAAAATTATTTTTACGAGAATCTTTATACATTTATCTAGCGAATAAACATAAAATTACATATGAAAAACTACTTTAATTATTTTTAAATTCAATCTTAATGTGTTCATATTCCAGTAATAAAAATGGATAAATGTTTGTTTATGTGTTGTGTCGTTCTGGCGTACCGAAAATATATTTTTTCTAAAGAATAAAAAGTACCAAAATGGCGGAATGAAATTTGGCGTACCGGCGTACCAAAAAAGTATTACCGCATGTATGTATCGTTCGTTAGAAAACATGACGTACTTCGTCTTATTTAATTTATATATGAATACGTAATGCAAATTTTGGTCAATCACTATTTACTTGTTGGAATACTACCCGCCGGGCTCTCTATACCCGGACAGAGAGTAAATCCAGACAAGGCTTTGCAGAAAAGCTGAGTCTCGTCTGGGGAAAAAAAAATACAGACAGGAGCCCGACCACTACCACCGATGTGAACGGGAGATTTTTATTATTTTACCCGAGCTTAAGGGCTCGGAATTCGCACGTTAAAAGAAAACCCGACTTTATGTGACAGCCGGACTCAATGGGAAGGTTACTGGAGAATAATACCCAATTACATAGTTTACTTCTCGACTTAAACAGGTGACGTACGTGGCCGGTGAATTGACGGTGTGAAGTAGAATTACCTGAGACGAGCAACTGCTCAGTATATACCCGCCTCATATATTGCCCCAACTCTAATTTTTTAAAATGAAAAAGTGTTAACAGAAAGACGAAAGCGGGTTCTCTTATTAACTACACATTGTAAAATCCAAATAGAAAACGTAATTTACTTTTTTCTGTTTATATCTGCCTGCTTTTTCAGTTTAGGAAAATTCTACATAAAAAAATAAATAAAAAAAACAAAAAAAAAAAACGAAGAGAAGGTATATTAAAAAAAAAAATTAAAATATGTCCATATCATATGTTTTAAAGTTACTGGTTGCAATGATAAACAAATTGGGAAAAGCAGAAGACAAGGGTAGTGTGATACTCACTGATTTTTATTAACATACACTTCCAGATTTTTTATCCGATTTGTTTCAAAACTTGCATATTTATTCTTCTGTACAATAAAGAAAAAAACTGCGGTTTAGTATTTGTTTTAAGTTTTTATTTTCAAGTACGCAGTAAATTTCAAGTATTGTAGAAATGGAGAATAACTTAAAAAAAAAACATGAGTTATCTTCCGTATTTAATGTCTGTACATGTGGTTCATATAAAAATAGAAATTCTTACGCTTCCCATTCCGTGTAACACTGTACTTACTGCAAGTTTAGATAGAATGAAAGTACTTCTTACGATCTTTTTGACGTGTAAGTGATTGATAACAGTTAGATATGTTGACCAAAACTGACATAAATTTATGAAATCTACAATGTAGATTCTACATGAATGTTTCATACGTGAAAAAATCCTTGAAACATGTGACCTTTTTGTGAAAAATGTCAGTTATATTTCAATTCATGCATGAATATTTGTATCAAGCTTTTCAATTTTCGATTAAAGTCTTCAGTGATTGGAAGAAATTTTAAAAGATTTTATAAATTATTATAATTAAAAAATAAAAATGAAAAAGCAATTTTGAAAAATTCATTATTTATTAAAAAAATCAGACTTTGATATCCTTAATATATTAATTTAAAAAAGCAATTAGCGTCTCTAAATAAAAAATGACATAGTTTTATTGCATTTTCTATTATACTATTCATAGAAGAATTTCAAAAAAGTGGCAACTGTTTACAAGAGAGAGAGAGAGAGAGAGAGAGAGAGAGAGAGAGAGAGAGAGAGAGAGAGAGAAATGAAGGCGATTTACATTTCCCAAGGGTTCCTGTATTTAACTATTAAAACAAATTTTGCTGACAGTTGTGAAGTTCGTTTACAAATTAAAAAAATGATACAATGTTACCATTATTTTATGAAAATTTATAATTATCATATTTATAAAGAAATTTGAAGATAAATGATTTTGTCTATATTTTTTAGATGAGGTTGTAGGAATAATATAAGCTATCCCCCCACCCGATTACAAGTCATTTCAGTCTGGATTATTCCACATAAATGCACCAGCCAATCATCGTTGTAGATTGCGATCTAAGCAATCTCATTGGTCCAAAACCGGTTTTGCGCCAAAAACCCCTAAAGGCTCATCTGAGCCGATCGCTGATCGCTGATGTTTCAAAAACATATATAAACCACATTTTCGAATCAAATTTCAGTGTTCCCCAGAATGCTAGCCGAATCCACGCTGGTCACTTTCAACAACCTTGACCAACCGCACTTCACTTCTGCGCGATATCTTTCTAAGTGCTAATGGATTCAGGGTGAAGTGATATGTGATATAATGAATAGAGACGAGGACCGGGAACGGAGCACGTGTGTATTTTTCATTGCGGGTAGTTACCTAGAGTATGAGCTATATTTCGTTTCGTACTAAGTCTGCATGCATAGACTTAGCATTGTTTTCGTATCATAACATCCCCACTGTTTAGTTATGTGTTAGTGTTTATTTTAGTCCTTGAATCGTGCTGGAATATATATATATATATATATATATATATATATATATATATATATATATATATATATATAAAAGGCAAGATGTTTGTGTGTGTGTGTGTGTGTGTGTGTGTGTCTGTTTATCTGTTTGTATGTCCTTTGTACAAATCCACAATTTTTATCCAATTCTCACCAAACTTTACACAAATATTCTTTAGGCAGAGTCTGAGCTCCAGGACCATGGATTAGATTTAAATCTTTCATTACACCCGAGCAACGCTGGACTATACTGCTAGTTTTTAAATAATCGTGAACTTGATTAAGAACACGAACACAGCCTTACTAAAATTTACACCTTCAACCACAAGTTCCGCAACAAGGTATTGTAATTATTTACATTATACATTATCCAGACTGTTGTCCTCATCTTTATTGCCATATTTACGACATTTTGTCCATTGTATGCTTTGATTTTCTGACGCCTAGATTAAGAACAATCTACCCTAATGATCAAAATAAGGG
Organism: Ascarosepion bandense; assembly: GCA_037127315.1. Lineage (NCBI taxonomy): Eukaryota > Metazoa > Mollusca > Cephalopoda > Sepiida > Sepiidae > Ascarosepion > Ascarosepion bandense. Next base: position 4,548,395 of record JBBBDQ010001152.1, on the reverse strand, counting down.
GTTCAGTTCAAAATTCCAATCACCTGAAGAAGGTTAGAATGGCTGAAACGTTGTGAATATAACAATAAAGATTAAGACAACTGTACGAACAATGTATTTACTTAAAAATTTCTTGAAAAAAATTACCAAATTATCTCAATATGTGAACCAAATAAATGTAATATTCATAGTCATTATTAGGTCACTAAATTTGTTTATTTTTCTGATGTTTTCATAAACTCGAAAAATAATCTTTGTGCTTCTCTAATCATCCTGTGAAACTGCTGTCTCACATTTGGAATTTTATTTCAAATTAGACACCCCTTGTAGTAGAATATGGTAGACAGAAATGAGCACGTTCAACATTTCTTCACTTTGATTTTAATCAAAGTGGCCATAGCTGCTCAAGACAATTGTATCAGAGAACAAGAAAAAAAAATATTAGGGAGTGAGATGAAGAGAACAGCGACTAATATTGCCTTAAAATATTTGAAACTCAAAAAAGGGTACAGGAGGAGGTGTAGAATTAAGGTGGGTAGAAGATGGCAATCGCATTTAAACTTTTGGAGGTTGTAGTTATCAGGGAAGCAAGTAAAGCGCAGGGAATTCCACAGGTGGAAAGTGCGAGAAAAGAAACTGTTAGAGTAGAAGACAAAATTACATTTAGTTACTTCACTGGTAAAAGGGTTAGACCTAGATGCCAATCTAGTAACATGCTTAAATTTATGTGGCTGGGGTAGCAGGAAAAAAAAGCTCAGAGCAGTTGCCATGGAAATATTTATAGGAAAGACAGAGGGAAGCCATATCTTATTGTTGAGAAATTGATTGAAGTTGAGATACCTTGTCAAGATCATTTACATTGAAGATCCTTCTTTGGATTTTGTTGAGAACTTCAAGATGCGAAAGAAAAGAAACTGTTAGCATAGAACTTACAGTTTAATAAAAACCAATTCAACTGTAAAATGATGACATTTTTCTGCTCGTCTAGTCAGTCAGTTAAATGCCATATGTAATACATGATTGGGCAATAATATCACTTTCAAGATATGACTGAATAGTGTTACGATAGAGTCGGACGAGCCCCCAATTTTGTTACATGTTATATTGTAACAAAAGAAAAAAATGATTTACCAAAACAAAGAACTAAATCACAGATAAATATTTAATTTACAAAAAAAAAAAAAAACAGCAAATAAAATTTTTACAAATATACAATTTTTGTTGCATTCAAAATCAAGAAACATAGAGTTTACTGCTGGTGAGTGTTACGAGGAGAGAAGGGGGAGGTAAGGTGTCAAGTATTTTTACCCAGTTGGTAGCAAAATAATTTAAGTTCTATACTTTTTGGAAATCCTCAAATGTGTATATAAAGAATAATCTTATGTATGGTCAATGAAAGATTCAAAAATTTCTATTTACCTTTTTAGTTCCATGAGGTTCTCTTTCAGGTTTTAGTTGGTCGGCAACTTTTCGTAGAGATTCTTTCAGCTGGATGCACAGAACCATGAATCGAGCCGAAGTTGATAATGTCAGCAAATCCTTTTAACAACTGACTACTCTCTTCCCAAAACTTATTTTTATAGGGGCTAACACTTAATTTGCATATTCTAGAATCCTTTAGAATTCACTAGATTTTACTGGAATATTCTACAACCTTCCAAAGCGTTCTATTCCTAATTTCTCTATTTAACAACTACTTCATGAATTAAAACTGTTTTGTAATAACAAGTAGAACTCAATAGGGTCCCTTCCTATAACTTTTTAGACATGATTAATATTAATTTTTATATAAATGCATCGTCATCACACTAGGCAGAAGATTTTCCTGCAGTAGGTTGACATTTCTTTCTACAGTAGACTGGTTGCAAACCAAGGCTATAGAACAAAATCTGTTCTGCTATTTAACCCATAGTAGGTGGAAGAAGAGATGGATTAATACTGTTGTAATGATACAAAATGTGCTTATCTCCCTTTGGTCAAGATAAAGTTACGTGGTCACATCACAAATGCTCGTGATGTCACTCCTGATAGTGAACCATGAGCTAGTCACACACTTTCAGCTAACAGCAACTGAGGAAGAAGGTTGTTCTCTTCTGCTCAGGCCTTTGGTCTAGGCAGAATCTGACTACAACCATGTTCCACTGGAACATAAAACTCCTGCCATCTTGTTGGGACAGAGATGAAACCTGCCATATCTTTTTGGGATACAAATGAATTCACCACCTTCAAATCTGGAGTCATAACAATGGCTGAACAGAAGTATCATTAAGTTATATGTAAGACTTTTTTCTTTTGTTCCACCAGATACTTTGCTTTGCATTATGTATAATAGATATGTATGTCTCCAAGTGTGGACACTTTTTGTATCAGTATAACCCGGATATAAGAGAAACTCGAATATAAGAGATATTATCTCTGGTCCCAAATTAGAGTCTGTGGTAATGCATATAAAATAAACCAAACCCTGATATAAGATAACTTTTGTCCGGTACCGACAACTCTTATATCAGGGTTATTTGTGAAAGTCATAACATACCAAAATCTCTTCATTTCATTTCTACAATTCCATCTTACTGTTACATAGTGACCCATCTTAATATTATAGACTGACCCACATAGAAATGGAATAAGATATATTCCTTCATTTGAAAACAATAGCGATAAAATCCCTTCACTTTTATGTCTGGTATATATCGCAGTATCAGTGCTCAGTACATAGTACACCGTTAAACGTGACATAATGGAGCGACAACACTTGTAGCGTAGGGAGCTGGTTAATGTTTCTTTGATTCGGCCTTGTGTCAGATTTAACCGAACTCCCTACAGTTTACAAGTTTTATACAGAATTATTATCAGAAGGTTTTCATTATCAGAAGGTTGGTTTTTGGCAGGATGGAATATGTGGAATTGTGTAGAATAGAGTCAGTTAAGTCAGTTAAAGTGCCATACGTGATACACGCTTGGGCGATCATGTCTCGAAAGAGACATGACTGACTGGGCAGAAGATTATCCCGCAGTAGGTTGCCATTGCTTTCTGCGGTAGACTGGTTGCCGACCAAGGCTATAGAACCCAATCTGTCCTGCTATTTAACCCATAACTGGAAGGAAGAGACGGATTAATACCTTTCCCAAGGGTATTTGCGCGTAAGTGAATACAATGGATTCAAGTAGAACTCGGAATAGAGTAAGAGGAATAAAATATTCATTTTGCATTTTAAAATAGAAATTTATTAAAAAGAAAGACTAACACAAGTTGTCGAAGTTAATGTGCAATTAGAAACATTATTAAGAATTTAAAGGTAGAGTTTGTACAAAATGTTCATAGTAGTAATTGCTGAAATACATAAGGAGAAAGAGAAAGTGGACAATGTCTAGGTCACTTGAAGTTGATTTACATTTTAGATGATTGTCTTGAGGCTCCCAATGACTCTCTCTGATGGAATGAAGTCCTTTTATTGTAATCTAGATATTTTCACATTTACACGTGAAGTAATTTTGGTCTTGCAAGTCCATTCATCAAAAATCATTTTAACACCTACTTGCGAATTCTGGGTTGACTTTTTGTTTAAGCAGATGGTCAATCCTTTTGGTACTTGGGAAAACCAGGATTTCACACCTCGTTGTGCATTTTTGTAAAAGTGAAGAAGAGAGTTGATTGTAATTAATTTCTTATCCTATACACACTTAGTGGTTAAATAGAACCCAGGTAATTTTCATAGGATACCACACCTTCCCTGAAATGGAGTGGTCGTATCCCCTTGTTTTTTCTTTCAATACTACTCTTGATTTATATAGTTTTTGCTTTTGGTCCTCTCTCCTCTTTTTTATTGGCGACCTTGGTCTTTCTTCATCTTCTTCTGTGTCATTGTTTTTCTTCTCCACTTTTGTCCATTTCTTGTTTATCCTCATCACTAGTTTTCTCTCTTCTTTCTGCTCCTGTGTTTCTGTTCTCTGCTCTGCCTCCTCACTATAATTACCTTCCTCCTCCCGACTATAGTCTTCCCTCTCCACATCGTCTGACACAATCATTTTTTAAAATTGATCCGCACGAGTTAAAATGTCATATTATTGCCTCTCTGCAAAAGGAAGTTCGCTCCTTCAGGATTTGCTCTTATGTCTTTCTTGTACCATATTCTCTCTTTTGGGGCAAAAGACATAGTCATAGAGGCTCTAATTAGTCCACTCATGAGAGCCTATGGGCTCAACTTCCTCTCCACAGGATATCAACCTGTAACTGAGGAGCATTTAAGCTAGAGTATGCCTCAAAGTTTTCAGTGTCTGCTGAAAATGCTTTCAGTGTCATCTTAACTGTTTGTACCATCTACTCTGCAATTCTGTTGGATTGAGGATGGTATGGAGAAGTTTTGTCTGGCATGCAGCCTATCTGCCTCAAGCATGTACACAAATTTACGTTCCGAAATACAGGAGCATTATCTGACATTGATGTTTGCGGCTCTCCATTCTTTCCAAATATATCTCTCAAAACCTGTTTGATTGTGGACTCTATGGGATACATTTTTTTTTCTATTTAAATAAGCAACAAAATCACAATAGAACATTCTAGAAAAATTGGAGCAAAAACAGCAGTAGAATTTAGATTACATTTTTATATTTCTCAACCAATCAGCTAAAAACTTAGAATAAGAACATTCTAGAAAAATAGGCTTGGAAGTAAATTAATACAAAAATATTTAGGCCCCAAAACAAAAAGGTAAAATAATAAATCTGATTGGTCAGTAAATGTTTTCACACCCTAATGTTAGGAAGATTAGTTGATCCCCTATTAATGTATATAATACACACAGTTAGAAAGAAAGGTCAGTCACCAAGCAGTCATCAAGCAGCCACCAAGCAGGCCATTAAGTCCGCATGACACCGTATACTTTGCCGGCCATGTCATTTCTTCCATGCCAAAAGTTCGTGACCTCGCTCCAAGGACCTTAAAAGAAAAGCCGACGAAACTTTCTTACAGCAACGCGACACGCTGCCGCCAACTGAATGTAAGTAGGAATGGCTTATTTACAGACTTTGCTAATGCAAACTCATACACGTTTTTGGACAAAAATTAACTTCTTGCCAAGTTTATATTTCTCAAAAAGGCAATTCTAGAATCATGTATTCTGTTGGTTTCTACATACCATTTTATTTGTCACAGAATAAATTGTTTGTTGTTGAATGTCCGTTGTAATTTATTCCTTCACTTTGCGCGATTGCAAAATTGAGTGTTGAATTTGTGGGGGAAATAATCAACATACAACCCAGCAAATACCAAATCCCCCACAACTCTCCGTTTCTTAACCTTGATTACTTATAAACAACCATGTTACGCATCCGCCATTATGAAAAATGATCTTATGCTACTGATGTGTACATGATCCATATGCACCCTATAATATAGTCGTGCCTCTTTAGGCCAAGACTGAAGCTCTTTTTCTTTTGCCTGAATCTTCTAATTTCATTGCATTTTAGAGATTTATTAATAAATTCTTCAATATCCTTTGCATCATCCGGCCACCATGCTTGTAATTTTGATCTTCTTAGACACTGAAATGGATGTCATCATGTACCCCTCTCAATATGTCTGTCTTTAACATCTGCAGAGTTAATATCACTTCTCCATTGCATATAATTCCATTTTCAATTTTTAACTTATGTCATAACTTCTTAAATGGCTGCTTTGCTATTGAACAATTGTTCCACTTGTTATTCTTTTGATTATTTTGCACAATACGGGATATTTGCTCGGTCTCATTTTTTAACCCGCTGACCAGACATAAGTCTGTCAGTACCCATTGAATTATTATGTCTTCTTCAGTTCCATGTTCATTGTTTATTCCTTTTACAAATGGTCGGTTTGTAGCACGAACGATCTTCCATAAATGAATATGTGAAATTTCTTCACAGCATAAATTATAGCTAGCGTTTCCTTTTCTATCTGACTATAATTTCTTTCCCGCTGGAAGCAACGCTCTCGAGGCATGAGCGATAAGTTTTGTTACGCTATCTTTGAATTTGTGTAAAAGAACAGCTCCTATGCCATATTCACTCACATCCGACGCTACAATTAATACTTTATTTGGATCAAAGTACACTAAAGCTAAATCCGACAATAAGCACTTTTTAATTTTTTAAATGCTTTGTCGCATTCCCTTGTCCAACACCATTTTTTTATTTTTTTCTAATAATTTGTTTAATGGTGCTCTTAAATCATGCATATTAGGAATATAAAAATTGTAGTAATTTGCAAGGCCCAGAAATGACTGTAATTTAGTCACGTGATCCGGAGTAGGCATATTTTTTATCGTTTCAGTTCTGTTTGGGTTTGGTTTCCTTCCTTTATGATCAATTATTTGACCCAAATATTCGATCTTATCCATACAGAACTCGCATTTTTCAAGTCCTACCTTGAATCCGTACTTCCTAATTCTTTTGAAAACTTCACAGACATACATTTTATGTACTTCCACATTTTCACTTTTTATTAATATGTCGTCCAAGTGTGCCATTGCATAATCTAGGCCCGACAACATCGTATCCATAATTTGTTGAAATACGCTCGGTGCTACCTTCAAACCGAACGGTAAATGTTTCAACCTATACAATCCTCTATGAGTGTTGATGGTTAAATATTTCGAACATTCCTCCTCGACCTTGACTTGTAAATAATCTTCTGACAAATCAATTTTCGAAAAGATTTTGCCCCCATTCAACCTTGAAAATATCTCCTCCAGTGTGGGGATGTAGTGGACGAAGCGTCCACTTACTAATTTATGTTTAACGAGTCGACTCGACGTAACATGGGGTCATGATTTAAAGCAGGATTTAAGAAAGAACAAAAAGGCGAAAGTAACCAGAAAAACAATGTATTGACAAAGGTTACATGGGGTTGAGAGAGCATGCATAAGAAAGTGAAAAGGAAAGAGTCATTCCCCTTCGTCTGTTCGTAGAAACAAAATAAGATGTATGAAGTTTTTTCTCTAGGTGAAAGAAAGGTTTGTAACAATTGTTAAGATTATCGTAAAGAGTTCAAAGTTCAAACCCTTGATGAAGTAAGTCAGACAGAAGACAAAGTTCTGTATCTGTGTGTGCGTTGAGTAGAGAGAGAGAGACTTACATGTGAATGTAGCAATCTTAGGCAGTCTGTGGATTTCTACTGACGAAGGTTGGAAAAATTGTGAATTTATGTGTAGAAAGTTATTTTATGTAAAGTCCAGTTTGAATGAAAGTTAATGTGCATAGTGTTAATGTCGGTGAGAAGAAAAATAAAAGAAATTTGCGCCACTAATTGCTACCCGCAATTAGTGCGCGTGTGTTTGTGTGAGTTAGGGAGACATGTCTGCTCTTGTCCCGGGACGAAATCCTAACTGGTGTACCACGTGATGTTTTCCGCTTTTATTGGCATCGTTTAGGCGGGAACCAGTCATCACGTGGACGCCGAGTGACCATGCGTGTGTGTGTGTGTGTGTGTGGGTGTCAATGTATGAAACCCCACAGGGATATGTGTGATCCTTTAAACATTCGTCCGGTTGAGAAATCTGCGCAAACTCTTATTTTATTATCTCTTTTTTTTAAATGTAGACTGTAGGTGATGCCCACTCAGAGTAATCTACCTTCTTAATTACTCCATTCTCTTCCAATCTCTGTAACTCTTTATCTATCGTCTCTAACGATGCAAAGGGAAGTTTTCTTTGTGGTTTAAATACCGGTTTTATATTATCCTTTACTTCAAATTTCACTTCTGTCTGCGTACAACAAACAGGTTCATCCGAAAAGACTTCAGTAAATTAATTCTTCAAATCTTTCACAAATTTTTCTGTCTGTTTAGACTTTCCTATATTTGAGGCATTTATTTTCCTACAAAACGTATTCATGGGCTTCTCCCATAAATTAAATAATACAATCAAATCAATGCCAAATAAGTTTGCATTTTTTCCCGAAATCACATAGACTTTAGTTTTGTGGATTTTGCCGTCGAACGCTATCTTTGCGAAAAATTCACCCTTGAATTTCAACTTGTTACCCGAAATGCCTCTCGCAATTTTCTTAATGTTCTGCAACTCTTGTCGGCCTATTTTTCTCCAGGTATTTTCGTCAATTGTGGAAATGTCACTCCCGGTATCAAGCAAACAAGTGATATTTCGATCATTTAATTTAATGTCTACGTACTTTCTTGTACCGAAATCCTTCGTAACTTTTTAAGATAAAACAGTATTTATCCTTTTAGGCTTTCGATAATTTTTCTTTTACACATTACTGCCTTGTGTCCCTTTTGCGCACATTCAAAGCATATTTTATTTCTAAAATAGCACTTACTTGTAGCATGGTTATTGTTGCCACATGATCTGCAGTATGATCTTTTTTCTTTGTAGGCACGTTGCTTTATTTTATGTATTCGGGCAATACTCTTTTCTTCAATACATAAATTTTCCCGTTTGATATTAACCAATTTCTGACATTTAAACTTCCTTGATTTCTTGAATTTTGAAACGTTCACACTGGGGGTTAACTTTCCCAGCGCACGCAACAAAGTTTTCGTCCTCTTCTTTCACGATATTTAAGCATTTATACCATGTATGAAACAAACTGTCCCGTTCGCCAAAGATTTTTGATAATATTTCAACCGTTTCGTCAAACGAAATCTCTTCTGGTTTCTTTGGCAAAATGAAGTTTTTGTACTTCGTATTTTCCTGAGCACCAATTTTTTGTAACAAAAGCATAATTTTTTCTTCATCGGTCCAAGATTTGTACCTTTTTGAAAAAATTGTCTCGTACCTTTTAAAGTATGCAGGAAAAGTTATTCCTTCCTCAGGTTTGTACAAAAATTTTGAAAGAGAGTTTGCTATACCCCCCCCCTCCGCAGAGAAAAATTTGGAACCTTCCTTTGGTTCGCCTTGCTTTAACAATGTTTTTTGCAAAACCTCTTGTTGACTTTGCTGTTGATGTATTAGTTGTTGAACCGCTACGCGTAGCGTCTTCATACATTCTGTTAATTGTTCCATGTTCCAGACACACCAAAGTATGTATATGGCAAAATAAAACTTCAACCATACAGTTGACTAATAAGTTAAAACTTTGGCAAGCAAAAAACGCAGAGTTTTTTTTTTTATATGAGGGGGGGCACCAAAAACTACTTTTTACCTTAACTTATTTTTTTTTATATGGTCGTAACTGTTGAAAGTTTTTACGTAAATTCTTTTACGTCTCCTTGTTTAATACGGTTGTTTTTCCTTAGGGATCCTAATCCTTATTCAACAACTGAAATTTCCGTGTGAATTTGATTTTTCTGTCGCCAATTGATATCCGGTGGTAAATTTCCTAGTTCGCCAAACTGGTATCAGGCGACAGTCATCCTCGTCGCCAAACTGATATATCCCGAAATTCCTTTTTCCTTTACAGTAAAAAATGATCAATTGAAGAATGGAACTACACACCAGGAATAAAAAAATACAGATTTATTGTACTAAGATACAATAATACACATTTAGGCAAGCCACATATTGGAGCGGAATCGACTATCAGATAGTGAATGCCTTTGCCTAAGAACTTTTTGTATTTACTAGCCTTCCCACGCAAGGCCAGATGTGACACATGGTCATTTTATAGTGGGTATTCCCGGCCATATAGCCGGGCCAAAAAATCTCTGTCTATTTTTCCCCAGTCGTGGTTCCACCCTTCGGCAGAACCACGACTGGGTTTGTGCTCTCTGCTCGGAGGCAGAGAGCTGACAGTGTCATAGAAAAGTCAGGCGAATGCCTAAGAACTTTTCCCATTTGTACCGCTTGTTTCCGTCTTTTATAAAGTAGAGCATTCTATTCTCGGGGATCGCAGGATGTTCCACTATAACAGGCATGAAATAGCTGTCATTGTACAAGTGTTCTAGTATACCATGAACAGCAAAAATTGCTTTGAAGTATTCGACACAGTTTGCACTTGTGATGATCTTGTCTTGATAAAAAGATTTTGTTGTGTTGGTCACTGACAAGTAACATTTGCTGACCACTAAATTCGAAGATGTCAGCTGCAAGTCGTTCGAATGATCCGGTTGGGTGTTCTTTAACAACCATCGTCTCTTTGGTGTTCCTTCTCCGGTATTTGTTGCCTATCTGCAACACTATTTCTGGTGCTGAGAAAGGGAGAAGAGAATGGAGAAGAATATGTTTTTCTCTAGAAGCTAGGCAAAGGATATTCCCAGACAACCCAGGAAATCTAGATAAATTACAAGGTAAAGGGTTTTTCTATGACTACTGAGTGCTGGCTATAAATGTGGATGGAGGATTCCGGTTACAATGTTCTAGTGGACTTTATTGTAAAAAAAGCAGTTTCTCGGTTATTGAGAAATTTAACGACCTATAGATTTATGGGAAATGATTAATTTCTCCAACACTATATTTTTAGGCAACACAAATGAATTACGAAACTTCCTTCTAAAAACAACAACAAAGAATGGTTTATTCTCTTAGTAGGCGTACAAGAGTGATAGTGTATAAGTGTCCATTTGGTTCGCTGGTCGGTAGGCTGGTACTTGGTTTGTAGGAAGAGTGTGCGAAGCTAGCGACAGCGTCTTCTTCAGCGAAAGGGTTTCAAGGGGAATCAGTGGCAGCGATGTGAGAGAGACGTCTGTTTCTCTTGCTGGCTCATGGCTCTTCGCCTTTTGTCCGTTCTGCCAAAATGGGCTAGGAAAATAGTTCTAGAGAGGAAGAAGGAATTAATGCGCTCTGCCAGTTGATTGGTTAGTGACTGACCGAATCTCCCGTCGGGGGCACTGATTCGCGAAAGGAAATAGATCTGTGGCTGCTACAGACCATTGATAAAATAACAGTGGAATAATTTGAAACAGACTTTTTCATTAGTTAGGGAAAAAGCTTAGCTTGCCGATGTAGCATTTGTCTATAAATGTTGTGGATGTTCTTAGTAATTATTCCCAAAAGATTCAACCAACATAGTTTTTCAAAACAATGAAAAATGCTGAAGGAGTATATAGCAACAGCAACATGGATAGAAAAATTGTTCTTTCGACATATATTTTGTAAAAAAAATTACCCTAAACCCGTTCTAATATTTTATCTGAAACCAAGTGTTTTGAGAATTTCAAAAAGGTGACTATATAACAAAATATTACCCAGAAAGGCAATGTCTTTCCGTTACCTGGATAATATTTCCTAACTGAAGTTCAACAGCCACAATACCACATTTGCAGTGATTGTGTTTGACAAAAAAAAAAAAAAAAAAATTGGTTACACTTTCAACCAAAAGTTACCCATAAAAATACATACGTTGTGAATTTGAATCAACCCACAACAAAGAAATAGGCGATTTTTTAAAATATAAAAGTATAAATTTTCATTTTCATATTTTTACAATTAATTTTTTTTTAACCTGAGTTTTAAAGTTCTTTTAAGACCCTCATTGTAGATGTTTGTTAAGATGAAAATAAATGTGATTTCTTCTTGTGTATGTAAGAGGGAAGAGAGAAAATTATGAAAGTGTCATGTTGCTTGGTGAAAAAGACAGGTGAATGAGTAAGGGAATCTGTTTGAAGCAGTCATTGTGAACTGATGTTACATGTATCTGTCTCTAACTCTTTACTGGCTTGATTAGTCTTTCCTTAAATGGATCACAAAGAATGTTTTTTGATTGCCAGCAGGAAAGCAATGCGCTGGTTGGTAAATGTTAAATATTTATTTTCAAAGCATTAATTTACTAACTAGGATGTGCATTGTGGTGCAGTGGATATCTGCTGGGAACGACAAATTGGAGAGCCGAGCTCGAATTCCACTTGAATTCGTTGCATTCACTTACGCGCAAATACCCTTGGGAAAGGTATTAATCTATTTCTTCCAGTTATGGGTTAAACAACAGGATAGATTGGGTTCTATAGACTTGGCTGGCAACCAGTCTACTGCAGAAAGCAATGGCAACCTACTGTGGGATAATCTTCTGTCAGTCATGTCTCTTTCGAGACATGATCGCCCAAGCGTGTATCACATATGGTATTTAACTGACTGACTGAATTTACTGAGAGGATGTGCAGATACTCTGACTTTGAAAGCATTTTTTGTCATTTGACGTTTGACTATCTTGGTGTCTATTTCCCTCTTCACTCCACACATTTATTTTAATCCAGCTTTGAGAGTTAGCAAAAAAAACAAAGCCAGCCAGAAACAAATATCAACACATTTTCCAAAAGTAAACTGGACAAATCACATTTGAAAATGTTACTTTTTAATATGGACGTTCACTTTTCTTCAGAAAATAACCTTTTCTTTATTCTTTTTTGATAATTTAGGTATTTAATTATCCAATATTTTTTAATTATCCAAATATATTTTTTCATCCACTGTTGAAGATAATCATGTACTGTACATGATTCTACAAACATTAAACATAAAAAAATTGTTTCAAATTTATTTTCAATAGCAATTTTTGTTCGTTTATATCCAAACAATTTTTCTCTCTCCTGCAGGTGTGTACGTATTGTAAAAGCAAAATACTTCAGTTCTCAACAAGTGGTATACCCTATTCCAGCAGAAGGCATCCATACTGTTGCTATAAGCAATAACAAAATTATATGTAGTGTAAACATCTCCATAATTCACGATAACCCTCTATGAGAGTTTGAACATTCTGGCTTGTTCATACTAGATAATGTGATCTCTCCCAGAAAATGTAACTAAGGACCTCTTAGCATAGTTGCAGTATAAACCACAGGTAGGCTGTGGGTATTGAACAAACACAAATGTGTCTGAGCAAGAGTCTGCAATGAATAGCCAACCTGGTAGATAGGCATTCTCAAATACAAGTGGACAGCCATTATTTTATATATATATATATATATATATATATATATATATATCAACATGTGGTGTAGATATGTGGTGTAGATATAGAAGAATCCAAATGAGTATCCTGTACATACAGTGGTAGGATAACTCTCTAAGAGAGCTCTAAATAACTATATATATATAAATACAAATAGAGCAAATATAAGAAAAAATTAAGGCAGACACATTATTTCATGGTAAATCGGAAGTATGGCCTATTTCAGGCGATCCATCATCAGCTTCCATCTTTATTGTACAGAAGACTTTACACGAATCTTGTAAGATATACATATATATATGTGCGTTACTCTTCAAATGAATTGAATTCTTTCGGTGACTGGCGTGTGTAAACACTGCTTATGTACAAAATTTTAAAATTTTCCCTTCTCCGATTCCATGCACCTATGGCTTAGTGGGTAGCGACTCCAACTGACACCAAATTGGTTAAGTTTCGACCATGCCCAGATGCAAGTGGATGTGTTTAGCCACACTGATGAGCTGTGATACAATGAAACAGGTTTGTATGTGGATGACTAATATATATATATATATATATATAAACAGATTTTTTGTGGTACAAAACTTGAGTATAATTTTTATGTTAGAGGACAGAATGAGGAAAAAATTTAAAAAAAAAAAAAAGAAAACCGGTATCGCTTTTGCACATATATAAGGTATATAAGTGGTTCTCAGTACAAAAAGGTACTTTCTGGCATGTACATGAAAATCAGTTAAGTATAATATTGTATTTCCCAAACCTTCCAAGCAACTCTAGTGTATCATCAGGTACTTGCTACAAGGTGTAAATTTCTATGGTTCACACTGATGTCAAATATGGTTATGCCTGACTGTGCAGACTCATGCTGAGTGTTGGTGCAGAAGGCAAATTTTAACCCATGCCACTATTGTTTTTTTTTTGTTTTTTTGCTATTGATATTTTTGTCAACTCATTATAGTTGTTATCTAACCAGTAGCAGTGTATAATGACTACACTCTTGATAACGTCATATTATTCCTTTCTTTCTTTACAAAATATACTTCTTCATTAAAATTCATCAGAGTGTTTATGTACAAGCTTATGTTTGCCATTATACATATTTTAAACCTTTTATCTGTTTTTGGGGGAGCATCATGTCACTATACAATGGTGCTTGGTTTGTGTCATATGTGAATAAAGTTTTTCCTTCAAAATATTACACAGCGTTGCTGTTAAATTTGTATTTTTAATTTATTTGTTTCTACATTATTTTTAATATTTGTCTATATTTCTGGGATGAGGTAGTATTTACATTATTCAGACTATTGTCCTCATCTTTGTTGCCATTTGTACGAAGTTTCGGCCGTTGTACACTCTGGCCTTCTTTAGGTGCTAGGAATTTCAAACCAAACCCTTTATTACAATCACTGAGGTATATCATCCTTGTTCCTTGCGTAAAGCCTTGATTATTTTTAATGGATATGCACATTTGAGAGGATGCTCTGTTTATTGTTATTAAACAGTACATATTGTAATTAAATAGCATATATTGTTTAAACAAATAAATTATAAATATGTCAAATTTAATCCATATCATAATGGATTTCATAAATCAAGCTTTTAATGTTAAAGTAAATGCTTTCAGCTTCCTTTAAAAAGAAAATTGAGTGGTTTATCTGAAATATATAAAAAGTTATGGCATTTCAAAAGTTGACAAATTTTAAACAAGATTTTCTTATTTTGCCATGGAAAGTACCTCCTAATTCCAAATATTTTATGTATGTATAAGCTCAGCCATTGGATCATAACTGGAAATTGCTGAAGTTCTTCTCGGTTTGTTGGTGTTGGTTTTGACTTGATTTTATCACATTTATCTGGATTTGGGTAGCAACCAAAATGGGATGAAAATCATCCCAAATATGACCATGAACTTTTATTTGATTCTGTCTTTCTTGTTTATTGAAAACTTAAACTAGACCTGTCTGTATCCATTGTCCTTCTTTTTATCATGTTCTTTGTCTTGCCATATAAGCAGATAATGTCAGATATGGTAATAGATCCTCCACAATCTTCCAGTGTATGGTCTATATTCTTGTGGATATATGTCCTGTAACATCTTAAATATCTGTTAAAACATATTTTGAAACATGTAAGTAGACTCGATTCTTAATCAAAATGTATTCCCCAGTATCCAGGTTTTGTATCTAATTTTGTAAATGTTTTGCAACCAGTCAATTTATGAGAAATTTCTTCAAGGTTAGAATTTTGTGGTGTGTTCTCTTAGTGTATTCATCCAGTGGTTTTCAATCTAAGTCTATCAATAATTAGTGGAGATACTTAGGATTAGGCAATGAATCATACCTAAATTACTGAAAATCTTGGTTTGCAAGTGTAGGTTTTGATTTGATTTTGCTGCATTTCTCTTGATCTGGGTGGGAAATATTTTCATCCCAAATACAACGATAAAATTTGGTTTTTGTCTTATTTTACATTTTTGTTTATTGAAAACTAAACCAGACATTCTGGCTGTATGCTTCTCAAATTTTTATCATGTTCTTTGTCTAGCCATATATGCAGATATTGTCAAATAAGTCAATGGCTACTTCACAGTATTTGGTCCATTTTCTTGTTGATACACATCATGAAACATCTTAAACCCAAAAGGACATCTTAAATATCTGTATCTGTTAAAAGGTGTATTGAACCACATGAATAGACTTGATTGTTGCTTCTTTACTGAAAGCCACTCTTACTTTGATCCATCTCTGGTTTTTCAGTATCTGCAGAAATATTGGTGAAGAACTGTCAAAGATCAGGCTTGATTTCTCGATCCTGGCTATGCTTATGAAAGACTAGTCACAAATGTCACCAATAAACTTAATTAACTACAACACTCATTAATATATGTAAAAATAACAACTTTTATTTATGGTACTCTGATTAATATCATGAATACATAAACAAAATGGATTTGAAGAAGTTTCTATGTATGAGAATAACTTGAGCTGAAATGGCAAGGCTGACTGCTGATTGCAATTATGATCATCCAACTATTTAGATCAAGGGTGTTCAAAAGGTGGCATAAAGAACAGGTTTTTAGCTGACCGAGGTACCATGGACATATGGCAGGGAGAGTGTTGGTCTACTAGTTTTTCACCAATATGTATTGTGCTCTTTATATTGGGACTCTTTGAAAATTCTGCACTACACACTTCACATGAATGTGGTCTTTCACCAGTATGTGTTTACATATATTTTATTAAACTTGACCTCTTAGAAAAGGCTGAACCACACACTTCACATGAATATGCTTTCTTACTACAATGTATTTGTATGTGACTTTTTAACTTTGAACTGTGAAAATATTGAGCTACACAATTCACATGACTGGTGTTTCACCAGTGTGTATTCACATGTTTTATTAAATTTAAATTCTGAGAAAATACTGAACCACACACTTTACATGATTATAATTTCTGAGAAGTATGCATTCGCATGTGATGTTTTAATGTTGAATTCTGTGAAAATGTTGAGCTGCACACTTCACATGAATATGGTTTCTCACCAGTGTGTATTCGCATATGTCTTCTTAAATGTGAGCTATGAGAAAAAGCTGACCCACACACTTTACATGAATATGGTTTCTCACCAGTATGTGTTCGCATGTGACTTTTTAAATTTGAACTTTTTGAAAATTTTGCATTACACATGTCACATGAATATGGTTTATCACCCGTGTGTATTCGCATATGACTTTTTAAAGTAGAGTTCACAGAAAATGCTAAACCACATACTTCACATGAATATGGTTTCTCACCAGTGTGTATTCGCATATGACTTTTTAAATGTGAGCTGTGAGAAAATACTGAACCACAAACCTCACATGAATATGGTTTCTCACCAGTGTGTATTCGCATATGAATACCTAAACTTGAACTTCTAGAAAATGCTGACCCACATACTTCACATGAATATTTCTCACTAGTATGCATTTGCATATGATGTTTTAATGTTGAACGCTGTGAAAATGATGAACTACACAATTTACATGAATATGGTTTCTCACCAGTGTGTATTCGCTTATGACTTCTTAAATTTGAACTCACAGAAAATGTTGAACCACATATTTCACATGAATATGGTTTTTCACCAGTATGTGTTCGCATGTGGCTCTTTAATATTGAACTTTTTGAAAATGCTAAACCACACACTTCACATGAATATGGTTTCTCACCAGTGTGTATTCGCATATGACTTCTTAAATTTGAACTCCCAGAAAATGTTGAGCCGCATACATCACATGAGTATGGTTTCTGACAAGTACGTGTTTGCAACAGGCATTTTAAACTAGAACTACCTGAAAACATTGAGCTACACATTTTACAAATTTTCATCAATATGAATACATACTTTTTTCCTGGGTGTATGAGACTGCTGAATAACAAATGCAAATTAATGTCTTTTTAGTATTTTTCTCATATGAATTGTTAATCTCAATTCTAAATATTTTGAATCACACTCTTCAGATGAACATGGATTTTTACTCCAATATGTGTACATATAAGTTTTCAAATACAAACTACAAAAAATCCAATCCATTTTTTACAGAATTTTGAATTGTTACCAGGATGTGCTTCCAAGTTTATATTTGCCGGGTATTTCTTTTTATGAAAGTACAATCTGCATAAGAAAATATAATAGTATTAGTGTCTTTATAGGGATTTACTTTTAATTGACAATCTAAAATAAAAACAAATACATTTCAAAAATTTTAAAACATTTTTTCAGCTCTTAATCATTAACCACAAATTCAAAAATATTAATATCAAGAATTTTCATATTCAGTCCTGTTTTTCAAATGTTGCCACTTTTACAGAAAACACCATTTAAGATGGAAGATTTTAAATTTCATAAATTGGAATAAAATGATTGAGAAAAATTTTCCAACATAGATTATACAAAATACTATATAATTTCATACATAACACACGTACACACAATAAAACATTACTGGTCATTTTTTAACAAGACACTTTGAAAGTAAGTCTAACAATCAGATGTGTTAATGATTATTGCTGAAAGTGTCTATTAACCTTTAGGTTAATAAGTGAAGATTTGGCTGTTGCTTTTGATATCTCTAAGACATTTGGCAGTTTGACATGCTAGCCTTACTTATAAGTTGAAAGGTTATGGTATATCTGTACCAATATTCGAACTGATTGAGATTTATCAAATCGCAAAAATGAAACTTGTCATAAATGTACGCGCTTCTAAATCTTTTGACATTAATGAAAGTGACTTTCAGGACTATATTCTTGAATCTACATTCCAACTTTCATCAATGATATTCCTGATATTATCAGTTCTCAACTCTGTATCTATACAGACACAAGCATTTACTGCTGTTTTCAAAGTAAGTTTGAATGGCTCAATAAGATCAAGTTGGAAGGTGATCTCAAAGATAATTGGAGCAGAGAATGACCTGCAATTTTACTACCTCCAAAATGAAACAGCTCTCTTTTAATCATCTGATGGAACCCATTTTGACTCCTATCAGCATGGCTTATACTAATCTCCAGGAGAGTGACACCTTGCTCCTAACTGCTAATGTTTTTCAAACATTATATTGAATGAAGTGCTGAGTCTGCTGCTATTAACATTGGTCTACTATGTCATGCTAAACAATTTTTCTCATTAGAGTTTGAGTTTCATTTAATAGCATACCAACCTCTGTGGGTTATTTAATGCCAAAAAGGTGGGATTTTAAGGTATTTTTTAATGTTCAGTTATAGTGAAAAGGTTGATTTAGTCAGATTTTGATGAAAATTTTTTTATTTTAGAAAACTGAAGATGTCTTCTTGTCTTGCATTAAAAAATATATTGCTGGTAATAAATTTTTTTCCTTCAAAAATGTATTGTTGGTAATATTTTTCCTTCAAAAATGTATATTTTCTATAAAAGTCTATTTTTATTTATATATTTCTATAAAAGTGTAGTTTTATACTTTCACTGTGTTTTGACCCCAGTTTGGGGTTAACTATTTGCCCATAGCTGGGACCCTAACAAGTGCTACCACTCTGGGTCAGGGTGGACCTAGGAACAACAGCAATTAAGAGGTGGTTCCATACTCCTTGCAACCTTCCAATCAGAGGCCTTGCTGCCAGATGTAGTTTACTATCATACCCAGGACTGTTCTCACTGGAATTTAGCTTAGATATTTATAAGTATACCATATATCTGTGTATTGAATATTGTTGTTATATCTGATCTGGTGCTTCTTAAAGATACTTGATAAAATATAAAGACGAATCTGCAATGTTATTTGTTCTGACCTGGCATCTTGGATTCAGATACTTTCCCATCACCATAATATAGCTCCCCTGTGCCATTTTTACAGATACATTCATGGTAATTGTACTGTTGAAGTTTCTCTTGGTACATATACTTTATGAATTTAAGTGCAGTACTTCGAATTTCAGTTGAGTTCAATGCATTCACTTGTGCACAAATACCCTTCTCTCCAGTTATGGGTTAAATAATAGGACAGATTGGGTTCTATAGCCTTGGTTGGCAACCATTCTACTGCAGAATGCAATGGCAATCTACTGCAGGATAACCTTCTACCCAGTCAGAATAGTTACAATGGAAAACATAAAAATTATATCACCCACTTTTTTGTTGACAAACACATCAATTTGGAAATTCTCGCAAAAATCAAATAATTGTCGGATTTTAATTAAACTTTCGGTACTCATTCACAAATTAATGAAATTATTATTTTTTACAAGTCTTGGTAAAAATATTTTTTTTTACCTGTTACTCACCCACTCCACGTAAATCCATGAAATTTTAATAAATTTCAGTATTGTGGCCTAGTTAACGCAGGACTGGGGAGTATAAATCATCTATTTTTCTTATTTTAAATTAATGAACTGTATTTGAAAATCTGCTCCAAAATGTAAAATAAAAAATGCAACAAAATTCTTATATTATTTAATTTGATGAGCATTTAATTGCTTGAATAAAAAATAAAAATGAAGGACATTATAGTCTGAAGAAAAAATTTTTTCAATAACTAATGAAATTTTAAAAGAATTGTTTCATTTTTTTTATTAGTATAATAATTTATAAAGTTTAAAAGATATTTTTAAAATCTTTAATGAACTGTTGCGGTTAGACTTTTTAGTTAAGAATTGATTATATTGCCTATCGAAAGTTGAAAAGTTTAATAAAATTTGTTAACAAGCCGTATTTTTCAAATAATTTGTATGGTAATTTCTAGGTGCAAATTAAAAGGTGAGAGTTACCTCCCTTACTCGAAAAAAAAAATTCATACAATTTTGTCACTTAATACATTTTTATCTCTAATCAAGACCCTGTCAACAATAGTTTTATTTTAAATTTCATGCTAAAATAAGTAATACTTGTCTAATTTCCAAAAATAATGTCACAGATGTATATTTTGTTTTTGCAAGATTTTTTAAAACCGAGAATTAACTTTTGTTTACAAATGTGTCGATCGCTCAAAAACGGCTGCAAAATTCAAAAATTGAAAAAAAATCTCGAAGTTTTATATTCCAATAATTTCTGTTTGAAATTAAACAGAACGATTGAAATTAAAC
This sequence comes from Ascarosepion bandense, assembly GCA_037127315.1. NCBI lineage: Eukaryota > Metazoa > Mollusca > Cephalopoda > Sepiida > Sepiidae > Ascarosepion > Ascarosepion bandense. The sequence goes on along the minus strand of JBBBDQ010001152.1, from coordinate 4,527,996 downwards.
AGAAAAATTTTGCTTATTGGAAATAGTAAATTGAATCATTTAGCTTTCAATTAAGACTAAAATAAAAGTTTCAAGAAAATTTTTCATTTTTAAAAATTCAATTTAAAAGTAGCTATAAAGTTTTTTTTCTCGATTTAGTGGAGGTATCTAGATTTCAGTCAATTATGAATAAGTCCTGAAATTTTCATCAAAATCTGACCAGTTGCAAGAATTTCCAAATTAATGTCTTTCACCGGCAAAAAAGTGCCTTGCGTAATTACGTTTGCCGTTATAAACCCTTGTAAAAATTACGTCACTCATGGACGAAAACAAAACAAGATTTTCTACTAAAATTTCGAACATGTTTTAGAAAGAATTAAAAATCTTTTAAAATAATTTAAAAAAATACTTTGATTTATCCTTTTAATAATAAAAATAACATAAATATTTTGCCGATAAAACTTTGTTTTTATTTAGTTTGGGGCTTTTTCCCTTCATACAATGCTGTTTTTGGGGTTTTTTTTTTCGTTTTTTAGTGACATTTTACAACTAACATAAACATCTGCCAATAAAACTTTGTTTTATTTAGTTTAGGGGCCTTTTTTTATACTATGTTGTTGTTTTTCAGCGAATTTTTAAAAAATCCACGTTGACTAATTCGATAAAAAGTGTTGGCGATAGCTTAAGTTAAGTATTCTATCAGTAAGTTTGCTATTTGTTTTCAATTATGTGACCATGAAAAAAAAAAAAAAAAATATTTGTGTTTTTCTAAAAATAATTATTTAAAAAATGATTTCTGTCAATTATGAATAAGCCCTGAAATTTTCATCAAAATCTGACCATTATTTGATTTTTGCAAGAATTTCCAAATTAATGTGTTTTTCACCGGCAAAAAAGTGCCTTGCGTAATATTACGTTTGCCGTTATAAACCCTTGTAAAAATTACGTCATTCACTCACGGACGAAAACAAAACAAGATTTTCTACTAAAATTTCGAACGTGTTAGAAAGAAATTTTTTAATAAATACTCAAAAAATATTTTGATATACTCTTAGACATAAACATTTTGTCGATAAAACTTCGTTTTTTATTTAATTTAGCGCTCTATGCTGTTTTTTTTCAGCGAATTTTTGGGGGCACCTATAATAAAGAAATTCAGACAAGTTGACAGACGTAAGATGAGATAAATAATTTTTTACATCAGTTACCTGCCTCTACGTAAATTCATGAAATTTCAAGAAATTTTATTCCGTTGGCAAAATTGGTTTTTAAACACAGGACTCACTAGGGAATGTATTGTAAATCTTGTATTATTTTTTAAAACCATTTAGAAAACGGCGACTTATCTCGTTAAAGCAATTTAAAGCGTGTACTACTGTTGCATCTGTCAGAAAAATGACGTATCTCGTCTTATAGGACCACGTGTGCAAATTTTGGTCAATCACTAACTTACACCCGGAATACTACCTGTCGAGCACTCTGCCTCCGGACAGAGACGAACCAATACGAAGATAAAAAAAAAAAAAAAAAAATGACAGGAAGCTGACAATGGCTTTTGAAAAGCGTAAGGGAGATTTTTTTTTTTTTTTTATCCAAGCTTAAGGCCTCAGATTTCTCACGTTAAAAACCCACTGTGTCACATCCGGCCTCAGTCTTGAATAACAAGCAAATATAGGTAAATTTTCGTTTTAATTCCCGTCGCTTTCCCTCTTCAAACTTATCTAAAAAATAGCATTATTATTTCCGTGCAAATATGCTGAACTGAAATCAAGCGTCAATTAGTGAAGAAACTAACCTTTTTTTTTTTTTATCGAAATGTCCATAAAAAAAAAAAAACAAAAAAAAAAACAACTATATCTCGTACTTTTTCTCCCGTAACTCTCATGTAGTCATGTAATTAACTGCAGAATGACGGACTGCGTAAGGCGACGAAATTTCGCCTGTTTACTTCCGGTTAGGGAAGTTAATGCGCTTGTTTTTTTCAGTACACATTTTCAACAGAAAGTTGCGTGTTTTTTCGAAAAAAGCGCATTACTTCCCTAACCGGAAGTAAACAGGCGGATGTAAACAGGCGAAATTTCCTTACCTTACGCAGTCCGTCATTCTGCAGTTAATTACATGACTTCATGAGAGAAAAAGTGAGAGATATAGTTCGTTTTTTTAATGGACATTCAAAGCAAAACAGGAAAGTTTTTTCACTAACACTTGATTTGAGTTCGGCATACATTTGCACAGAGATAATGCTATTTTGGTTGGATTAAGTTTGAAGGGGGAAAGCGACGGAATTAAAACGAAAATTTACCGCTTTTTATTTTAATTTTAAATGTTTATTTTTTACAATAAACAAAAAATACTTTGATAGTTCAAATCAAAAACTAATTTAAATTAACTGAAAGGATTTCTGTTTTTGTTTTGTGTACAAAAATAACTGATTTACAGCCATTTTTAGATGTCTTCCATCGCAATGTAATTCTCTTTTTTGTTGAGTCTTTAATTAAAAAAAAAAAAACTTCCAAAAACATGTTTGTCTTAATTTTTACATATATATATATATATATATATATATATATGCAAGTATAACCCTGATATAAGATAAACCTGAATATAAGAGAGATTTTCTCTGATCCCAAATCAGAGCCTGTGGTAATGTATATAAAATAGACCATACCCGGATATAAGATAACTTTAATCCGGTCCTGGCAACTCTCTTATATCCGGGTTACACTGAATAAATACCTAATCACTAGTTTCTGTATCTAAACAGGTGGCGCACGTGGCCGGTGAATTGGCTATAATTTGTCGTTAAGTGCGAAGGAGGGTTTTTTCTGCGACTGGAAACTGCTCGGTTTCAAACAATTATATCCCCCGTCATACATTGCCCCAATTCGAATTTTTAAGTATTAACAAAAAGACTATATATAGACGGCTGCTCTTGCTCTCAACACATTTTTTTCATTTGTATACAAATTATAGAAAAGTAAAACGTCAGCAAACTTACTTCTTTCTGTTTTACGCCTGGATTTCTAGCTTAGGAAAATTCTACATTAGAGATTAAAAAAAGTTAAATTAAAAAACACGAACAGAAGGTACTCGTGAATTTAAAATAAAACAAATGTTTTGTTTGTTGGTGATGGTCTTTTAAAGTTACTGGTTTCAATAAGGAAAAGATTGAGAAGAGCGAAAAACAAGGGAGATAAGTAGGTACTTCCTAAACAGACAAACGAAAACAACAACAAAAACTATTTATCAGTGTGGGCTCATTAATCCAAATTTGGGCGGACCTGAAAGAGACTATCACCACCATTAATTTTTTTTTTTTTTTCTTTTTTACTTTTTTCGGCACAGTCTTATCGATTATTACATAAAGTTTTCTATCAAAATACATTTAGAAAATTTTCAATATTTAAACAATTTTAGTGGAAGCTCAGTTTCTGGTACAACATTAAAGCGATCCTCCATTTTGAAACCACTCACGTTGGGGTCGCTTTGTTTTGGTTTTTTGGGGACGAGTTGTTGTTCTTGGTTTTGTCTTTTTCAAGTTTTCTTCAGTTCTTATGATGGCCTCTTCCTTGGAAACTTCAAGAATGGCTTTATTCAAAAATTTCGCAATGGGTTCAGTTGTTGATTTTTGAATATGAGCAAGCAAAAAAGTTAATTGCACAGGATCGATTTACTATTAGGTTGTATGATGAAAAACTGGGCCCCCCTCTAAAATTGTTTAAATATTGAAATTTTTTCAAATTTTCTTTGTCAATCAGAAAGTTTAGGGTTTAATCGATAAGATTGCACTGAAAAAAAGTAAAAATAAATAGATAATCAACAAATTTACAGGTAGTGGTCATGTCGTACCGGTGAATCGATTGTATGAAAAAAAACCCACCTAAATTGTTTAAATATTGAAAATTTTCTTAATTCTTTTTTTGTCAATCAGAGAGTTTAGTGTGTAATCGATAAGACTGCACTGAAACAAAGTAAAAATAAAAATAAAAACAAATTTAAAGGTAGTGGTAGTCTCCTTCAGGTTAGCCCAAATTTGTAATGTTTGATATTCTTGGAAGCTGATAGGGATATCATTATTTTGGCAAAGTTAAGCCTTTCTGTCTGCATACCAAATATCCCCCAAATAACTATGTACAAAAAGTACGGTTTTTCTATTGACACATCGGTTATTGCTGAATATTCTGCTTAACGTAGGTACGTCCGTTCATTTATGATATTAAAGTTTTAAAAGAGAATTAAAAAAACAAACTTTCTTCATGCTTTCATTTTAGCTTTTATTGAAAGCTAAATGATTTAGATTTACTATTTCCAGTAAGCAAAATATTTTGGTGCCTTTCAAATAGAAATTATATTGATCGAAATATCAAGTTTTTGAGTTTTCAAAAGTTTTTTTTGTCCCTTTTTGAGTTTGACAAGTTTGTAAATGAAAGTTAATTCTCTATTTTAAAAACCAGCAAAAATAAAATATACATCTGTGACACCTTATTTTGGGAAAATCATTAAATTTAAAGTTAAATTAATCTGGTTTGAAACAAGAGTTACATGTTTATAGCATGAAATTTAGAATAAAGGTATTTCGTAATAATATCTTCCTGATGTGTTAAATGATTGATAACAGCCAGATGTGTTGACCAGACATAAATTTTATGAAACCTAAATGAATGTTTCATAAGGGGAACAATCCTTGAAAAAGCTGACCTTTTAATGATATGTCATTTATAATATTCCATACTAAAAAAATTCTATACACACACAAAAAAAAAAAAAAATATTTTAAAAATCTTTGTGCATGAAAATTTGTATCAAGCTTTTCAATTTTCAATTAGTAAATATACTTTTTACTCAATACTTAGTGAATGGAAAATATTTTAAATGATTTTTGAAACATGAATTATTATAATTAAAAAATAAAAATGAAAAAAAATTCTTGCAAGAAATCCATTATTCATTGAAAAAAATTCTTCAGATTATGATATCCTTAATATATATTATTTATATATGCAATTAAAAGGTTCTCTAAATAAAAAATGGCATAGTTTATTGCATTTTTTATGGTACTATTTGGAGCTGATCTTCGGAACAGTCGCAAATGTTTGTGGGGTACAGAACACCCTGATTAAAAGTGAGAATTTAATGCGGGATATCCTGTCCACACAATTTTCAAGAAAAGACAATGCAATAAGAAATTTTTATAAAAAATTAGAAAATCGTATATTCCATAACATACATGCAGAATAAATAGTTTGTATTTTTTAAAATCTTGTTTGATAGAAAAAAATGATTTCTAGATTTAAGGATATGGTTAGAACAAAAAAGTGTCTATGTTTCGCTGTCTTTAATTCAAAAGAGTAGTAAAGTAACGTCTGTATTTTTTTTTGTGTCCACTGCTAAGTAGGTGGAAAGGAAAAGGGGTGATCAATTTAAGGTGAAAAAGAGAGTGTGGGTGAGAAATAACAGATAAAAGGTTCAAACAGAAATAGTAGTAAGTAGCAAAATGTGTGTATGTAAAAAGATTAATGTGACCATTACCATTATTTTATGAAGATTTATTGTTTACCATTTTTATGAAGAAACTTCAAAATAAATGTTTTTGTCTATATTTCTAAAATGAGGTTGTGCGGTACCCCTTGCCAAAAAACTTGTATAATTTTCTTTTCCCATATTTTGTGGAAAATCGCAGTGTTCTTGGATAAAAAATACTACTTAACTATCATAGAACAATTTATCAATCGCAGTTTCATGACAATTTATCACTTCATTTTTACGAGTCAGATTTTGTGCCCTTTTCTTGAAAGTAGACTCCAGCCAGCTTTCTAAATTTTCTAAAAGCTTGCAATCTGCTTGGCTAATTCACTTCACAAGAATATTTCTGCACGAGACATGATTTTCCCGCCGAGGCACTCTGACCCACACTGAAAGGTATTTAAACGAGACAATCCAGTTACAAGTTCAGTTTGGCTTGAAAAAAGATGCCCGTGTACATCCACCATATAAGGACAACAATCGCCCACTTTGTTTGCCATGCGGTGCAAACATGAACCTTAAAATTCGTATCCATCTGCCAAGCTGAAATTGACAATTTTTTTCACAGAAAATACAAATCAACAAAATTTTCGCCATTCAGAATATTCACACAACTATCTTGAACATACAAAACATGAAAATATCGTTTCTACATTATAATCTTTTTTAACCCGTCGACTGGAAATCCGTTTCTACACATTGAATTATTCTATTTCCTCAATTACATGTTCATCGTTTTTTTCTTTTAGAAACTGAAATCTCAACAAAGCATCTACATGAGGGAGGATATTTACCTTAACATATATAATGTCAAAATGCCATGATTTTAATAGCCAAGCATAAAATTCTTGATGACATAACATTCAGCAACTCCTTCTTTGAGTTAAAAATAAACTCGAATGACTTGTGGTTGGACTTTAGTAGAAATTTCTTACCTAGTAAAAATTTTGTGACTTCTCTATATTCAAAACAATCAATAGGGCCTCTTTTTCAATGTCTGATTAATTTATTTCTGCTGTTCTGAATTTCATAGATTGATACATTATCAAATGATCTTCCTGCATTAAGATGGCAACAATTGATTTCACTTTTGCATCTATGGTCAACATTCTCTCTTAGGATCAAACACCCTTGGTTTCTTTTTCATAATTGCTTTTAAAATCATTATTTTGTCTTTGTGTCCATTCAAACTCTGTGTTCTTTTACGCATCTCTTACAATGGTTCAATTAGTTCACTATATTTCAGGATGTTCTGTAAAAATTTATCGAACCTAAAAAGCATTCCAATTCCTTTTTATTGGTTGAAGTCACTAGCTCCGTGATCTTTTTTTTAGCCTTTCATTATGTGCCAGGTTCTTGCAGTCAGTTATATTTGTCTATTTTAGTTACCTCCACTAAGTCACTGAAAAAAACAGTATAGTATGAATAAAGATGGCTCCAAACCTAATAAAAACAAACTTTTCCATCAAAATGTTTATAATATTAAGAGGAAATATCCAAGTATTTTTTAAATATTTAAAGAATTTTTTTATCCCTTCCAACATGTTCGAAATTTTGGTAAAAATCTTGTTAAGATTTTAGTTAGTGGGTAATTAAATTGTTACAAGAGTTTACAATGGAAAACGTAAGGCATTTGATTAGGAGATTGAAGCTTTTGAGAAGCCTGGAACCACCTCTTGATTGCTGTCATTTCCAGGTCCATTCTGACCTGGGGTTAGTAAAACCTGTCAAGTTTCCAGGTATGGGCAGTCACCCATGAAAAAGTTCTAGAGAGTTCTTAAAAGTTTTATTAGAGTTCAGTAGAACTACTAAGCAGTTGATACTAATCACGAGTTAGCCGAATACTAAAAAGTCAGCTGTCAGTGGAAGACAGCCAAGTTCCTAACATTTAGGGTGCATTAAGTCGATCAGCAACCGACATAGCATGATTATAACTTTCAGTGTGAAAACTACTCCACAAAACCTTCCGCTGTGAAATTCCTAAAGAAAAAAGATAACATCAATATGAACTGTTAAACTTTAAAAAGTTTTTTTTTTTCCAGGGAAAACATTGACCCTCTTATCCCAATTATAGAAAACAGTGCAAACAGAGGCAAACAAGAAAAATAAGTACAGTTTGAAATATGAACGAACAAACATTTATTAAACAGAGATTAAAAAACAAAGAAGAAATAGAATTTATAAAAAGACACTTTCATGGTCTTTTTTGTAAAGGCGAGTTAAATATATGAAAATGTCAAACATGTATTGAAACACGTGAGCAGACTTCATTTGTGGTGCTTCACTGAATGCCACATTTACTCATGTCCATTTTTGGTTTTCAGTGTCCACAGAAATATTAGTGAAGAACTGTCAACAATCAGGCTTGATTTCTCTATCCTGGCTATGCTTGCGAAAGAATAGGCACCAATGTCACCAGTAAACTTAATTAACTTCAACAACACTCATCAACAAGTGTAAAAACTTTTATTTTTGGTCCTATGATTAATATCATGAATACATAAACAAAAAGGATTTGAAGACGTTTTCCCTCTTCCATGTATGAAGAATTCTAAGAGGACAAAGTTGACTGGTGGTTGCAATTATGGCTAAACAGCCCAGAATCATTCAACTATTCAGGTCAAGGCTATTCAAAAAGTGGCATAGAGAACAGGTTTTTAGCTGATTGATGCACCAAAACCATCTGGCAGGTAACATGTTGATCTAATCATGCTGAAACCAATTCAGTCTTTATTCTGCTCTTTTGGTGAATGCTTTTATATGAGTGCAATCTTTGATTGTGCTGCTTTGATTGGCTAGCCTATAATAATGTTTGAGCAATAATCTTGTAACATACGCACAAAAAAGGGAGGAAAGTCTCTAAAAACCTAATAGTTGGTGCAATACAAAATACCAACCTTGTCTTGCAAAAATTAGAGGGAGAAATCTAAGTTCCATTGGAGAAATAATCAAACTTCTGACCTTGTAACACTGATATCCACCATTAGTGAAACATTTTCTGATTTGACCTGATTATCAAAGATGTCATTGTCACCTCCATTTGACAGTTAGCTATATCCCTGATCAAAACAAACCTGATGTGTAAAGACTTTCTGTCATGCATTTTAACTAATAAACACAACAATGAAGTTCAACAGACCTAAGATTGTACATACCGAGTAATCCAACATTTTACATTATACTTCAAAAGTAATAGAAACATAAGCATTTATGGTATTGTATATTATTAACATGAAAAAGAATTTCTTTTTTTCATAGATATAAAAATTAGATAGCCAGTCAACCTTTAAGACCAGTCATGATGTCATATATCTCTACATGTTAAGTTTTTATTTTAAACTCTTAAAATGTTCAACTATACAATTCACAGGATTAGGATTTTGCACCACTGTGTAGTCACTTAGGTTTTATTCATTTTGAGCTTTGAGAAAATACTCACCCAAATACTCCAATTGAAGTATTTGGGTTAGTTACACATTGCTCACCCATATGCATTCACATGATGTTTTAACAGTGAACATAGTGAAAATACTGAGCTACACACTTCAGATGAATGGTTTTTTGTCAGTGTGTGTTTGCCTGTTTTATTAAACTTGAACTATGAGAAAAAGCTGAACCACATACTTTACACGAATACAGTTTCTCACCAGTATGTGTTTGCATGTGGCTTTTTAAAGTCGAACTTTGTGAAAACTTTGCATTACACATTTTACATACATAGTTTTTCACCAGTGTGTATTTGCATATGACTTTTTAAAGTAGACTTCTGAGAAAATGCTGAACCACATACTTCACAGGAATATGGTTTCTCACCAGTATGTATTCGCATGTGATGTTTTAAGATGGGACTGTCTGAAAATTTTGCATCACATATTTAACATCAATATGGTCTTTCACCAGTATGTGTTCGCCCATGTCTTATTAAACTCGAGCTCTGAGAAAATGCTGAACCACACACTTCACATGAATATGGTTTCTCACCAGTGTGTATTCGCTTATGAGTTTTTAAATGTGAATTTACAGAAAATGTTGAACCACATATTTCACATGAATATGGTTTCTCACCAGTGTGTATTCGCTTATGAGTTTTTAAATTTGAATTTACAGAAAATGTTGAACCACATATTTCACATGAATATGGTTTCTTACCAGTGTGTATTCGCTTATGAGTTTTTAAATGTGAATTTACAGAAAATGTTGAACCACATATATCACATGAATATGGTTTCTCACCAGTGTGTATTCGCTTGTGAATTTTTAATTGTGAACTTGAAGAAAATGTAGAACCACATATTTCACATGAATATGGTTTCTTAACAGTTTGCAATTTGCATTTTAAATTCGAACTCTCAGAAAACCTTGAGCTGCACATCTCACAAATGATTTTTCATCAGTATGAGCACAGATATTTTTATATCCTAATTGTATGAGACTGCAAAAGGACAAATGCAAATATGGTGTTTTCTAGTGCTTTTCTTGCATGAATTGTTAATCCAAAATTACAAATATGTTGAATCACACTCTTCAGATAGATATTGGCTTTTTTTCTTAAATGAATGTACAAACATATATTTTGAAATACAAACAAGAAAAAATCCAATCCTTCTTTTACAAAATTGAGAAATGTCTTCAGGATGTGCTTCGAACTTTATCTTTGTTGCGGATCTTTTTCAATGGAAATATCATCTGCACAAGAAAATAAATTAGTATTAGTGTTTTTTTAGAAATTCACTTTTAACTGATAAACTAAAATAAAAGAAAATGCATTTTCCTCTTATTCTTACACTCAGTAACCTGTTTTGTCTTAGTGGCTTTAATATCTTACTTGGTTGAAATAATGAAAACAAAACCTTTTCTCTGTATTTCATTATACCAGTTGTTACACACAACTATTCACATATAGAAGATGTTCTATAGGTTTGCTGAAGAGGGATAATGTCGTTCTTCTGGTTGTTACTTCAAGGACTTCTGGGAGTATGTTCTACTTCTAAGGAAGTCAAACTAAGAAATCTAACTAAATCTGTCCTGTGTTCTTGTTCTTCATGAGGCCAAAGGCTAATGTTTCAATTGGCTCCCTAATGGATAACACATCTCTTAGACTGGATTTCATTATCTGCTGTGCAATATTAAGCCAAGCTCTGTTCTAGTCAAGTAGTACCTCTTGTTATGGAACATAATCATCTAAGAAAGCCACAGTCATTTTTTAACTTGAACTCTGTGAAAATAGTTAAGCTATGCAATTCACATGAAAATGGATTTTCACCAGTATGTATTTGTAATATTAAATTTGAATTTTTAGAAAACACCAAACTACATACTTTATATGAATATGATTTCTGAGAAGTATGTATTCGCCTGTGATGTTTTAATGTTGAATTCTCTGAGCCACACACTTTACATCAATCTGGTTTCCCACATTTATGTATGTATAAATAGTTTACTCTGGTGTTTAATAGGGAGACATTTTATCATTGGCTTCACCACACTCCTGGTGCAGACGTCCACATTGGCTGATATAGTGGTTCCATTACAGTACTAACATGTAACTTGTTCCACTCTACAATATACATTAGTGGATTTAGTACTTTAGGTGGCTCGAATCTCTGCTCATCATCAGAAAATTGTGTGTTGTTTGTTATCCACAGTTTCATTTCTGCGTTGTATGCATTCCTGACCTTTGCAAAAATGGGCTATTCTGATCAGCGCTTTGGCAGCTCAGTAGGTGCATTACAGCATCACCCATTTTCTTTATGCTGTCAACTCATTTCATTGATGATTGAATTCCACATGAAATCAGGCTCATCAAAAATGCAACATATGCCCAACTAATTTTCCAAAAGAACTGAACATCACCTAGCCATGAGACAAAAATTCTCCCCATCAACTTAATTTTGCCAAAGCCAACTAATAGATCAATCCTCATAATAGATGAAAAATGTAACCATTAGTGCAATTAGTTTCTTGGTGAGTAAAGTTTTCTAGCAGTTGATGAAAGAAAAACATGATTAAAGAACCAAAAACTGTAAATGTTACTACCTTTTTTAAAAGAATTATATTTTTTTAACGACAGATTATTTTCGAATGGATATTCAAACAGGTAATAATTCTGTATTATTGCATTTGACAACTTTTTAACATAAGTGTAATATGATTTCTGATTAATTCCCTAACTTTTAAATTCAAAACAAAAACAATGGGTGAAATTAGATATTTTATGGCCTGAAACAGGTAAGAAAAACTAAAAAACATAATTCTAGTAAACATTTAAAAGGTGAAAACAATTCTTACAAAAATTCATTGTCCCTTAAAATTTTTTTTAAGAGAATAGTGTCCTTAAGACATTATTTATAAAAGCAAGTAAAAGATTTTCCCATTGAATAGTGTTTTTTTTTTTTTACTGAATTATTTTATGATTCAGAGCAGATTTATGGTAAATGGTTTTTCTATTTGACAAAAACAAATTGATTATTTAAATTCTCCACAAAGTCCTGCATTTCTCTAATACAGATAGAAGAGAGAGGAAGTTTGATTTCATGAAATTTTATAAAATTAAGTGGAGGTAAGAGATGTAAAAAAAAACCCAAAAAGTTTAAAAATAAAAAATAATTGAAAAAATATTTTCATTCATTATTGAATAAGCCTTGGAAATTTCATTAAAACCTGACAATTGATTTGTTCTAAGAAATTTCAAATTAAGTTTTTTTTTTACTGGCAAGTGAGTTGAGCAATATGCCGTAGCAAACCTTTGTGAAAATATGCAGTTGCTGCTTTTATTAAGTTTGGGGCCTTTTAGCATTGATATGCTGCTTTTTTCAGTGAATGAGTGAAAGCACCTATGCTGATAGCACCACTCATTTTTGATACCTACATTTTAAATCAATTTTAATAAAGAAGCCTCCTTGAAGCTTTTTTTAAATTTTGTGTTCATTGAAAGATAAAAAATTAAATTTACTAATTTCAGTAAGCAAAATACTCTGGTGTATTTCAAACTAAAATGACATTGATTGGAATCTGAAATTTTTAGATTTAAAAAAACAAAATTTCACTTTTTTAATCAATTGACACATTTTAGAAATTTAAGCCAATTCTTGGTTTTAAAAATCTTGCAAAAATTAAATATACCTCACTGACATGTTATTTTATTCAAAATACCAAATTTAAACTTACCTCAATCTAATTTGAAACAAGTATAACCTGCTGTCTAAATTGTACTATAAAAGTGTTTCTTAATGACAGTAGTATCATATTAGTGTTATCATTCTGTTACCAGAAGCTGTCAAGAATGAGCTCAGTATACTAGCCAAAATTGACATACTTATATGCAGCTGAAGTGTATGTTTTGTTGTTTGGTTTTTAATTATATAGTAAAAATAAAAAGCCTGTTGAATGTTGAAACATACATAGGAAATATGGAAGTGAAATGAAAGAATTGTACCTGCCAAAAATGTTTATATAAGATTTTTTCCTGTATTATTTTTGTTAAACAAAACACGACCTTTTAATGATATAGAACTTACAGCCACTCATGAAATAAAACATGGGTCATCCGCATGCCCATAAAAAAAATGTGTTATTTTAAAAACCTATCACAAGAATATTTGTATTAAGCTTTTCAGTTTTTGAAAAATAGTAAATAGTCTTCATGTATCAACTTAATAACCTAATGATAGGAAGAAATTATTGAAGAATTTTGAAACTTTATAAATTATTATAATAAAAATAATTATCATAATAAAAACTATAAAACTTAAAACAGTTCTTGTAAAATTCATTATTCATTGAAAAAAATTTCCTTTCAAACTATGATATCCAAAATATATAGTGTTCATAAAATCAAATGTTTATCTGAATAAAAAATGCATTTATTGCATTTTTGTTATCACAATTCAAACCAGATTTTTTGAAAAGGGGCTAGTTTCACAAAAAAAGTTATTTACCATTCTTCAATGAATCCTGCACTTCATTAACAAAAAAAAGTTCCTGACTCCTCATTACCTCTGAGACATTTCAGGAAATTAATTGGAGGTGGGAGAAATATATGTTAGAAAAAATTTTTTTCTAAAAATAATACTTTTAAAAATGATTTCAATCATTTGTGAATAAGTCCTGAAAGTTTCATCAGAATCTGACAATTATTAGATTTTTGTAACAATTTTCAAATTACTATTTTTCACTAGCAAAAATTTTTTCCATAACGAATGCAACCTTTGAAACGCGTGACCTTTTAATGATATATATCACATACAACCACTTATAAAAAGAAAATAAGGTTATCAGTATGTGCATAAATAAAATGTTTTAATTACTTAAAAAAATCAAACGGCTCTATTATTTGTATTAAGATTGTCAATTTTTGGTTAGTAAATGTAGTCTTCACACATAAACTTAACAGTCTAGTGAAAATTATGAAGATGGAAATTTTAAAAGATTTTTTAAACTTTGTAAATTATTATAATAAAAAAATAACAAAAACAATTTTTGTAAAAATTCATCATTCATTGAAAAAATTTTTCCTCTTCATTCTATGAAATCATTAATTCATATTGTTTTAAAAGCAATGAAAAGTTTATCTGAATAAAAAATGACATAGTTTGATTGAATTTTTGTTTTCACAATTTGGTGCAGATTCTCTGAAAAGGAGATAATTTAGAAAAAAACTAAACAAAAAAAAACAGTTGATTAACATTTCTTAATGACACCTGAATTTAATTAATATTAGATAAGTATCTCCACTCCATTTTCAATACCTAAGTTTTAAATTCAATTTTTTAAAATAAAAACTTTTTCTTTAAACTTTCGTTTTAGCTTAATTGATAGCTAAATGATTAAAAGCAAAATACTCGGTTGTATTTCAAAGAGAAATTATATTAATTGGAATCTAAAATTCTGAGATTTAAAAAAATTTTCATTTTTTCGGACATATTTTGAGCAATCAACACAAAAGTTAAATTCTTGGTTTTAAAGATTTTACAAAAATAAAATACACATCTCTCTCTCGTCATTTTTAAAAAATTAGCAAATTTAAAGTTAAATTAATCTGATTTAAAACAAATCTTACTTGTTTATAACATGAAATTTAGAATAAAATTATTTCTTAATCACAAAGGTTTGACATTGACCTTTTAAGTAGGTGATAAAAGCACTTATCACTCAATCTTGAGGTCAGTCAGTTAAGTGCCATACGTGATACAGGCTTTGGGTGATCATGCCTCGAAAGAAACATGACATGACTGGGCAAAAGATTATCCCGCAGTAGGTTGCCATTGCTTTCTGCAGTAGACTGGTTGCCAGCCAAGGCTATAGAACCCAATCTGTTCTATTATTTAACCCATAACTGGAGGGAATAGATGGATTAATAACTTTCCCAAGGGTATTTGGGCGAAAACGAATGCAAGGAATTCAACTGGAATTCGAACTCGGCTCCCCGATTTGTTGCTCCATATCGATATCCACTGCACCACAACACACATCTGAACATATGGTGACCAAAAGTTGACATAACTCAGTTTAGCATTTCATATGAGAAACAACCTTTGAAACATGTGACCTTTTAATGATAAGTCTCTTGTAAGTTTCCATGGCAAAACAAAATGTGCAGTTTAACATAAAAAAAATAGAAAATAATTTTAAAAATCTTAAACCTAAATGATTTGTATGAATCTTATAGATTTTCAATTTGTTGATAAAGACTATTTTTAATGAATTAATAACCAAAGACATGAAGTAACTGGAATAAATTTACAAATATGTTTAAAACTTTGATTAGTAAAAAAAAATTAAAATTTTTATAAAAATCTATTATTCATCAAAATTTGTTTTTTAGTAAATGATATCCTTAAATTATATTATTCATAAAATCAATTAAAACTTTATTTACATTAAAAATAGCATAGTTTTAATGCATTTTTGGTTTAACTATTCAGAGCAGATTTTCAAAAAGATGATCTGGTAATTAAAAAAAAAATTACATGATTTACCTTCCCCAATGAGTTCTGCACTTAAAAAATGGTAAAGATAATGTATGTCTGAAAGTTTTATGCAACTAATTGAAGTGGGAGGGGGGGGGCAACAGATGTAAAAACTAATATATTTTTACCACGATTTTCAGAAATAATAATTGCCTAAATAATTTCATTCATTTGTGAACGTCCTGAAATTTTTGTGAAAAATCAGACAAACAGTTGATTTTTGCAAGAATTTTTAAATTAATGTTTCTTTCAATGCCAAAAAACGATTTGTGTAAAATTACATTTTGCTTAAAATTACATTACGTAAACATAGCGTGAATCACTGACGGAAAACAAAAATAGAAATTTTAATTGAAATTTCAATAGTGTTAGAAAGAATTTAAAACTTTTTAAAAATAATAACAAAAAAATTTTATCTTTCTTCTTAACAGCATGAACATTCTGATGATAAAAGTTTGTTTTTAAGTTTGAGCCCTTATCAATGCAATGCTGTTTTTTTGGCAATTGAGTGGAGGCATCTATATTGGTGGACTCACGAGAATTTCAAGACAATTCTCGAAAGTAATTGGTGGTGGGGTAATATACGTAAAAAAATATTTTTACCAAGTGTTATGAGGATGCATTTATATAAAATTAATATTAATAATGTCCAAAAAATTGTAGTAAGGGATTCATTTGAGTCCTACTTGTTTTTACAAAGAAGTTTTAATTCATGAAGTAGTCATAAAAATAAGGAAATTAGAAATAAGACATTTGGAAGGTGCTAGAATGTCCAAAAAAATTTGAGTAAAATCTAGAGAATTCTAAAGGATTCTAGAATATGCAAATTAGGTAATAGCTCATATAAAAATAGGTTTTCAAGATTTGCTGACATTATCAACTCTGGCCTGATTCGTGGATCTGTGCATCCAGCCGAAAGGATCTCTAAGAAAAGTTGCTGACCAACTAAAACCTGAAAGAGAACCTCATGGAACTATATGGGTAAATAGATATTTTTGACTTTCATTGACCAAACTAATGATTTCCAAAAAGTATAGCACTTAAACTTCTTTGTTATCTCAACTGGGTAAAGATATTTGACACCTTCCTTCCCTTTCGTAACACTTTGCCTGCCAGTAGTAAACTCTACGTTTCTGTTTTGAATGCAAAAAATTGTAAATTTTGTACATATATCATTTTGTGTTAATTGTAAATTAAATATTTGTATGTGATTTAACTCTGAGTTTTGGTTAATCATCTTTTTTTCTTTTATTATAATAATTATTTTGAAAATGATTTCAGTCCTTTGTGAATAAGTCTTGAAATTTCCAAATTATTGTTTTTCACTGGCAAAAACAGTGACTTGCATAATATTGCGGCATTGCCGTAATAAACTATTGCAAAAATTGCATCACTTATGGATGCAAGAAAAACAACATTTTCTACCAACTTTTGAACGAGTTAGAATGAATCATTAATCAAACAAAAAATATCTGACCCTCATAAATATATTGAACATGATGAACATTTTGCTAATAAAACTTTGTTTTTATTTCATTAGGGACCTTTTTCCTTCATACTACGCTGTTTTTTAACAAATTCATGAAAGTATCTATACGTAAGGCCTTGGAATTCCCACATTAAACTCTCACTTAGTGTCAAATCGAGCCTCAGTGGGGAAATTACTAGTGCGAGATATTCCACATAAACCTTTCTACCCTTTCTCAGAAAAGTAGACTCTTCGTACAAAGAGCCTTTTAGCCAATCATCACTTTGAACTTACAAAATAACCTTTTCATTAGTCAAGACACGCTAAAACTGAAATGGATTTCTTTCTTGCCAACATTTCTGGAGCCGAATTCCATAATCCAAAATGTATATGGAACTAGTGAGTGGATGAAGGTGGTTAGGAGGGAGAAGAAGGTGGCTTTCTCCACTCCTCAACAGCAGAAATCTTCATCTCCAACAAAGAAAAAGCCTCAAAAAGAGGCAAAACCAAACCAACAACAGCTACAACAGCAAAAACAACAGATACAACAGCAACAGCAACGACCAGGACCAGAAGAGCAACACCCAATAGAGTACGAGGAAATGCCTCCACTACGATCTTCATCTCTGAAGAGGGGAAAGTAGGAGAAGGAAGAAATTGTTCAGAAGAAAGAAAAGGTGGATGTAGAGGAACATGGCAGGACAGAACGGGCAATCAGCAAGGCCCAGTCCACCCTGGCATCTCCAGTCAGGAATATAAATTTAACGGGGAAGAGTCATTCTGCCTCCCCAACTAGACCTTTTTCTAGGCCTTCCCTCACATCCTCCCTGCTAATGGAAGAACCCCCTTTCCAAACAGAAACTATTTCCTCCCAACCAGAAACCCCCTCCCCTGATGATATCCAGTCCACCCCTAAAACAGAAAAAGGGAAAAAAAAATCCCTTTAAGAGAACAGATATATGCAAGGTGGACAGGACGGCCTTAGAGAGGGACCTCTCTTCTCAGAAAAGAACCCTCCTAAGACCACTATTCAAGTTGACTTCGATCGATGGCAAGTCAGTCGAGGATCCAACAAACTTTCCTCAAGCCTCCAGAATTTTGAAATTAATTAGAAGTACCAGGGGAAATCTTAAAGTGTGGGATTATGTGCAGGGAGCTAAAGAAGAGTTCCCAAAAATACAAATGGCCCAAATGGGCACAAAATACTTGCAGAGACTGTCACATTTTTAGTTCTGGTAGGGTCCCTGTAATTCTCTACTCCTCTCTTTACAGGGCTGTAAAACTTACTTTTTCCACGGACATCAGCGGCATTGTCCAGGATGGACGGATTACATCCGATATTGGTTCTGGAAGCCGAGGACAATCTGTCGGGGTCCCTACTGCCATTGATTTCCGCTCTGTATGTGACTAGGAGTTATGTTTGCTTTCTCTTTTCAGATCTAACAGATGTCAATTAAGTTAGCCAGCTTGAATGCAAAGGGCCTTAGGGATCAGAGTAAGGCTGCCCGCCTGCTTCAGGAACTCTTGTCTTTCGGTGTGGATGTCGCCACGATCCAAGAGACTCACTTTGTTTGCAAGGTCAATGCCTGTGTGCTGTCTAACGACTTTGTCATATATTCAGCATATGGGCCATTCCATGGTCCAGTGACCTTTCACAGCCTAGGAGAATCTTTTATCGTGTATTAGTGGAGGGCGTCACGAAAGATCGATTACATGATGTGCTGCGCTTGTCAGAGGATGAGTTTTGCTTGTTCTGGTCTTGGGCACCAGGTACCGATTACCTCAGCAGCGCTGAGTTTTTGCTCACCTGGCGATTGGCTTGGAATCAGTTGCCACACAATGATATAGCCTTCATATGGGGCCTGGAGGATTTGCCAGATTGTGAACACTGCAACCTTGGCTTGGAAGAAACGGCTTCGCATGCCTTCTACCATTGTTTGCAGGTTCACCCTCTATGTGATCGTGTCGATGAGTTGACGGCTCATATCGTGCCGCAGGAGCTTGTGCTCATTGATCATGCATTTGCCTGCAACAATGTGTCACCCGTGTTTTCTGGGATGAAAAGTATGGTATTTCTGTCGCTGCTAGCCACAGCTTGAATGGGGATTTGAACAACATGAAACAAAAAAGTTTTGTGAGGTCAGTGTCTTTCACATCAGGAGCTGATGCTCAAAATAAAGATTAGACCTGATTGGAAATGTTTAACTTTGACAGACTTCAGCAAAAGGTGGGGAAATGTGAGCCTCATTTGCATGAACGGGTCTAGCCTTGATTTTCTCTTTTAGATCTGCTGGTTGCATTGTGATGGACTCCTTTGGAACTCTCTCTTGGTTAAGGTAGCTCTCTTTTGTGTACTTAGTTAATGTGAATGAATGTGTTCCTAGCCTGTACCCAGTTTTCTCTTTTGTTATGATCCAAATCAAGATCCCCAACCTCCCCAGTTTGTTTTGGCCTCCTTTTATCTCAGCTGGTTCAGCCTTTGATTGTCCCATTCCATAATTATTTTACCCTACACCACTCCCTTAGTGAGTGTGCGTCTTGATTTCACCGGTTGGCAGAATACAGCGGCCACTCTTTTTCTGGATATGGACGGGTCTTACTAACGTTGTTTATTATTTTGGTTTAAAAAATTTGTTATATTTTCAGTTTCTTTTTGGGTTCATTCCCCTCCTGTCATTTCATCTTTCATTAAATGTTTTAAATTATATATTATATTGTATATAAATGCATTTTTATTGTCTTGGGTTTTTCCCCACTTTTTTAGGTGCCCCTTGTAAATTTGTGGTATTGTGGTATATGAAGGATTGGGAGATGATGGATGGGTTCTTGTGGTAAATGTGTAAATTGTAATGTGTGATTGGGTCATGATAGTGTTTAGTTAGGTATAGGATAGTTAAGTGAGTACCAACTTCATACCCTCCCCTTTTTTCAGCCTTGTGCCATAATTGTATTTTTTGATACAATAAATACTGTGATAATGCTTAGCTAAATATAGGATAGTTAAGTGAGTACCAACTTCTGCCCCTTCCCTTTTTTGCCATAATTTTTGTATTTTTAATGCAAAATAAATATTGTGTGTGTGAGATGCAAATAACCTCCATGCGTGTCTAATTGCTGATTCATCAATCGACCGAGTAAAAATCCACACTTACTCAACAATCAACCGCGTTGAGATTCATCCTGCAATTAACTTGAAAGAGTGAATATTCCTTCACTTCACGAACAAAGTTATTGTCACGAAATACTTATTCATTTAATCTAACAAGTAAAGGCAAATAACTCTAGACGACTTATTTCTAAGTAAATAAACAACACACACCCACATTTCGGTAATTTTTCTTGCAGCAACATTAGTCTCTCTATTGTATTTTTCTTACCAAATCACAAATATTGACTGTTATTGAACTATACTCTGCATGAACAATCTGTCAGTCATTTTTTCAATCGTGACTAGCAACAAAAATTCATTCGACCATGCATCTACGTTTTTATATAGGTACCTCCATTACGTCACAAAAATCCATCATAAAAAAAAGTTTAAAAAGGTTAAAAACTTAATAAAGGAAATTTTTCTATCCAAAACGTTTATAATATTATGAAGAGGAAAGATCAAAGTAAATTTTAATTATTTTATAAAATTTTTTAATCCCTTTTAACATTTTCGAAATTTTGTCAGAAAATTTTGTTTTTGATTTGGAGTTAGCGTGGTTAAAAATATTACGTCTATGTTATAATAGATTACGTCATTTTTTTCTTCACTCACTTTTTCGTTTCCGAACACATTAATTAGGAAATTCTCGCAAAAATCAAATATTTGTCGGATTTTAGTGAAAATTTCAGTACTCATTAACAAATGAATAAAATTATTTTTGAAATTATTACCTTCTTAAAATTTTGATGAAAACAATTTTTTTTTAAGTCTGTTACCCCCCTTCAAGTAAATTCATGAAATTTTAATGAATTTTAATTTTCTGGAATTTTTTGTTTTATTAGTTAAACGCAGAACTCATCGGGAAATATAAATCATGTATTTTTTTTATTTAAAATTATGAGACACGATACCAAAATCTGCTCCGAATAGAAATATAAAAAATGCAATAAAACTTTGATATAATTTAATTTGATAAGCTTTTAATTGCTGGAATAAAAAATAAAAATTAAGGACATTATAGACTGAAAAAAAAAATTTTTTTTGATTACTAATAAAATTATAAAAGAATTGCTTTCATTTTTTTATTTTTTTATTATAAATAATGTATAAAGTTTTAAAAATATTTTTAAAATCTTTTAAAGAACTGTATCTGTTTTTCCTTTTAGTTAAGAATTGATTATTATAATGTCTATAAAACAAAAAAAAAATTAATAAAAAATTTTCACCAAAAATATTTTTAAACAGAAAAAAATGAATTAATTATTTGTGCAAATATGTTCAAAGTTATAAAGTACGATGTTCAAATCTTATAAAGTACGGTGTTCCATATGGGTCAAAATGATTCTATAAGTTAGCAAGGGTTCTGGCAAAACATAACGCAATTACAATCTTACGTTTCTAAAATTTAACAGCCTGTTTGCAAGTAATTCCATCAACATTTAAAAGTATCTTTTTATTTTAAAATCTTTAATTTTTGAATTAATTGTGACCGTAGGTGCATTAAGTAATTCATGATAATTAAAAAAAAGATATGTATTGAACACTACAGTACAGTTGAAGAAAATAAAAACATTTTCATAACTGAACTTCAAAAAATATTCACGATAAAAGTTTGTTTTAATTAAATTTGAAGAATTATCATAAATGGTAACTTTTTATACGTTTGGGAATTACCTAACTAACCATTATAAAAATTTCTACTTGATTTTTTTTTTTTGAGATTTTTAGACAAACTTGTCAAACATTTGTTCACACTTTTGTCTAAAATACCCCCTCACGAAAAAAATAATTAACAAGTAAGTCTTCTGATTTTGTTATACCTAAATTTAAAAAAAATGAAAATGCATTCATTTCAAAATTCAAAATAATTTAAGATTGTGACAATTTTTTTTATTAAATTTGGGGAATTTTCTTTCTTTTTCCCCCCACTTACATGTTCTTTCAATTTTTTTTTAAATGGACAAACCAAACGACAATGAAAAGTCTGGTTACATTTTATTTACACTTACCAAAATAAATTTGTTTTTTATCTCATTGTTTCTTATTAAATTACAATTATTTTAAAAGAAATTTAAATTTTTAAAATTTTTATTTATTCAGAAAGCATATTCAAATGTCTGGCTATAAATCTAAACTAAAATTCGGTCCTTACGTATTATCGGGAGGACCTTTGTGGCCCGCTTATAACACTAAGGAACTGGAAAAATCAGGCTTTCATCACCTCAACGTCAACCACAAGTACAACTTTGTGGATTCGAACACCGGGGCTCATACGCAGACAGTGGAACGCCTATGGGGATCGACAAAGTGGCGAAACAAGAAGCACTGTGGCACTGCACGTCACCATTTGGAGTCGTATTTGGCCGAATTCATGTGGCGGAAGCATGTAGCCTGTACTGATGTCTTTGAGTCACTTTTGGAAGCAATTGCGACGTTCTGGCCTCCGGAATTACAAATGTAATGTTATTTTATTGTTTTAACCGTTTCAATAAATAATTTACTTTAATTTTTGAGTCGTTTTTTTAAAGGTCCTCCCGATAATACGTAAGTACCAAAATTCTATAAAATATATAAGTGCTGAAATTGTTAAATTTTTAATTTCACTATTTGTTAAAAACCAAAAAAAAAAAAACGTAAATTTTTTAGCACGATTGGTCACCATACACTGCGTATCAATCAACATCCGGTAGCTGTCATCTTTCGACACCTCTATGAGTTACATAACAAAAAAAAGGACTACCGTAATTAATTTTGTTTTTTTTTGTAAATTTCTGGCAGTAAGCAATTATTAATTGATTGAAAAATAGATAAAGGTAATTTTTAATATTAAAATTTGACTTTAATAACCTGTCAGCGCGTTTTTTTTTATTTTTTCAAGATTTTTAAAAACAGAAATTAGGCTACTGTTTAATTAACGAGTCATTCAATCAGAAATGGCGGTATATTTAAAAAAAAAATAAAATTTTAGATTTAAATCAATATAATTTTGGTTAAAAATTACACCAGTATGTTTTGCTTACTAGAATTATTAAATTTAATCTCTTGGCTGTCAATTAAAGCTAATTTTAAAGCTTGAAGATAACTTATTTAATTTTAAAATTTCAATTTAATTTTAAGTGTAGGTAAAAAAAATTGACTCCAGTAAAAGAATTTATATATAAAAATTTTATATATAAATTCTTTTACTGTTGAATTTTTTTAATCAGGATCCTGTGGTCATTTTTTTTTTAATGATAATTTTTTATGTTTCTCCAACTTAATTTAAAAATTTATATTGTTGTATGGTATACGAACGAACACGCTATAGAAACCTATTATTCAAAGAATTTTCCTTCTAAATTCTGTATTCGGCTACTCGCAACACTAGCAAACAATACCAACAGTAACATTTCGGTCGAAACAGATGGCGAACGTGGCCAGTAAATTGGCTCTATTTGTCGTTACAGGGGGTGAAGGAGACTTTCCTGCGACGGGCAAATTCTCGGTTTCAATTGTATCCCCAGTCACACATTGCTTAAATTCGAATTTGTGAGAAGTATTAACAAAAAGACTAGACTAGAGAGAGAGGACATCTCTTTCTCTGGTTTGTAAAAACAAATCCAAATAAAACGTTAATGAGAGTTATACTCACTTTCTATTTATATTCGCTTGCTTTTTCATTTTAAGGACATTCTACGTTAGAAATAAAAATAATGATGAGAAGGTACTCTTGAATCAAAACTAACATAAAATATAAAATGTATTGGTTATTTGAAAAGTTATTATTTTCAATAAGGAAAAAATGGGAAGAGCGAAAGACAAGGGAGATAAGTAGGGACTTCCTAAATAGACAAAAAAAAAAAAAAACTATCAGTGTGGGCCCATTAATCCAAATTTGTAAATGTTTGATATACCTGAAAACTGAGGGAGATATTACTATTTTGGCAAAGTGAAGCCTTTCTTCCTGTATAACCCCTACCCTCCACAAAAAGCTATGTACTAAAATGACTGTTTTTCTATTGACACATTTGTTATTGCTGAATATTCTCATTCAAAGTATTTTTTTAATGAAAATAATAAATTTATATCATTTAGCTTTCAGTTAAAGCTTTTTAGTTTTATTTTACAAAATTCTCCTTAAAACTTAGGTATAAAAATTGAGGGAAAGTGCAATGACAGCTGCGTCAACAGAAAAAAACGCTCTTTTGATACACATTTTTTTGTGAGGTTGGGGCAGATATGCAGATAGGATGAGTTAATTTTGCCAAAATAATTATATCCCTTTCAGTTTTCAGAGATATCAAACATTACAAATTTGGATAAATGTACCTAAACTGGTAAATTGTTTGTTTTTTAACAGAGAATTAACTTCTATGTACAAAAATTGTCAATCTGTCAAAAAGGAACAAAAAACTAACAACATTTGAAAACACTTTAAAAGTTGAGAATCAAATCAATATAATTTCTATTTGAAAGACACTAAAATATTTTGCTTACTAAAAATAGTAAATTTACATCATTTAGTTTTCAATAAAAGTTAAAATGAAAGCTTCAAAAATTTTTAAAATTATCTTTAAAATTTTGGTATTGGAAATGAATGCTTGTACCATTGGTGTATTTCAAATAGAACTTATACTGACTGAGATCTAAACTTTTTGAAAGTTTTTGGAAGTTATCAATTTTTATCCATTTTTGACAGATTTTGTAAACAAAAGTTACTCCTGGGTTTTAAAAATTTTGCAATGCAGAAATATGCATTATTTTAGAAAAATCATTAAATTTAAGATTACATTAATCTGATCTTAAAAAAAAGTCTTACTTGTTTATAGCATGAAATTTAGAATAAAAATATTTTATATTATATTTCTGACGTGTTAAGTGATTCATAACAGCCAGATATGTTGACCAGAATTGACATAAATTTATGAAACCTAAGTGAATGTTTCAAAAGTGAAACAATCCTTGAAACATGTGAACTTTTAATATGTCATTTACAATAGTTCATAACAAAAAAAAATTTCTATACAAAATAAAAAAATTCTTAATTATTTTAAAAATCTCTGGGCATGATGATTTGTATCAAGCTTTTCGATAAGTAAATATAATTTTCAATTAATAATTTAATGCAGACAGTGATTGGAAGAAATTGTTAAGGATTTTCTAAACTTTACAAATTATTATGATTAAAAAAAAAAGAAAACAATTATTGCACAAATTTTTTATTCATAGAAAAATGTTTTATTCTTCAGACTATGACATCCTTCAGATACTTTATTTAATAAAAGCAATTAAAAACTTCTTTACATAAAAATTGTCCTAGTATTATTGCAATTCTTATTATACTATTCAGAGCAGATTTTCAGATAAAGTGTCAGATGTTTAAAAACAAGTTGATTTAAATTCCAGGAAGGTTAACACATTTAATTAATAAGAAAAAGGTTTGCAGAAAGTCGTCAATTTTGTTTAAAAATGATAAAAAGTTACAATGTTATCTTTATTATTTACTAGTATTTTATGAAGATTTATAATTTATTATTTTTATTAAGAAATTTCAAAATAAATGTTTTTTTACATTAGGTCTTTTAATTATTATAGATTATAGATGCCAATAATCTTTTGTAGCATTTTTTGCTTTTTAGAAATTTCAAGCGTCTTGTGAAACTATTGTCTCGTGTTTAGAACAATATTTCAGATGAGACAATCCATGTAGATGGAATGACAGATATGAGCACATTCAACATTGTCTTCTCTTTGATTTTAATCAAGGCGGCCAAATCTGCTCAAAACAATTTTATAGGAACACAAGAAAAAGAGAAACACTAAGGAGTGAGAAGAATAGAACAGCAACTGTTAGTGCATTAAAATTATTAAAGATCAAAAATGGATACAGAAAAAGGTGTGGAATTTAGGGTGATAGAAGATGGCAATTGATGTTGCATTTAAAATTTTGGACGTTGTAGCTATCAGGTAAACAGATTATTGTGGTGGATCTACCCATTAACATGGTAATGGATTAACTCGACCTGCACATACACCAGGTGACTAGTAGCCATCGAGGAAGCACCAGTCTGGTACAAGTCAGACAAACATAGAGTGACTTTGTGATATCCAACACCGCTTGCTTGTCAGCCAGACAAACAAGCTGGTATCTTGTGACTTTACCTTATTTTGTAATATAAATTGTTGACACTAATCCTGTGTAATTGTTATCATTTTTGACCCCTTAAAACAGGGTTACAACACAGATAAAGATTATAAAGTGTTTAAATATCGTGTGAAGTGTGAGCAAAAGAATCTGAATAGAAGAGCCAGTTATATTTCGCTATTTCAATATTAAAAGAAGTTTTTTGTTGTAATTACATTTAGCTACTTGAATAGTAAAAAATTATTTTGCTGTAATTATGTCTTTCAGTGGTGAAGAATATATAAATATCTTATTATAAAAAAGACCATATTTGGCCATTTCAAGAGTAAAAAAGTTGGACCTAGATGCCAATCTAGTAGCACACTTAAATTTATTTGGTCAGGGTGCCAGGATAAAAAAAAAAACTTGTAAGAGCAATTGCCATTGGAAATATTTATAGAATAGACAGAAGGAAGCCACATCACATGGGTGAGAAATTGACTAAAGTCGAGATGCAATGTCAGGGTTATTTACACTGCAGATTGTTGCAAAGATAGTGGGCATAAAGCAATTTATAATCCAAAGCAAGAAATGAAGAGGATGGTGGTGGAAATTAGAGCCAAATTTTATAAAAAAACAAGGCTTATTTTGACTTGTTCTGGAAACACAGGTCTCTTATCGACAGAGCATGCCTCTGAGGTGTGGCATGAGTAAGTATGTTGTCGTCCAGGCTGGCCTCTGCATCATAGTTATGTGTATGACCAGCACAGGCTTAGAAGTCATCAACGTCTGACGGGAATGACACAGGCTGGCAAAAGAAAGCACAATATCTGTAATTTGTCCTAAAAGACGCAGTTCTAAATAGATGCTGCTGCTGGATTGCAATTGTTGCTGGTCCTGGAGTGCTGCTGCTAATTTGGAGAGAGATAACATCCTTCAACCTCCATGATTCTACTGGGTCAGTTGATCAGCCAGTGAGGGTACAGGAAGGCAGTGCACAAACCTGAAGAACCTTTCTTTTCAGTGATAGAGATGACTGAGCTTTATTCAAAAAGTTGTTGTCAACATGGCCAGGCCAATTAGTAATCTTAGTTAATTCATTCTCCAGCCACTTCTGTGCACACACACATAACCCAAACTTTATATATAAATATCTAAATGTGTTTAAAGACATTATTATTTATCAGGAGGGCTTGTGTATGTGTTTATTTCTATATATGTTAGTTTTGGAGTAGGCATACGTTGTTACCCAACGGGTCCAATAAGATCCTTCTTGAGATTTTGTTGGGAACTTTGAGATATGTGAGAAAAGAGTTTAATGTCAATTAAACTGTAACAAGAAAAGATATTGCTGCTAATCTAGTCAGTCAGTTAAATGCCATATGTGATACATGATTAAGCAATCATGTCTCTTTCAAAACATGACTAACTAGAAAATTTCTGGCAGTAGGTTGCAATTTTTCTCTGTGGTAGACTGGTTGCCAATCAAGGCTATAGAATCCAATCTATCCTGCTATTCAACCTATAGCTGGAGGGAGAGCGGATGGATTAGTACCTTTCCTAAGAGAATTTGCCTATAAGTAAATGCAATAAATACAACTAAGATTCTAACTTGGCTTTTTGATTCATCATTCAAAGGTCATATCCATTAAAGAACAATATAAATCCACTAAAATTCAGAGTCTAGGTGCCATAGCAAAAATTTCCAGGTGTCAGGTGGTTCACCTGAGTGAACAAGACTGAGACAATATAGGAGAATTTTTAATAAGCAGGAAAGCAAGATACAGTAAGGCATTTTTTATTCAGTTTAGAGAGGACAGGAGCCAGTTCGGGAGCGTATTTCCAGGATAACATTAATATCACTTGTTTTAAGTTAATTTACTGATTAAACAAAATTAGTCTGTATTTAATGAGATTTCAACCTTGCTTTTTCTACTCCTTGTCATATTAAATGCAATCATGTCTACTATAATAAACTTGTGTATTTATTTACACTCACATATCTTATTTATCTGTAAATTCAGATAAAACATAGTTGGAAATAGCCATTTTCAACATGTCATTTTAAGGCAGGCATTCTTCGACCCCTCATAAACAGAATATATATATATATCAATACATTTGTCTATATTTCTTAGATGAAGCAGTATTTACAGTCTTTATGTTATTCAGACTATTAAACGATGTTTTGGCTTTACCTTTTTATTTTTTGCTGTAATTATGTCTTTCAGTGGTGAAATATATATATATATATATAGATATATCCTATTAAAAAAAAAACATATTTATTTGTGTGTGTGTGTGTGTGTGCGTGTGTGTATATATATATATATATATATATTTATATAAAAAACATGTTTCCTGTCTGTCACATTCAGGGTGTTTCTATTATTTTTATTCTTATGTGTTAATGTAAGATACTTAGTAGTGGAGAAATCAATTGATATTTTGCCAGCAATTTAAACAGCATAAACGATTTTAATATGTAACCATCATTTTTTATGGCATAGGCCTACTCATCATTGAATGAATTTCAACTGAAATTTTACAAATAAAGTAATTTTTGTTAAAAAGCTGGTTGGTAACATCTTGTGGGAGAGTTGTTTATGTCACAGAGGAGCTAATTGAAACAAGCACATCCCAAAGGGCATTTACAGTTTGGGTTTGTAATAGTTGCTGAAGGTCCCAATATTTGTCTAACTACCACATGACCCATTACGCATAAGTAAGCTACACATTTTTTTCTTTTAGCTACTGCTGGTGTATACGGCAGATGTGTCTTGTGCTACAGCGGATATCATTTCGGAATTAGAAATCTGAGAGCTGAAACTGAATTCCAGTTGAATTAGTTTCAGTCGCTGATGCACGTATACGCTTAGAAACGGTAGAAATGCATCTCTTTTCCCTCCAGCTATTGATTCAATTGCAGGACAGATTTGGTTTTATAAACTTGGGCGGCAACTAGTCTACCTTGCCCAGAGGATAAATGAATCGTGTAGGGAAAACACCACTACTTGTAAAAAAGTCAATTACAGAAGCATTGATTAACCCCTTGTCAATGGTCTATGCTCTATATCTGCTCCTACAAACCATGGAATTCTATTCTAAGACACCATGTGTACTTCAGCATTTTGTGGAGATTGATCCAAGTTTTTATTTCTGTATAAAAAATGTTTTCTTTGTGTATTTCTTCAAAACCATCTTTTGTCAATTTCATCTTTTAAGAAAGAGTTATCTCTTCTGCTATGGTGAAACACACCTATTCCTCAGATAATGGACTCCCCCTCCTATATTAATGTTATGGGGAAACACACCTATTCCTCAGATAATGGACTCCCCCTCCTATATTAATGTTATGGGGAAACACACCTATTCCTCAGATAATGGACTCTCCCTCCTATATTAATTTTATGGGGAAACACACCTATTCCTCAGATAATGGACTCCCCCTGCTATATTAATAAGAGAAAACAAGGAGTTCTAAGAAGTTCTAGAGAGGTCTTAAGAGTTCTATTGGAGTTCAGTAGAACTACGAGGCAGTTGATACTAGTCAGGAGTTAGCCAAATACTAAAAAGTCAGCTGTCAGTGGAAGACAGCCAAGTTCCTAACATTTAGAGTGTGTTAAGTTGATCAGCAACCGACATAGCATGATTATAACTTTCAGTGTGAAAACTACTCCACAAAACCTTCCTAGTTGATGCTGCAAAATTCCTAAAGAAAAAAGATAACATCAATATGAACTGTTAAACTTTAAAAAGTTTCTTTTCCCAGGGAAAAACATTGACCCTCTTATCCCAATTATAGAAAACAGTGCAAACAGAAACAAACAAGACAAATGAGTACAG
The DNA here is from genome assembly GCA_037127315.1 of Ascarosepion bandense. Classification (NCBI taxonomy): domain Eukaryota; kingdom Metazoa; phylum Mollusca; class Cephalopoda; order Sepiida; family Sepiidae; genus Ascarosepion; species Ascarosepion bandense. The sequence goes on along the minus strand of JBBBDQ010001152.1, from coordinate 4,497,958 downwards.
TTTGAAATATGAACGAACAAACATTTATTAAACAGAGATTAAAAAACAAAGAGGAAATAGAATTTATAAAAAGAAACTTTCATGGCCTTTTTTGTAAAGGCGAGTTAAATATACGAAAATGTCAAAAATGTATTGAAACACATGAGCAGACTTCATTTGTGGTGCTTCACTGAATGCCACATTTACTCATGTCCATTTTTGGTTTTCAGTGTCCACAGAAATATTAGTGAAGAACTGTCAACAATCAGGCTTGATTTCTCTATCCTGGCTATGCTTGTGAAATAGGCACCATTGTCACCAGTAAACTTAATTAACTTCAACAACACTCATTAACAAGTGTAAAAGCAACTTTTATTAAAGCTACTGTAAATGAATATGGAAACAAAAGAGATTTGAAGAAGTTTCCACACTCTCATGTATGAGGAATTCCTGAGCTAAGTGGACAAAATTGACTGGTGTTTGCAATTATGGCTAAACAGCCCAGAATCATTCAACTATTCAGGTCAAGGGTGTTCGAAAAGCGGCATAGAGAACAGGTTTTTAGCTAATTGATGCACCACAGCCATCTGGCAGGTAGCATGTTGATCTAATCATGTTGAAACCAGTTCAGTCTTTATTCTGCTTTTTGGTGAATACTTTTATAGGAGTGCAATCTCTGATTGCGCTGCTTTGATTGGCTAACCTATAATAGTCTTGTGTCATATGCATGAAAAAGAATGAGACGAATGTGTCCAAGAACCTAATATGATAGTTGGTGTAATGCAAAATAATAGACTTGCAAGAATTGGAGGAAGAAATTTAAGTTTCATCTAAAAGACCCTTCCATTGGCAAACCAATAAAAATTCTAACCTTGTACCACTTGTATTCACCTTCAGTGAAGCATTTTTTTTAATCATTTCACCCCAAGCAAGGCATTCCACTGCCACTATAGTGCAAGAAGTTACATGAAGGAAGGTAAAGAGAAAGTGTCGTTAGATATAGGAAATGTCAGAAGGAGGGTGATAGACGGGTAAGGATACCGAGGCTGAGGGTTGGGTAGATGGGAAGAGTATTTGAGAGAATGGATGCAAGTTAGTGTATTAGGAGCTGTCTATTGACCTTGCATTTATACTCCTAGAGATTGTAGCTGTCGGGGAAGCAATCATGGGAAAGGGAATTCCACAGTTGGGAAGTGCGAGAAAAGAAGTTCCATGTTTCAGAATCTAAGCCTTATTTGACCTGATTATCACAGGTGTCATTATCACCTCCATTTCACAGTGTGCTATATACCTGATGAAAACCTGATGTATACAGAATGTGTGACATGCATTTTAACTTAAAAATGTTATAAAATTAACACAACAGAAATTAGGTGGGTGTACATACCGGCCAATCCATCATCTCACATTATAATTTGAAAGTGATAAAAGTTGAACATTTATGGTATTGCATATTATCAACATGAAAATGAATTAATTTCGTAGATATAAAAATTAGATTGTCAGTCAAATTTTAAGACCAGTCATGATGCCATACATCTGTACGTGTGAAGTTTTTATTTTAAACTCTTAAAATGTTCAGCTATGCAATTCACAGGAATATGATTTTGCACCACTGTGTAGTCACTTAGGTTTTATTCATTTTGAGCTTTGAGAAAATACTCACCCAAATACTTCAATTGAAGTATTTGGGTTAGTTACACATTGCTCACCCATATGCATTCACATGATGTTTTAACAATGAACATAGTGAAAATACTGACCTACACACTTCAGCTTAATGGTTTTTTGCGAGCATGTGTTCGCATATGTCTTCTTAAACTTTGGCTATGAGAAAAAGCTGAACCACATACTTTACATGAATATGGTTTCTCACCAGTATGTGTTCGCATGTGGCTTTTTAAAGTCGAACTTTGTGAAAACTTTGCATTACACATTTTACATGAATATGGTTTTTCACCAGTGTGTATTCGCATATGACTTTTTAAAGTAGAGTTCTGAGAAAATGCTGAACCACATACTTCACAGGAATATGGTTTCTCACCAGTATGTATTCGCATGTGATGTTTTAAGACGGGACGGTCTGAAAATTTTGCACCACATATTTCACATGAATATGGTCTTTCACCAGTGTGTGTTCTCATATGTTTTATTAAACTTGAGCTCTTAGAAAATCCTGAACCACACACTTCACATGAATATGGTTTCTTACAAGTATGTATTTGCATGTGAGTTTTTAACTGTGAGCTATATGAAAATGTGGAACTACACAATTCACATGCGTATGGTTTTTCACCAGTGTGTACTCGCATATGTCTTGTTAAATTCGAATTAGTACAAAATGCAGAACAACATAATTTACATGAATATGATTTCTGGGAAGTATGTATTCGCATGTGTTGTTTTAATGTTGAATTCTCTGAAAATTTTGAGCTACATACTTCACATGAAAATGGTTTTTCACCAGTGTGCATTCGCATATGCCTTTTTAAATGTGAGCTCCGTGAAAATACTGAACCGCATATTTCACATGAATATGGACTATCACCAGTATGTATTCGCATATGTCCTGTTAAATTTGAACTTCTAGAAAATGTTGACCCACATACTTCACATGAATATTTCTCTTTAGTATGCACTCGCATGTGACGTTTTAACGCTGAACTCTGTGAAAATGATGAACTACACAATTCACATGAATATGGTTTCTCACCTGTGTGTATTCGCTTATGATTTCTTAAATGTGCATTTACAGAAAATGTTGAACCACACATTTCACATGAATATGGTTTCTCACCAGTATGTATCAGCATATGTCTTTTTAAATGTGAACTTACAGAAAATGTTGAACCACATATTTCACATGAATATGGTTTCTCACCAGTGTGTATTCGCATATGACTTCTTAAATGTGAACTTACAGAAAATGTTGAACCACATATTTCACATGAATATGGTTTCTCACCAGTGTGTATTCGCTTATGACATCTTAAATGTGAACTTGAAGAAAATGTTGAACCACATATTTCACATGAATATGGTTTCTCACCAGTATGCGTTAGCATATGACGTTTTAATATTGAACTAGTTGAAAATGCTAAACCACACACTTCACATGAATATGGTTTCTCACCAGTGTGTATTCGTATATGATTTTTTAAAATCCAACTCCTAGAAAATGTTGAACCACATATATCACATGAGTATGGTTTCTCACCAGTATGTGCTTGCAATTTGCGTCTTAAATTTGAACTTTCTGAAAACCCTGAGCTGCACATCTTACAAATGGTTTTTTATCAGTATGAGCACATATTTTTTTCATCCTAATTGTATGAAACTTCAAAACAATAAATGCAAATATGGTGTTTTCTGGTATTTTTCTCATATGAATTGTTAATCTCAAACTCCAAATATGTTCCACCAATCTCTTCAGATAATATTGGCTTTTTTTCTTTAATAAGTGTACATATAACTTTTGAAATACAAGCAAGAAAAAATCCAATTCTTCTTTACAGGAGAGAGAAATGTCCTCAGGATATGCTTCCAAGTTTATCTTTGTTGCAGATCTCATTAAATGGAAATAACACCTGCACAAGAAAATAAATTAGTATTAGTGTTGTTTTATAAATTTACTTTTAACTGACAATCTAAAATAAAAGGAAATGCATTTAAAAACATTGATAACATTATTTACTACTATTTCCATTGTATTTTTTGATTGGCTTAATAAGATCAAATTGACAGCTTATCACAAAGATGAATAAATCTTTTGTTAATTGTAGAAAGGAATGGCTTGCAACTTTTTTGGCTTTCAAAATGAAACAGCTGTTTTTAATCCTCTAAGAGAATCTATGTTGACTTCTATCAGCATGGCTAATACTAACTTCCATGAGAGTTCCCTTTGCTCATTCTAACTGCTAATGTTCTTCAAACATTATACTGAATCAACTGCTGAGTCTGCTGCTATGAAAGTTGGATCACTATGTCAATTTTTCTCAGTGGAATCTAGCTTACATATTTATAAGTATATCATATGTCTATGTATTGAATATTGTTGTCATATAAAATCTGGTGCTTCTGCCAGGTATTTAGATATACTTGACAAAATCCAAAGAAAATTCTGCTATGTTATTTGTTCTGATGTGGCATCTTCAATTCAATCACTTTTCCATCATCTCAATATAGTTTTGCTGTACCATTTGCATAGATATATTCATGGGAATTGTTCTGTAAAAGTTTACCAGATGGTATATAGATTTTATGAATTCAAGCACAGTACTAGATTGTCATCAAGGTCTCATCAATTCACGTTTGAATCAGCAAGATGTCACCATAAGGTTTATGCTAATAGTATTTTCTGTTCTGTCTTGATGCTTCCAAGGCAATCTTTGATATTCAATAATTCAAATTCATAGTTAATTATTACCTTCTTAATTCCTGTTCTGTTATTGTTGTCATTCATTAATCGTGTCTTTTTTTACTTTTATTCTTATATTCAGTACCCTCTTTTTCTCTTAGTGGCTTTAATATCTTACTTGTTAGAAATAATGAAAAAAAAAACAAACTACTTTTCTCTGTATTTCATTATACCAGTTGTTACACACAACCATTCACATATAAAAGATGTTCTATAGGTTTGCTGCAGAGGGATAATGTCTTTCTTCTGGTTGTCACTTCAAAGATTTCTGGGAGTATGTTCTACTTCTAAGGAAGTCAAACTAAGAAACCTAACTAAATCTGTCCTGTGTTCTTGTTCTTCATGAGGCCAAAGGCTAATGTTTCAATTGGCTCCCTAATGGATAACACATCTCTTAGACTGAATTTCATTATCTGCTGTGCAATATTAAGCCAAGCTCTGTTCTGGTCAAGTAGTACCTCTTGTTATGGAACATAATCATCTAAGAAAGCCACAGTCATTTTTTAACTTGAACTCTGTGAAAATAGTTAAGCTATGCAATTCACATGAAAATGGATTTTCACCAGCATGTATTTGTAAATATTAAATTTGAATTCTTAGAAAACACCAAACTACATACTTTATATGAATATGATTTCTGGGAAGTATGCATTCGCATGTGATGTTTTAATGTTGAATTCTCTGAGCCACACACTTTAGATCAATCTGGTTTCTCACATTTATGTACGTATAAATAGGTTACCCTGATGTTTAATAGGGAGACATTTTATCATTGGCTTTTAAGTAGGCAATGAAAGCCCCTATCAGTCAATCTGGACATCAGTCAGTTAAGTGCCATACCAAATACACGCTTTAAGCGATCATGCCTCAAAACAGATATGACTGACTGGGCAGAAGATTATCCCGCAGTAGGTTGCCATTGCTTTTTGCAGTAGACTGGTTGCTAGCCACAGTTATAGAACCCAGTCTGTTCCGTTTATTTAACCCATAACTGGAGGGAAGAGATGGATTAATAACTTTCCCAAAAGTATTTGTGCGAAAGTGAATGCAAGGAATTTGACTGGATTTCGAACTCAGCTCCCCAATTTTTCTTTCCAAGTCGATATCCACAGCACAACAATCCACATCCAAACATATGGTGAACAATAGTTGACATAACCCAGTTTAGCATTTCTTAAGAGGGGAACAACATTTGAAACATGTGACCTTTTAATAAGAAATCTCTCATCAGTTTCCATGGCAAAAAAAAAATGTGTAATTTAACATACTAAAAAAAAATAAAAAAATAATTTCAAAAATTTTAAATCTATATGATTTGTATGATGCTAATGAATTTTCGATTTGTAAATAAAGTCTATTTTTAATGAATTAATAACCGAAGACATGAAGTAACTAGAAGAAATTTACAAAGATGTTTGAAACTTTAATTAGCAAAAAAGAAAAAAATGAAAACATTTTTTCAAAAAAAATTTCGATGAATTTTAATTCATCGAAATTTTTTTCTTCTTCAGAAAATGATATCCTTAAATTATATTATTTGTAAAATCAATTAAAACTTTATTTACATTAAAAATAGCATAGTTTTAATGCATTTTTGATTTTACTACTCAAAGCAGATTTTCAAAAAGATGAACTGGTAATTTAAAAACATTAGATGATTTACATTCCCCAATGAGTCCTGCACTTTACTAAAAAATTGGTAAAGATAATGTATTTCTCAAAATTTTATGCAATTAATTGAAGTGAGAGTGGGCAACAGATGCAAAAGATATTTTTACCAAGATTTACAGAAATAATAATTACCTAATTTCATTCATTTGTGAATGAGTCCAAAAATTTTCATTAAAATCACATAAATAGTTGATTGTTGCAAGAATTTTCAAATTAATGTTTCGTTCAACAACAAATAACGTGTTGTGTAATATTATGTTTTAAAATACATTTCGTAAACATATCGTGAATCGCTAACAGAAAACAAGAATAGAAATTTTAATTGAAATTTCGAAAGTGTTAGAAAGAATTAAAATTTAAAAAAAAAATAATGACAAACAAAATTTTATCTATCCTCTGAATAGCATAAACATTTTGATGATAAAACTTTGTTTTTAAGTTTGAGCCCTTATCATACAATGATGTTTCTTTTTTTTTTTTGGCAATCCAGTCGAGGAATCTAATCTATATTGGTGGACTCACGAGAATTTCAAGACAATTCTGGAAATTAATTGGTGGTGGGGTAACATACGTAAAAATTATATATTTTTACCAAGATTCTTTTAAAATTATTTAAAAAATGATTGGAAAATTTTCGTTTTAGGACCCTAAGGCTTTTATCCCTTCAAATTTAAAAAAATAGTCTAATTTCCGTGCAAATGTTTATGCTGAACTGAAATCAACAATGAGATATTGAAGAAACCTACCTTTTTTGAAGCTAGCGACCAGAAAAAAAAATTAGACTTCTCGCTCTTTGTCAACCATTACCGGCTTAATTCGCTGCTAAATGATTTTAGGCATAGGAAGAAAATTTTGGGTTGGCCTATTTACTTCCTTTACTGTAAATTCTTTTTCAGAAATTACTACGCGATTTTTTGTTTTTTTTTGGACTTAATTTCAAAAGAAAGTTGCATGTACTTAATTTCAGAAGAAAGTTAACTTTCAAATATATGAAAATAAGTGAAGTGTAGTTTTACTTAACCTTCAAATATATGAAAATACTTATAAATTATAAATAACAAAAAGAACAAAATAAGTCGTACAGCAAAGCATTTTTTTCATACTTAACATTGAAAATAAAACAATAATTACATAAATTGGAAAGGAAGTTGAAAAGTCAAAAAAATGGAAAAAAATGACATTGACAATTTAAAAAAAAATGCAGTTGTTTTCAGAAAGTTGCGTGTATTTGCGTGTTTTTTGTTCCTATTTTATTTTATTTTTTTTTGGTACTTAATTTCAGATGAAAGTTAACTTTATGTGAAAATAAGTGATAAATGTAGTTTTACTTTACCTTCAAAGTTAACTTTCTAAAAAAAACATCTATATTATTCATTAAATTTAAAAGTTAACTTTCATCTGAAAAAATTAAGTAAAACTGCAATTTTCATATATTTGAAAATTAACTTTCTTCTGAAATTAAGTACACGCAACTTTCTTCTTAAAATTACAAAAAAAAACCCCAAAAAACACGCAACTTTCTGCTGAAATTGAGTACCGAAAAAAAAATCGCGTAGTTATTTCTGCAAAGAATTTACAGTAAAAGGAAGTCAATAAGCAAAAAATTTCTTCCTACGCCTAAAATCATTCATTTACGGACGCAAGAAAAAAAACATTTTCTACCAAATTTTGAACGAGTTAGAAAGAATTAAAAAATATTATCGATAATTATTCAATTAAACAAACAATATTTGATCCTAATAACATCATGAACATTTTGCCGATAAAACTTTTTAATTTAGTTTAGGGCCTTTTTTCCTTTATACTTTGCTGTTTTTTAACAAATTCGTGAAAGTACCTTACCCAAGCTTAAGGCCTCGGAATTCCTACGTTAAAAACTGATTTAGAGTCAAATCGAGCCTCGGTGGGGAAATTACTAGCAAATACCAAATCAGTAACCTAAACAGGTCTAAACAGGTGGCCCATGTGGCCGGTGAATTGGCTCGAAATTTGTCGTTACAAAGGGTGAAGGAGATTTTCCTGCGACGGGCAAAATCTCGCTTTCAATTATATCCCCAGTCGCACATTGGCCAAATTCGAATTTTTGATGAGTAAAAAAAAAAGACTAAAGGACTTCTCTTTCTCTACACATTCATTTGTAAATACAAATAAAAAACGTTAATGAAAATTACACTTACTACTTTCTGTTTATATTCATTTGCTTTTTCAGTTTACGGACACCCGACGTTATAAAGAAAAAAATGATGAGAAGATACTCTTGAATTAAAACTCACATAAAATAAAATAAAATGTCTTGATTATTTGAAAAGTTATTATTTTCAGTAAGGAAAGAATGGGAAGAGCGAAAGACAAGGAAGATAAGTAGGGGCTTCCTAAACAGACAAAAAAACAAACTATTTATCAGTGTGGGCTCATTAATCCAAATTTGTAAATGTTTGATATATCTGAAAACTGAAAAGGATATAATTATTTTGGCAAAATTAATTCATCATACCTGCATATCTACCCCAACCCCACAAAAAAATGTGAATAAAAAAAGCAGTTTTTTCTCTTGACGCAGCTGACATTGCACCTCCCCTCATTTTTTATACCTAAGTTTTAAACAGAATTTTGTAAAATGAAACTAAAAAGCTTTCTTGAAGCTGTAATTTTAGCTTAAATTCATTGCGAAATGAAACAAATTTACTATTTTCCTTAAAAAAATACTTTGGTGTATTTCAAATAGAAATTATACTGACTGAGATCTCAACTTTTTGTGAGTTTTTCAGTTATCAGTTTTTTATCCATTTTTGACAGATTAATAAGTTTTTACACAAATGTTACTCATTGGTTTTAAAAGTTTTGCAAAATTAAAATACACATCTGTAACATGGTATTTTGGAAAAATCATTAAATTTAAAATTACATTAATCTGATTTCAAAAAGTCTTGTTTATAGCATGAAATTTAGAAAATATTTTGTAATATCTTTCTGACACGTTAAGTGATTTATAACAGCCAGCTATGTTGACCAGAATTGACATAAATTTATGAAACCTAAGTGAATGTTTCGAAAGTGAAACAATCCTTGAAATATGTGAACTTTTAATATGTCATTTATGATAGTTGATACTAAAAAGAGATTTCTACACACAAAAATTTTTATTTATTTTAAAAATCTTTGTGCATGATGATTGTGCATTGTGGTGCAGTGGATATGGGCTCGGAACGTGAAATCAGGGAGTCGAGTTCGAATTCCAGTTGAATTCATTGCATTCACTTACGCGAAAATACCCTTGGGAAAGGTATTAATCCGTCTCTTCCTTAGAGTTATGGGTTAAATAACAGGACAGATTGGATTCTATAGCCTTGGCTGGCAACTAGTCTACCACAGAAAGCAATGACAACCTACTGCGGGATAATCTTCTGCCCAGTTAGTTATGTCTCTTTCGAGACATGATCGCCTAAGTGTGTATCATGTATGGCACTTAACCGACTGAAATATAGTTTGCAATTAAAAATTTAATGCAGACAGTGACTGGAAGAAACTTTTCAGAATTTTTGAAACTTTACAAATTATGATTAAAAAATAAAAATGAAAACAATTGTTGCACAAATTTTTTATTCGTAGAAAAATGTTTTATTCTTCAGACTATGACATGCTTCGGATACTTTATTTAATAAAAGCAATTAAAAACTTCTTTACATAAAAACTATCCTAGTATTATTGCAACTCTTATTATACTATTCAGAGCAGATTTTCAAATAAAGTGTCAGATGTTTAAAAAACAAGTTGATTTAAATTCCAGGAAGGTTAACACATTTAATTAATAAGAAAAAGGTTTGCAGAAAGTCGTCAATTTTGTTTAAAAATGATAAAAAGTTACAATGTTATCTTTATTATTTACTACTATTTTATGAAGATTTATAATTTATTGTTTTTATTAAGAAATTTCAAAATAAATGTTTTTTTACATCAGGTCTTTTAATTATTATAGATTATAGATGCCAATAATCTTTTGTAGCATTTTTTGCTTTTTAGAAATTTCAAGCGTCTTGTGCAACTGTTGTCTCGTGTTTAGAACAATATTTCAGATGAGACAATCCATGTAGATGGAATGACAGATATGAGCACATTCAACATTGTCTTCTCTTTGATTTTAATCAAGGCGGCCAAATCCGCTCAAAACAATTTTATAGGAACACAAGAAAAAGAGAAACACTAAGGAGTGAGAAGAATAGAACAGCAACTGTTATTGCTTTAAAATTTTTGAAGATCAAAAAATTGGCGAGAAAGTGACTAAAACTGACATGTAGTGTCAGGGTTGTTTAAACTGCAGATTGTTTTGAAGATAGTGGGGACATTAACGACCCAAGCAGATCATGGAAAGCAATTTGCAATCCAAGGCAAGAAATGAAAAGGATGTTGGTTTAAATTAGAGCCACATTTTATTTGGCAAAAAAAAAAAACAAGGGTTATTTCGACTTGGTCTGGAAACACAGGTCACTTATTGATGGAGTATGCCTCTGAGTTGTGGGATGGGTAAATAGGTTCTCGTCAGGGCTGGCCTCTGCATCATAGTTATGTATATGATCAGCAAAAGCAAGCAATAGCTGGAGGGAGAGCGGATGGATTAGTACCTTTCCTAAGAGAATTTGCCTATAAGTAAATGCAATAAATACAACTAAGATTCTACCTTGGCTTTTTGATTCATCATTCAAAGGTCATATCCATTAAAGAACAATATAAATCCACTAAAATTCAGAGTCTAGGTACCATAGCAAAAATTTCCAGGTGTCAGGTGGTTCACCTTGAGTGAACAAGACTGGGACAACATAGAACCTTTAATAAGCAGGAAACAAGATACAGTAAAGTATTTTTTATTCAGTTTATAGAGAACAGGAGCCAGTTCAGCAGTGTATTTCCAGAATAACATGAATATCACTTGTTTTAAATTAATTTGCTGACTGAACAAAATTAATATGCATTTAATGAGATTTCAACCTTGCTTTTTCTACTCCTTGTCATATTAAATGCAATCATGTCTACTATAATAAACTTGTGTATTAATTTACACACACACACACACATCTTTATTTATCTGTAAATTCAGATAAAACATAGTGGGAAATATCCATTTTCAACATGTCATTTTAAGGCATGCATTCTTCGACCCCTCATAAACAGAAAAAAAAAATGTATATATATATATATATATATATATATATATATATATATATATATATATTTGTCTATATTTCTTAGATGAAGCAGTATTTACAGTCTTTATGTTATTCAGAGTATTAAATGATGTTTTGGCTGTTGTATGCTCCGGATGGTGAAACACACCTATTCCTCAGATAATGGACTCTCCCTCCTATATTAATAAGAATAAACAGGAAGTGAACTAGAGAAATTCTTGGGAAGTTCATAAGAGTTCTTAGAAGTTCTAGAGAGTTCTTAAAAGATCTATTAGAGTTCAGTAGAACTACTAAGCAGTTGATATTAGTCGGGTGTTAGCCAAATACTAAGGAGTCAGCTGTCAGTGGAAGACTACCAAGTTCCTAACATTTAGGGCGCATTAAGTCAATTAGCAACCGGCATAGCATGATCATAACTTTCAGTGCAAAAACTACTCCACACAAACTTCCTAGTTTATGCTGTGAAATTCCTAAAGAAAAAAGATAACATCAATGTGAACTGTTAAACTTTAAAAAGTTTTTTCCCAGGAAAAAACATTGACCCTCTTATCCCAATTATAGAAAACAGTGCAAACAGAAACAAACAAGACAAATAAGTAGAGTTTGAAATATGAACGAACAAACATTTATTAAACAGAGATTAAAAAACAAAGAAAAAATAGAATTTATAAAAAGAAACTTTGATGGCCTTTTTTGTAAAGGCGAGTTAAATATATGAAAATGTCAAAAATGTATTGAAACACGTGGGCAGACTTGATTTGCGGTGCTTCACTGAATGCCACTTTTACTTCCGTCCATCTCTGGCTTTCAGTGTCCACAGAAATATTAGTGAAGAACTGTCAACTATCAGGCTTGATTTCTCTATCCTGGCTATGCTTGTGAAAGAATAGGCAAAATTCTCACCAGTAAACTTAATTAACTGCAACAACATTCATTAACAAGTGTAAAAGCAACTTTTATTAAAGCTACTATAAATAATATCATGAATATATAAACAAAAGTGATTTGAAAAACTTTCCAGACTCTCATGTATGAGGTATTCTTGAGCTAAGAAAACAAAATTGACAGGTGGTTGCAATTATGGCTAAACAGCCCAGAATCATTCAACTATTCAGGTCAAGGGTGTTCAAAAAGCAGCCCAGAGAACAGGCTTTTAGCTGATTGATGCACCACAGCCATCTGACAGGTAGCATGTTGATCTAATCATGTTGAAACCAGTTCAGTCTTTATTCTGCTTTTTGGTGAATGCTTTTATAGGAGTGCAATCTCTGATTGCGCTGCTTTGATTGGCTAACCTATAATAGTCTTGTGTCATATGCATGAAAAAGAATGAGACGAATGTGTCCAAGAACCTAATATGATAGTTGGTGTAATGCAAAATAATAGACTTGCAAGAATTGGAGGAAGAAATTTAAGTGGCATGAAAGACACCCTTCCATTGGCAAATTAATCAAAATTCTAACTTTGTGCCACTTGTATCCACCTTCAGTGAAACATTTTCCATGTTTCAGAATGTCACCCTTATTTGACCTGATTATCACAGGTGTCATTGTCACCTCCATTTCACAGTTTGCTATATACCTGATCAAAATAAACCTGACATGTACAGAATACCTGACATGCATTTTAACTAATAAATGTTATAAAATTAACACAACTGAAATTAGGGGGGGGGGGGTGTACATACCTGAGTAATCCATCATCTCACATTATAATTTGAAAGTGATAGAAACATGAACATTTATGGTATTGCATATTATTAACATGAAAAAGAATTTCTTTATTTCGTAGATATAAAAATTAGATTGTCAGTCAAATTTTAAGACCAGTCATGATGTCATACATCTGTACGTGTGAAGTTTTTATTTTAAACTCTTAAAATGTTCAGCTATGCAATTCACAGGAATATGATTTTGCACCACTGTGTAGTCACTTAGGTTTTATTCATTTTGAGCTTTGAGAAAATACTCACTCAAATACTTCAATTGAAGTATTTGGGTTAGTTACACATTGCTCACCCGTATGCATTCACATGATGTTTTAACAATGAACATAGTGAAAATACTGACCTACACACTTCAGCTTAATGGTTTTTTGCGAGCATGTGTTCGCACATGTCTTATTAAACTTTGGCTATGAGAAAAAGCTGAACCACATACTTTACATGAATATGGTTGCTCACCAGTATGAGTTCGCATGTGGCTTTTTAAAGTCGAACTTTGTGAAAACTTTGCATTACACATTTTACATGAATATGGTTTTTCACCAGTGTGTATTCGCATGTGACTTTTTAAAGTAGAGTTCTGAGAAAATGCTGAACCACATACTTCACAGGAATATGGTTTCTCACCAGTATGTATTCGCATGTGATGTTTTAAGACGGGACGGTCTGAAAATTTTGCACCACATATTTCACATGAATATGGTCTTTCACCAGTGTGTGTTCGCATATGATTTATTAAACTTGAGCTCTTAGAAAATCTTGAACCACACACTTCACATGAATATGGTTTCTTACAAGTATGTATTTGCATGTGAGTTTTTAACTGTGAACTATATGAAAATGTGGAACTACACAATTCACATGCGTATGGTTTTTCACCAGTGTGTGCTCGCATATGTCTTGTTAAATTCGAATTAGTACAAAATACAGAACAACATAATTTACATGAATATGATTTCCGGGAAGTATGTATTTGCATGTGTTGTTTTAATGTTGAATTCTCTGCAAATTTTGAACTACACACTTCACATGAATATGGTTTTTCACCAGTGTGGATTCGCATATGTCTTTTTAAATGTGAGCTCTGTGAAAATACTGAACCACATATTTCACATGAATATGGACTCTTACCAGTGTGTATTCGCATATGCCCTCTTAAATTTGAACTTCTCGAAAATGTTGACCCACACACTTCACATGAATGTTTCTCTTTAGTATGCACTTGCATGTGACATTTTAGCGATGAACGCTGTGAAAAGAATGAACTACACAATTCACATGAATATGGTTTCTCACCGGTATGTATTCGCTTATGGATTTTTAAATGTGAATTTAGAGAAAATGTTGAACCACATATTTCACATGAATATGGTTTCTCACCAGTGTGTATTCGCTTATGCGTTTTTAAATGTGAACTTACAGAAAATGTTGAACCACATATTTCACATGGATATGGTTTCTCACCAGTGTGTATTCGCTTATGAATTTTTAAATGTGAATTTAGAGAAAATGTTGAACCACATATTTCACATGAATATGGTTTCTCACCAGTGTGTATTCGCTGATGAGTTTTTAAATGTGAATTTTGAGAAAATGCTGAACCACATATTTCACATGAATATGGTTTATGACCAGTATGTGTTAGCATGTGACATTTTAATGTTGAACTTGTTGAAAATGCTAAACCACATGCTTCACATGAATATGGTTTCTCACCAGTGTGTATTCGCATATGATTTTTTAAAATCCAACCCCTAGAAAATGTTGAACCACATATATCACATGAGTATGGTTTCTCACCACTATGTGTTTGCAATTTACATCTTAAATTTGAACTCTCTGAACACCTTGAGCTGCACATCTTACAAATGATTTTTTATCAGTATGAGCATAGATATTTTTTATCCTAATTGTATGAAACTTCAAAAAGACAAATGCAAATATGGCGTTTTCTGGTATTTTTCTCGTATGAATGGTTAATCTCAAACTCCAAATATGTTGAACCAAACTCTTCAGATAAATATTGGCTTTTTTTTTTCAATGAGTGTGCACATAACTTTTGAAATACAAACAAGAAAAAATTTGATCCTCCTTTACAGTAGAGAGAAATGTCCTCAGAATGTGCTTCCAAGTCTATCTTCATTGCGGATCTCTTTCAATGGAAATACTACCTGAAAAAGAAAATAAATTAGTATTAGTGCTTCTAACTGACAACTGACAATAAAAAGAAATGATTTTAAAACATTTAAAAAGATTATTTACTACTATTTCCATAGTAGGTTTGATTGGCTTAATAAGATCGAATTGACAGCTTATTTCAAAGATGAATAGCAATCTTTTTGTTAATTGTAAAAATGCATGGCTTGTAATTTTTTGCCTCCAAATTGAAACAGCTTTTTTTCCTCATCTAAGAGAATCTATGTTGACTTCTATCAGCATGGCTAATACTAACTTCCATGAGAGTTCCCTTTGCTCATTCTAACTGCTAATGTTCTTCAAACATTATACTGAATCAACTGCTGAGTCTGCTGCTATGAAAGTTGGATCACTATGTCATGCTAGATAATTTTTCTTAGTGGAATCTAGCTTACATATTTATAGGTATATCATATGTCCATTTATTGAATATTGTTGTCATATAAAATCTGGTGCTTCTGCTATGTCAAAATCCATTGCTATGTCAAAATCTATTGACAAAATCCAAAGAAAATTCTGCTATGTTATTTGTTCTGACCTGGTATCTTGAATTCAATCACTTTTCCATCATCTCAATATAGCTTTGCTGTACCATTTGCATAGTTATATTCATGGGAATTGTTCTGTAAAAGTTTACCAGATGGTATATAGATTTTATGAATTCAAGCACAGTACTAGATTGTCATCGAGGTCTCATCAATTCACGTTTGAATCAGCAAGATGTCACCATAAGGTTTATGCTAATAGTATTTTCTGTTCTGTCTTGATGCTTCCAAGGCAATCTTTGATATTCAATAATTCAAATTCATAGTTAATTATTATCTTCTTAATTCCTGTTCTGTTATTGTTGTCATTCATTAATAGTGTCTTTTTTTACTTTTATTCTTATATTCAGTACCCTCTTTTTCTCTTAGTGGCTTTAATATCTTACTTGTTAGAAATAATGAAAAAAAAAAAAACTACTTTTCTCTGTATTTCATTATACCAGTTGTTACACACAACCATTCACATATAAAAGATGTTCTATAGGTTTGCTGCAGAGGGATAATGTCTTTCTTCTGGTTGTCACTTCAAAGACTTCTGGGAGTATGTTCTACTTCTAAGGAAGTCAAACTAAGAAACCTAACTAAATCTGTCCTGTGTTCTTGTTCTTCATGAGGCTAAAGACTGATGTTTTAATTGGCTCCCTAATGGATAACACATCTCTTAGACTGAATTTCATTATCTGCTGTGCAATATTAAGCCAAGCTCTGTTCTGGTCAAGTAGTACCTCTTGTTATGGAACATAATCATCTAAGAAAGCCACAGTCATTTTTTAACTTGAACTCTGTGAAAATAGTTAAGCTATGGATTTTCACCAGTATGTATTTGTAAATATTAAATTTGAATTCTTAGAAAACACCAAACTACATACTTTATATGAATATGATTTCTGGGAAGTATGCATTCGCATGTGATGTTTTAATGTTGAATTCTCTGAGCCACACACTTTAGATCAATCTGGTTTCTCACATTTATGTACGTATAAATAGGTTACCCTGATGTTTAATAGGGAGACATTTTATCATTGGCTTCACCACACTCCTGGTACAGATGCCCACATTGTAATATTTTGTGTTGCAGACGACCGATGCTTGCTAAACATCGACTACTGTCATTGTGGATTAACAGGATGGATGAGGATTAATGAGAGAGTGAAGACGAATCCTGCTAGCGTGCTTCGTGTCCCTTCTTATTATATTTCCCTCTGGAACCGCAGGGGCCGTAACCCCTGTGACCCAGAGGTTATTTCTCTTTTATTGGCCAGGACATTACAATGCTTTTTTTTTTTTTTTTAACTGGAGAGGGTTCATCCAATATGGCTGGAGTAGTTGTACCGATGGGTCGGACTTTGTGTAGGAGGAGACGTCTGTTAACCTAAGTAAAAGAAAGATGACAATGAATCAGATTGTCATTTACAGATGACAATGAATCAGATAGTTATGTACAGAGATGTGGCTTTTTTTTTTTTTAGTAATCAAGTCTTTTGGGTGGCCGTCTTGTCCGGCCTGAACGCCTGAGATTTAGGGTCCGTTTTGAGGGAGACTGGCACTCCAAATTCAGTGAATTATTAACTGGAAAATCTTCTAATTGCTATTATATATCATAAGAGAATGTACTAAGGGAAATTTTCTTTATTCTCCAAATATGAGGAAAGGAAAACAGAGGTGATTAATTTTATTAATTAATAATTAACTATAACTGGAAAATGTTCTAATTCCTATTATAAGTCAGGGGACACTGCACTAAAAGGCATTTTTCTTTATTCTCCAAATAGGAGCAAAAGAAAAGAAAACAAAAATGAAAGATATTAAATGGTATTTCTCAGCTGTTATTTTAAACTAGAGAAAGAAAAGATTTAGATTTGTTTCAATGCCAGAAACAAGATATCGATTTCAGCACACCCAAGATAGCTAACAATTGTCATTCTAAACCTAAAAGAAAGACATAAATTCAATTGTTGTTTTTTCACAAGGCGTTAGAAATGGCCGAAAAAAGAAATTTCACTTTTATTAATAATTATTGTATTCAATTGTCCTGCTAGCGTGAATTGTGAAAAGAATTAAGATAACACTGGTCTCGAAGTAATTTAGAGAAGAAACATTTTCACTTGACACCAAAGTAAGACCAGATAACAAAAATATTTTCTGCCTGAAAATATTGGTGACTCAGAAATAGATATTAAAAACACAGGTGTGAAGAAATTCTTATCTAAATTAACAATGTCAATAGACCCTCCTAAACTTGTTTTGGGCAAAGCCAGTTCACAAAGGTTAATAGCTTAAGAAAACAATCCCTGAAATTGCTTCGTGAGAACGAAAATTCTGAAAGAAAAAATTCAGTTAAGACCAGCCCAGAAAAGACAGAGAGGAATTCCATTGGTCTTGTGAACAAGCGCCAAAGGGGGAGAAAACCAACAATTTTGAAACTTTATGAATTATTATTATAAAAAAATATTAAAAACGAAAACAATTTTTGTAAAAATTCATTATTCATTGAAAAAACTTTTCCTCTTCAGTCTATGATATCGTTAATTCATATTGTTTTAAAAGCAATGAAAAGTTTGTCTAAATCAAAAATGGCATAGTTTGATTGCATTTTTGTTTTTGTGCAGATTATTGGAAAGTAAGCTAATTTAGAAAAAACTAAAAAAAAACAAACAGTTGATTAGCATTTCTCAATGACACCTGAATTTAATTAATATTTGATAAGTATCTCCACTCCATTTTCAATACCTAAGTTTTAAATTCAATTCTTTAAAATAAAAACTTTTTCTTGGAACTTTCGTTTTAGCTTAATTCATAGCTAAATGATTAAAAGCAAAATATTCAGTTGTATTTCAAAGAGAAGTTATATTCACTGGAATCTAAAATTTTAAGATTTAAAAATATTTTCACTTTTTTGGCCATATTTTGAGTGAATGACACATTTGTAAACAAAATTTAATTCTTGGTGTTAAAAATCTAGCAAAAATAAAATATACATCACTCACTCATCAGTTTTAGAATATTAGCAAATTTAAAGTTAAATTAATATGATTTAAAACAAATATTACTTGTTTACAACATGAAATTTAAAATAAAATTATTTCTTAATCACAAAGGTCTGACTCATTGACCTTTTAAGTAGGTGATGAAAGCACCTATCAATCAATCTGTATGTCAGTCAGTTAGGTGCCATACGTAATACACGCTTTGGTCGATCATGACTCGAAAGAGATATGAGTGACTGAGTAGAAGATTATCCCGCAGTAGGTTGCCATTGATTTTTGCAGTAGACCGGTTGCTAGCCACGGTTATAGAACCCAGTCTGTTCCATTATTTAACCCATAACAGGAGAGAAGAGACAGATTAATAAGTTTCCCAAAACCATTTGTGCAGAAGTAAATGCAAGGAATTCAACTGGAATTCGAACTCAGCTCCCCAAGTCGATATCCACTGCGCCACAAACAACATCCGAACATATGGTGACCAAAAGTTGACATAACCCAGTTTAGCATTTCTTAAGAGGGGAACAACCTTTGAAACATGTGACTTGTTAATGATAAGTCTCTCATAAGTTTCCATGGCAGGGAAATAATCCAAAACACTTGTAAACTTCTAAAATAAATACGACCCCTATGGAAACTTCTTGACAGCTGTCAACACCTAAGTTATCAGCATCCGACAACTGATGATTTACAGCAGCCAGCCAAAAGTATGGAAGACGAATTTGGTAAGAAATCTTATTCATACAAATCGTTTTTTTCTTATTTTTAACTATGTTAAGATTAAAAATTTCACACAGTTTTCAGTAATTATCCAGTATTTGTTGAAATTTTAGTTAGTTTAGGTATGTTTGAAGATGTGTTATGAAAAATAAAAATTAATATAAAACTTTCTTTTAAAAAAGTTTACAATTTGAAGGAGTTAGAAAGAAAAAGAATTAAAAAAATATCAATAATCAAACAAAAATATTTGATCCTTATAAAATATATGAACATTTTGCCAATAAAACTTTGTTTTTAGTTTGAGGCCTTTTCCCTTCTATGGTGTTTTTTTTTAACGGATTCGTGAAAATACGTCTTTTAACATAATAAATTAAAAAATAATTTAAAAATTTTTAAATCTAAATGATTTGTATGATGCTAATGAATTTTTGATTTGTAAATAAAGTCGATTTTTAATGAATTAATAACCAAAGACATGAAGTAACTGGAGTGGAAGAAATTGACAAAGATGTTTGAAACTTTAATTAGGAAAAATTTTAAAAAAATGAAAAAAATTTTGTTATAAAATTCATTGAAATTTTTTTCTTCTTCAGAAAATGATATCCTTAAATTATATTAAAATCAATTAAAACTTTATTTACATTAAAAATAGCATAGTTTAATACATTTTTGATTTTACTACTCAGAGCAGATTTTCAAAAAGATGAACTGGTAATTAAAAAAAAATTAGATGATTTACATTCCCCAATGAGTCCTGCACTTTACTAAAAAATTGGTAAAATGTATTTCTCGAAGTTTTATGCAATTAATTGAAGTGAGAGGTGGCAACAGATGCAAAAGATATTTTTACCAAGATTTTCAGAAATAATAATTGCCTAAATAATTTCATTCCAGAATGAGTCCAGAAATTTTTATTAAAATCACATAAATAGTTGATTGTTGCAAGAATTTTCAAATTAATGTTTCATTCAACAACAAATAACGTGTTGTGTAATATTATGTTTTAAAATACATTTCGTAAACATAGCGTGAATCGCTAACGGAAAACAATAGAAATTTTAATTGAAATTTCGAAAGTGTTAGAAAGAATTAAAATTTAAAAAAAAATAATGACAAACAAAATTTTATCTATCCTCTGAATAGCATAAACATTTGATGATAAAACTTTGTTTTTAAGTTTGAGCCCTTATCATACAATGCTGTTTTTTTTGGCAATCGAGTCGAGGCATCTATATTGGTGGACTCACGAGAATTTCAAGACAATTCTGGAAATTAATTGGTGGTGGGGTAACATACGTAAAAATTATATATTTTTACCAAGATTTTTTTAAAATTATTTCCAAAATGATTGGTAAATTTTCGTTTTAGGACCCTAAGGCTTTTATCCCTTCAAATTTAAAAAAATAGTCTAATTTCCGTGCAAATGTTTCTGCTGAACTGAAATCAACAATGAGATATTGAAGAAACCTACCTTTTTTGAAGCTAGCGACCAGAAAAAAAGAAAAATCAGACTTCTCACTCTTTTTGTCACCCAATACCGGCTTACATTCGCTGCTAAATGATTTTAGGCATAGGAAGAAAATTTTGGGTTGGCCTATTTACTTCCTTTACTGTAAATTCTTTTTCAGAAATTACTACGTGATATTTTTGGGGTTTTTTTTTTGTTTTTTTGGACTTAATTTCAGAAGAAAGTTGCATGTACTTAA
Organism: Ascarosepion bandense; assembly: GCA_037127315.1. NCBI lineage: Eukaryota > Metazoa > Mollusca > Cephalopoda > Sepiida > Sepiidae > Ascarosepion > Ascarosepion bandense. Next base: position 4,476,837 of record JBBBDQ010001152.1, on the reverse strand, counting down.
TTTCAGATATAATTCAAATATATGAAAATAAGTGATAAGTGTAGTTTTACTTAACCTTCATATATATGAAAATACTTACAAATTATAAATAACAAAAAGAAGAAAATAAGTAGTACATTAAGCATTTTTTTCGAATTTAACATTGAAAATAAAACAATGATTGCATCATTTGGAAAGGAACTTAAAAGTTAAAAAATGGAAAAAATGAAATTGACAATTTTAAAAAAATGCAGTAGTTTTCAGAAAGTTGTTTTTTGTTCCTATTTTTGGTACTTAATTTCAGAAGAAAGTTAGCTTTCATGAAAATAAGTGACAAGTGTCTCTAGTTTCATTAACCTGCGTGTATTTGCGTGTTTTCTTTTTTTTTTTTTTTTTGGTACTTAATTTCAGAAGAAAGTTAACTTTCAAATATATGAAAATAAGTGAGAAGTGTAATTTTACTTAACCTTAAAGTTAACTTTCTTTAAAAAAATCTATATTTTCATATATTTTAAAGTTAACTTTCATCAGAAAAAAGTAAAACTGCAATAATTAAATTATCACTTATTTTCATTTGAAAATTAACTTTCTTCTGAAATTAAGTACACGCAACTTTCTTCTTAAAATTACAAAAAAAAAACAACAAAAAAAACACGTAACTTTCTGCTGAAATTGAGGACCGAAAAAAAAATCGCGTAGTTATTTCTGCAAAGAATTTACAGCAAAGGAAGTAAATAAGAAAAAAATTTCTTCCTACGCCTAAAATCATTCATTTACGGAGGCAAGAAAAAACAACAACATTTTCTACCAAATTTTGAACGAGTTAGAAAGAATTAAAAAATATTATCAATAATTTTTCAATTAAACAAACAATATTTGATTCTATATTAATAACGTAATGAAAATTTTGCCGATAAAATGTTTTAATTTAGTTTAGGGCCTTTTTTCCTTTATACTTTGCTGTTTTTAACGAATTCGTGAAAGTACCTTACCCAAGCTTAAGGCCTCGGAATTCCCACGTTAAAAACTGATTTAGAGTCAAATCGAGCCTCGGTGGGGAAATTACTAGCAAATACCAAATCAGTAACCTAAACAGGTCTAAACAGGTGGCCCATGTAGCCGGTGAATTGGCTCGAAATTTGTCGTTACAAAGGGTGAAGGAGATTTTCCTGCGACGGGCAAAATCTCGCTTTCAATTATATCCCCAGTCGCACATTGGCCAAATTCGAATTTTTGATGAGTAAAAAAAAAGACTAAAGGACTTCTCTTTCTCTACACATTCACTTGTAATTACAAATAAAACGTTAATGAAAATTACACTTACTACTTTCTGTTTATATTCGCCTGCTTTTTCAGTTTACGGACACACTTACGCTAGAAAGAAAAAAAAATGAAAAGTAGGTACTCTTGAATTAAAACTCACATAAAATAAAATAAAATGTCTTGATTATTTGAAAAGTTATTATTTTCAGTAAGGAAAGAATGGGAAGAGCGAAAGACAAGGAAGATAAGTAGGGGCTTCCTAAACAGACAAAAAAACAAACTATTTATCAGTGTGGGCTCATTAATCCAAATTTGTAAATGTTTGATATATCTGAAAACTGAAAAGGATATAATTATTTTGGCAAAATTAATTCATCATACCTGCATATCTACCCCAACCCCACAAAAAAATGTGAATAAAAAAAGCAGTTTTTTCTCTTGACGCAGCTGTCATTGCACCTCCCCTCATTTTTTATACCTAAGTTTTAAACAGAATTTTGTAAAATGAAACTAAAAAGCTTTCTTGAAGCTGTAATTTTAGCTTAAATTCATTGCGAAATGAAACAAATTTACTATTTTCCTTAAAAAAATACTTTGGTGTATTTCAAATAGAAATTATACTGACTGAGATCTCAACTTTTTGTGAGTTTTTCAAAGTTATCAGTTTTTTATCCATTTTTGACAGATTAATAAGTTTTTACACAAATGTTACTCATTGGTTTTAAAAGTTTTGCAAAATTAAAATACACATCTGTAACATGGTATTTTGGAAAAATCATTAAATTTAAAATTACATTAATCTGATTTCAAAAAGTCTTGTTTATAGCATGAAATTTAGAAAATATTTTGTAATATCTTTCTGACACGTTAAGTGATTTATAACAGCCAGCTATGTTGACCAGAATTGACATAAATTTATGAAACCTAAGTGAATGTTTCGAAAGTGAAACAATCCTTGAAATATGTGAACTTTTAATATGTCATTTATGATAGTTGATACTAAAAAGAGATTTCTACACACAAAAATTTTTATTTATTTTAAAAATCTTTGTGCATGATGATTGCGCATTGTGGTGCAGTGGATATGGGCTCAGAACGTGAAATCAGGGAGTCAAGTTTGAATACCAGTTGAATTCATTGCATTCACTTACGCGCAAATACCCTTGGGAAAGGTATTAATCCGTCTCTTCCTTAGAGTTATGGGTTAAATAACAGGACAGATTGGATTCTATAGCCTTGGCTGGCAACTAGTCTACCACAGAAAGCAATGACAACCTACTGCAGGATAATCTTCTGCCCAGTTAGTTATGTCTCTTTCAAGACATGATCGCCTAAGTGTGTATCATGTATGGCACTTAACCGACTGAAATATAGTTTGCAATTAAAAATTTAATGCAGACAGTGATTGGAAGAAACTTTTCAGAATTTTTGAAACTTTACAAATTATGATTAAAAAATAAAAATGAAAACAATTGTTGCACAAATTTTTTATTCACAGAAAAATGTTTTATTCTTCAGACTATGACATCCTTCAGATACTTTATTTAATAAAAGCAATTAAAAACTTCTTTACATAAAAATTGTCCTAGTATTATTGCAACTCTTATTATACTATTCAGAGCAGATTTTCAAATAAAGTGTGAGATGTTTAAAAAAACAAGGTGATTTAAATTCCAGAAAGGTTAACGCATTTAATTAATAAGAAAAAGGTTTTCAGAAAGTCGTCAATTTTGTTTAAAAATGATAAAAAGTTACAATGTTATCTTTATTATTTACTACTATTTTATGAAGATTTATAATTTATTGTTTTTATTAAGAAATTTCAAAATAAATGTTTTTTTACATTAGGTCTTTTAATTATTATAGATTATAGATGCCAATAATCTTTTGTAGCATTTTTTGCTTTTTAGAAATTTCAAGCGTCTTGTGCAACTGTTGTCTCGTGTTTAGAACAATATTTCAGATGAGACAATCCATGTAGATGGAATGACAGATATGAGCACATTCAACATTGTCTTCTCTTTGATTTTAATCAAGGTGGCCAAATCTGCTCAAAACAATTTTATAGGAACACAAGAAAAAGAGAAACACTAAGGAGTGAGAAGAATAGAACAGCAACTGTTATTGCATTAAAATTTTTGAAAATCAAAAATGGATACAGAAAAAGGTGTGGAATTTATGGTGGTAGAAGACGGCAATTGATGTTGCATTTAAAATTTTATATGTTGTAACTTTTAGGTCAGCAGGCAAAGTGTAAGGAGTTCCACAAGTGCGAAGTGTTAGGAAAGAAATTGTTTGAGTAGAAGTGCCAGTTACATTTAGCTATTTCAATATTATTTTTTGTTGTAATTACATTACTTGTAAGAGCAATTGCCATTGGAAATATTTATAGAATAGACAGAAGGGAAGCCACATCATATTGGTGAGAAATTGACTAAAGTCGAGATGCAATGTCAGGGTTAATCACACAAGCAGATCATGGAAAGCAATTTACAATCCAAGGCAAGAAATGAAAAGGGTGATAGTTTAAATTAGAGCCAAATTTTCTTTGGCGAAAAAATAACACAGCTTATTTTGACTTGGTCTGGAAACACAGGTCTCTTATCGACAGAGCATGCCTCTGAGGTGTGGCATGGGTAAGTATGTTGTCGTCCAGGCTGGCCTCTGCATCATAGTTATGTGTATGACCAGCACAGGCTTAGAAGTCATAAACGTCTGACGGAAATGACACAGGCTGGCAAAAGAAAGCGCAATATCTGTAATTTGTCCTAAAAGACGCAGTTCTAAGTAGATGCTGCTGTTAATTTGGAGGGAGAGCACATCCTTCAACCTCCATGATTCTACTGGGTCAGTTGATCAGCCAGTGAGGGTACAGGAAGGCAGCGCACAAACCTGAAGAACCTTTCTTTTCAGTGATAGAGATGACTGAGCTTTATTCAAAAAGTTGTTGTCAACATGGCCAGGCCAATTAGTAATCTTAGATAATTCATTCTCCAGCCACTTCTGTGCACACACACATAACCCAATACATAATATATACATAAATATCGAGATGTGTTTAAAGACATTATTATTTATTGGGAGGGCTTGTGTGTGTGCTTATTTTTATATATGTTAGTTTTGGAGTAGGCATACGTTGTTACCCAACGGGTCCAATAAGATCCTTCTTGAGATTTTGTTGGGAACTTTGAGATATGTGAGAAAAGAGTTTAATGTCAATTAAACTGTAACAAGAAAAGATATTGCTGCTAATCTAGTCAGTCAGTTAAATGCCATATGTGATACATGATTAAGCAATCATGTCTCTTTCAAAACATGACTGACTAGAAAATTTCTGGCAGTAGGTTGCAATTTTTCTCTGTGGTAGACTGGTTGCCAATCAAGGCTATAGAATCCAATCTATCCTGCTATTCAACCTATAGCTGGAGAGAGAGCGGATGGATTAGTACCTTTCCTAAGAGAATTTGCCTATAAGTAAATGCAATAAATACAACTAAGATTCTAACTTGGCTTTTTGATTCATCATTCAAAGGTCATATCCATTAAAGAACAATATAAATCCACTAAAATTCAGAGTCTAGGTGCCATAGCAAAAATTTCCAGGTGTCAGGTGGTTCACCTGAGTGAACAAGACTGAGACAATATAGGAGAATTTTTAATAAGCAGGAAAGCAAGATACAGTAAGGCATTTTTTATTCAGTTTAGAGAGGACAGGAGCCAGTTCGGGAGCGTATTTCCAGGATAACATTAATATCACTTGTTTTAAGTTAATTTACTGATTAAACAAAATTAGTCTGTATTTAATGAGATTTCAACCTTGCTTTTTCTACTCCTTGTCATATTAAATGCAATCATGTCTACTATAATAAACTTGTGTATTTATTTACACACACATACACACATCTTTATTTATCTGTAAATTAAGATAAAACATAGTTGGAAATAACCATTTCCAACATGTCATTTTAAGGCATGCATTCTTTGACACCTCATAAACAGAAAATATATATATATATATATATATATATATATATATAAATACATTTGTCTATATTTCTTAAATAAAGCAGTATTTACAGCCTTTATGTTATTCGGACTATTAAACGATGTTTTGGCTGTTGTACGCTCCAGCCTCCTTCAGGAACTAGAAATTTCAAACCAAACCCATTATTACAATCACAGGGTTGTATCATTCTCATTCCTTGCATAAAACCTCTTTTTGTAATCATGAGTTATCCCCTTTTTCAGACAAGAACTGAATTTCTGGGACGAATAAACCTAATGTTCAGTAACCAGTTTTTATCAGAGTTCATGCTGCAATTTTTTTAATATTAAAAATTTTCTCTCATATCAGAGCTCATACAGAGGAAATATATAAATATATATATGTTTCCCTCCTGTAGATAGATACAAAGTCAAACAGCGTCAACTCAGTTCATTCTATTTACTACCAGTTATGATATCTTGTACCGCATGTTTGCTCATTAACATTACTTTTTTATTTTTTGGTGTAATTATGTCTTTTAGTGGTGAAGAAGATATATATATATATATATATATATTCTATTAGAAAAAAGTCGTATTTATTTGTGTGTGTGTGTGTGTGTGTGTATATATATATATATATATATATATATATATATAAAAAACATGTTTCCCTTCTGTCAAGTTCAGGGGTTTGTATTATTTTTATTCTTATGTGTTAATGTAAGATACTTAGTAGTGGAGAAATCAATTGATATTTTGCCATCAATTTAAACAGCATAAACGATTTTAATATGTTACCATCATTTTTTATGGCATGGGCCTACTCATCTTTGAATGAATTTCAACTGAAATTTTACAAATAAAGTAATTTTTGTTAAAAAGCTGGTTGGTAACATCTTGTGGGAGAGTTGTTTATGTCACAGAGGAGCTAATTGAAACAAGCACATCCCAAAGGGCATTTACAGTTTGGGTTTGTAATAGTTGCTGAAGGTCCCAATATTTGTCTAACTACCACATGACCCATTACGCATCAGTAAGCTACACATTTTTTTCTTTTAGCTACTGCTGGTGTATACGGCAGATGTGTCTTGTGCTACAGCGGATATCATTTCGGAATTAGAAATCTGAGAGCTGAAACTGAATTCCAGTTGAATTAGTTTCAGTCGCTGATGCACATATATGCTTAGAAACGGTAGAAATGCATCTCTTTTCCCTCCAGCTATTGATTCAATTGCAGGACAGATTTGGTTTTATAAACTTGGGCGGCAACTAGTCTACCTTGCCCAGAGGATAAATGAATCGTATAGGGAAAACACCACTACTTGTAAAAAAGTCAATTACAGAAGCAGTGATTAACCCCTTGTCAATGGCCTACGCTCTACTGAAAGAGATGGGGTTAGGTGTATGAGGCAAAATCATAAATATCTGCTCCTACAAACCATGGCATTCTACTCTAAGACACCATGTGTCCCTTCAGCATTTTGTGGAGTTTGATCCAAGTTTTTATTTCTGTTTGAAAACTGTTTTCCTTCTTTGCGTATTTCTTTGAAACCATTTTTTTGTCGATTTCATCTTTTAAGAGATAGTTATCTCTTCCTAGTTTATGCGGTGGACTTCCTAAAAGAAAAAGATAACATCAGTGTGAACTGTTAAACTTTAAAAAGTTTTTTCCCAGGAAAAAACATCGACCCTCTTATCCCAATTATAGAAAACAGTGCAAACAGAAACAAACAAGACAAATAAGTAGAGTTTGAAATATGAACGAACAAACATTTATTAAACAGAGATTAAAAAACAAAGAAAAAATAGAATTTATAAAAAGAAACTTTCATGGCCTTTTTTGTAAAGGCGAGTTAAATATATGAAAATGTCAAAAATGTATTGAAACACGTGGGCAGACTTGATTTGCGGTGCTTCACTGAATGCCACTTTTACTTCTTTCCATCTCTGGCTTTCAGTGTCCACAGAAATATTAGTGAAGAACTGTCAACTATCAGGCTTGATTTCTCTATCCTGGCTATGCTTGTGAAAGAATAGGCAAAATTCTCACCAGTAAACTTAATTAACTGCAACAACATTCATTAACAAGTGTAAAAGCAACTTTTATTAAAGCTACTATAAATAATATCATGAATATATAAACAAAAGTGATTTGAAAAACTTTCCAGACTCTCATGTATGAGGTATTCTTGAGCTAAGAAAACAAAATTGACAGGTGGTTGCAATTATGGCTAAACAGCCCAGAATCATTCAACTATTCAGGTCAAGGGTGTTCAAAAAGCCGCACAGAGAACAGGCTTTTAGCTGATTGATGCACCACAGCCATCTGACAGGTAGCATGTAGATCTAATCATGTTGAAACTAGTTTAGTCTTTATTCTGCTTTTTGGTGAATGCTTTTATAGGAGTGCAATCTCTGGATTGCGCTGCTTTGATTGGCTAACCTATAATAGTCTTGTGTCATATGCATGAAAAAGAATGAGACGAAAGTGTCCAAGAACCTAATATGATAGTTGGTGTAATGCAAAATAATAGCCTTGCAAGAATTGGAGGAAGAAATTTAAGTGGCATGAAAGGCACCCTTCCATTGGCAAATTAATCAAAATTCTGACTTTGTGCCACTTGTATCCACCTTCAGTGAAACATTTTCCATGTTTCAGAATGTCACCCTTATTTGACCTGATTATCACAGGTGTCATCATCAACTCCATTTCACGTTGTGCTATATACCTGATCAAAACAAACCTGATGTGTACAGAATATCTGACATACATTTTAACTAATAAATGTTATAAAATTAACACAACAATGAAGTTCAACAGAAATTGGTGGGTGTACATACCGGCCAATCCAACATCGCACATTATAATTTGAAAGTGATACACTCCTGATAAAAAATTTAAGACCACTTAAAAATCTTTAAAAAGAAATTTTTTTTTTATGGATAGATTTTAAACTCCTCCCACTTGAGGTTACCAATACTACAATCTAAAAGGTTATGGAAACAAAAAGCTACATTCCAACCATTTTATTTAGAAATTTACATTTTTATAAAATGAGGCGATTTATACATGATCAAAATTATAAGATCAGGGGTATAAATTGTTAGATCTATGGTAATTCCAATGTTTTTAGTTCAGTTAGAGATTAGAAATCACTGCATAAAGGTGTTACCATGCCTAAAGCAAGCAAAATTACCAAAGTTGAGCATTCTCGAATTCTAGAATTTCATAAGCAAGATTTGTCACAGCGGGCGATCGCAGCTAAGGTAAATCGCAGTAAAACTGTGATTTGCAACTTTCTAAAGAACAGTGAGAATTATGGAAAAGCAAAATACTCTGGTAGGCCCCAAAAAATTTCTCCTACATTGAGAATAAGACGGGTTGTTATGAAAGATGGTGAACTTTCTTCTAGTCAAATTAAGGCAGTCACAGATGCTGATTGCAGTCCCGTAACCATCAGAAGACAAAAAGGCATGGTAAATAAAAAGCGTAAACAAATTCCTCGGCTGCTTTCACGTCACAAGTTGGACCGCTTAAAGTTTGGTCGTGAATACCAAACGTGGGACGTTGAGAAGTGGAAGAAAGTCCTGTTTTCTGATGAGAAAAAATTCAATGTCGATGGTCCTGATGACTTCCAACGATATTGGTATAACAAAAACATGCCTCCTGAAATTTTCTCTGCACATCATAGTGGTGGAGGGTCCCTAATGGTATGGGGTGCCTTTTCTTACAGAGGGACGATGAAGCTCCAGGTGATGCAGGGTCATCAGAGAGCAGCTGGTTGTGTTAACATGCTACAAAAAGCATCTTTGATGACGGTGGATCATCGTTTGTGTGGGGATGGATGGTTATTCCAACAGGATAATCCTGCAATCCATGCTGCAAGATGGACCTTGACCTTTCTACAAGAAAATGGGGTCCATCTCTTGGGACATCCTGCATGCTCACTGGACTTGAACCCAATTGAAAATGTTTGGGGATGGATGACAAGAGATGTTTATCGAAATGGCAAACAATATTCAACAAAAAATGAATTTTGTGAAGCCATCTTCAGAAGCTGGAGCAACATCCCCCGCACCTTAATGGAAACACTTATTTCTAGCATGCCCGACAGAAATTTTGAAGTCATCAAAAGCAGTGGAGGTAGACTTCATTATTAAATATGGTTGTTAAATATTTTCATACACTTTTTGTACAATTTCGTAGAATTTTTGTCTCTGGTCTTATAATTTTGATCATGTGTAAATCGCCTCATTTTATAAAAATGTAAATTTCTAAATAAAATGTTTGGAATGTAGCTTTTTGTTTCCATAACCTTTTAGATTGTAGTATTGGTGACCTTAAGTGGAAGGAGTTTAAAATCTATCTGTTAAAAAAATTTCTTTTTAAAAATTTTTAAGTGGTCTTAAATTTTCAATCAGGAGTGTAGAAACATGAACATTTATGGTATCGCATATTATTAACATGAAAAAGAATTTCTTTTTTTCATAGCTATAAAAATTAGATAGCCAGTCAACCTTTAAGACTAGTCATGATGTTATATGTCTGTACGTGTGAATTTTTTATTTTAAAATCTTAAAATATTCAGCTATGCAATTCGCAGGAATATCATTTTGCACCATTGTCAAGTCACTTAGGTTTTATTCATTTTGAGCTTTGAGAAAATACTCACCCAAGTATTTAATTTGAAGGATTTGGGCTACTTACATATTGCTACACCCACATACATTCACATTCAGTTTTAACAGTGAACATATTGAAAATACTGAGCTGCACACTTCAGATGAATGGTTTTTTGTGAGCATGTGTTCGCATATGTCTTATTAAACTTTGGCTATGAGAAAAAGCTGAACCACATACTTTACATGAATATGGTTTCTCACCAGTATGTGTTCGCATGTGGCTTTTTAAAGTCGAACTTTGTGAAAATTTTGCATCACACATTTCACATGTATATGGTTTTTCACCAGTGTGTATTCGCATATGACTCTTTAAAGTCGAGTTCATAGAAAATGCTGAACCACATACTTCACAGGAATATGGTTTCTCACCAGTATGTATTCGCATGTGATGTTTTAAGACAGGACGGTCTGAAAATTTTGCACCACATATTTCACATGAATATGGTCTTTCACCAGTATGTGTTCGCATATGTTTTATTAAATTTGAGCTCTTAGAAAATGCTGAACCACACACTACACATGAATATGGTTTCTTACAAGTATGTATTTGCATGTGAGTTTTTAACTGCGAACTCTGGGAAAATGTGGAGGTACACAATTCACATGCATATGGTTTTTCACCAGTGTGTACTCGCATATGTCTTTTTAAATTTGAATTATTAGAAAATACTAAGCAACATAATTTACATGAATATGATTTCTGGGAAGTATGCATTCGCATGTGGTGTTTTAATGTTGAATTCTCTGAAAACTTTGAGTTACATACTTCACAGGAATATGGTTTTTCACCAGTGTGTATTCGCATATGTCTTTTTAAATGTGAGCTCTGTGAAAATACTGAACCACATACTTTACATGAATGTGGACTATCACCAGTATGTATTCGCATATGCCCTCTTAAATTTGAACTTCTAGAAAATGTTGACCCACACAATTCACATGAATATTTCTCTTTAGTATGCACTTGCATGTGACGTTTTAACGATGAATGCTGTGAAAATGATGAACTACACAAGTCACATGAATATGGTTTCTCACCAGTGTGTATTCGCTCATGAGTTTTTAAATGTGAATTTACAGAAAATGTTGAACCACATATTTCACATGAATATGGTTTCTCACCTGTGTGTATTCGCTTATGAGTTTTTAAATGTGAACTTGAAGAAAATGCTGAACCACATATTTCACATGAATAGGGTTTCTCACCAGTATGTGTTAGCATGTGACGTTTTAAAATTGAACGTGTTGAAAATGCTAAACCACATACTTCACATGAATATGGTTTCTCACCAGTGTGTATTCGCATATGACTTTTTAAAATCGATCTCCTAAAAAATGTTGAACTACATATTTCACATGAGTATGGTTTCTTAGCAGTATGTGTTTGTAAATTTGAACTCTCTGAACACCTTGAGCTGCACATCTTACAAATGATTTTTTATCAGTATGAGCACAGATATTTTTTTTATTCTAACTGTATGAGACTTCAAAAGAACAAATGCAAATATGGCGTTTTCTAGTATTTTTCTCATATGAATTGTTAATCTCAAACTCCAAATATGTTGAACCAAACTCTTCAGATAAATATTGGCTTTTTTTCTTCAATGAGTGTACACATAACTTTTGAAATACAAACAAGAAAAAATCCAATTTTTCTTTACAGGAGAGAGAAATGTCCTCAGGATGTGCTTCAAAGTTTATCTTTGTTGCGGATCTCTTTCAATGGAAATACAACCTGAAAAAGAAAATAAATTAGTATTAGTGTCTTTTTAGAAATTTGCTTCTGACAACTGACAATAAAAAGAAATGATTTTAAAACATTTAAAAAGATTATTTACTACGATTTCCATAGTAGGTTTGATTGGCTTAATAAGATCAAATTGACAGCTTATCTCAAAGATGAATAGCTATCTTTTGTTAATTGTAAAAATGAATTGCTTGTAATTTTTTACCTTTCAAAATGAAACAGCTTTTTCTAAAAGAGAATCTATGTTGACTTTTTAGATCAATCTGGTTTCTCACATTTATGTACGTATAAATAAGTTACCCTGGTGTTTAATAGGGAGACATTTCATCCTTGGCTTCACCACACTCCTGGTGTAGATGTTCACATTAGCTGATATACTGGTTTCATTACATTACTAACATGTAACTTGTTTCACTCTACCATAGACATTAGGTGGCTCCAATCCCTGCTGATCATCAGAAAATCGTGTGTTGTTTTTTTATCCACAGTTTCATTTCTGCCTTGTATGCATTCCTGACCTTTGCAAAAATGGGCTATTCTGATCAGTAGGTGCATTACAGACTCACTCATTTTCTTTCTGCTGTCAACTCATTTCATTGATGATTGAATTCCACATGAAATCAGACTCATCAACAATGCAACATATGCCCAGCTAATTTTCCTAAAGAACTGCACATCACCTAACCATGAGACAAAAATTCTCCCCATCAACTTAATTTTGCCAAAGCCAACTAATAGATCAATCCTCATAATAGATGAAAAATGTAACCATTAGTGCAATTAATTTCTTGGTGAGTAAAGTTTTCTGGAAGTTGATGAAAGAAAAACATGATTAAAGAACCAAAAACTGTAAATGTTACTACCTTTTTTAAAAGAATTATATTTTTTTTAACGACAGATTATTTTAGAATGGATATTCAAACAGGTAATAATTTTGTATTATTGCATTTGACAACTGTTTCTTAACAGAAGTGTAATATGTTTTCTGATTAATTCCTTAACTTTTAAATTCAAAACAAAAACAAAAAAAAATGAATGAAATTGAATATTTTATTTCCTGAAACAGGTAAGAAAAAATAAAAAACATAATTCTAGTAAACATTTAAAAGGTGAAAACAATTTTTATAAAAATTCATTGCACCTTGATAATTTTTTTAAGAGAATAGTGTCCTTAAGACATTATTTATAAAAGCAAGTAAAAGATTTTCCCATTGAATAGTGTTTTTTTTTACTGAATTATTTTATTTTATGATTCAGAGCAGATTTATGGTAAATGGTCTTTCTATTTGACAAAAACAAACTGATTATTTAAATTCACCATGAAATCCTGAATTTGTCTAATACAGATACAAAAGAGAGGAAGTAAAATTTCATGAAATTTCATAAAATTAAGTGGAGGTAAGAGATGTAAAGAAAAAAAGATTCACCAAAAGTTTTAAAATAAAAAAATAAGTAAAAAACCCTTCATTCATTAGTGAATAAGTCTTGAAAATTTCATTAAAATCTGACAATTGATTTGTTCTAAGAAATTTCAAATTAATAAGTTTTTTTTACTGATAAGTGAGTTGGGCAATATGTCGTAGTAAACCTTTGTGAAAATATGCAGTTGCTGCTTTTATTAAGTTTGGGGCCTTCTAGCATCATGATAGGCTGTTTTTTTCAGTGAATGTGTGAAAGCACCTATATTACAACAGATACGTATGTACATTTTAAATCAATTTCCATAAATGAAAAAGCTTTCTTGAAGTTTTTTTAAATTTAGCTTTACTGAAATGTAAAAGATCAAATTTACTTATTTCAGTAAGCAAAATATTCTGGTGCATTTCAAACCAAAATTACATTGATTGGCATCAAAAAAATTTTCAGATTTAAAAAACACAAAATTTGACTTTTTCAATCAATTAACACATTTTAAAAATTTCAGCCAATTCTTGGTTTTAAAGATCTTGCAAAAATTAAATATACCTCACTGACGCATTATTTTATTCAAATTCGCAAATTTAAACTCACCGTAATCTGATTTGAAACAAATATTGCTTGCTTACTGTCTGAAATGTACTATATAAGCGTTTCTTAATAACAGAAGTATCATGTTAGTGTTATCATTCTGTTATCTAAGTTGATGACTGACTTGACAAACAGAAGCTATCAAGAATAAGCTAAGTATGGTGGCTAAAATTGACATAATTGTCTGTCGCTTTGTTTTTTAGTTTTTAACTATATAGTAAAATTAACATAGTATTTCAGCAATTATATAATAATGTATACAATTTTTGTTAGTTTAGCTTTATAGCCTTACATTTGAAGATGCTTTCTACCAAAAATATAAATAATACAAAACTTTCTTTTATAATAAATTTACAATTAAATAACAGAAAATTAAATTACATAACATGACATATGTAACTTAATAATTCATGAAATGTTATGGCATTTATTCATTTATTATTATTAATTTATTTGTTAATTCTTATTTTTAATATTCAATATTACATAACTATACAAATTGTGAATTTCACAATTACTTTTTTCTTTTAAACAAAATGAGGAAACTAAGAATTAAAAACATAAAACTTACTTTGAATTTCAAATGGATAATGTACAATGCCTGTTGAATGTGGAAACATACATAGGAAACAAGACAAAAGAACTGTACCCTGCCAATAATGTTTATATAAGATTTTTTTCCTGTATTTTTTTAGTTAAACACGTGACCTTTTAATGGTATAGAACTTACAGCCACCCACGAAACAAAATATGGGTCATCCGCATGCCCACAAAAATATTAATTATTTTAAAAACCTTATCACAAGAATATTTGTATTAAGCTTTTCAGCTTTTGGAAAATAGTAAATAGTCTTCATGTATCAACTTAATAACCTAATGATGGGAAGAAATTATTGAAGAATTTTGAAACTTTATAAATTATTATAATAAAAACAATTAAAAAATAATTATCATAATAAAATGTAATAAAAATTAAAACAATTCTAGTAAAAATTCATTATTCATTGAAAAAATTTTTTTTTCAAACTATAATATCCAAAATTGTTTATCTAAATAAAAAATGCATTTATTGCATTTTTGTTATCCCAATTCAAACCAGATTTTTTTAAAAGGGGCTAGTTTCACACAAAAAAAGTTATTTAACATTCTTCAATGAATGCTGCACTTCATAAACAAAAAAAAGTTCCTGACTCCTTGTTACCTCCTAGATATTTCAAAAAATTAAGTGAAATTGAGAGTAATATATATTAAAAAAAATTTTTTTTTGAAAATAACACTTTTAAAAAATGATTTCAGTCATTTGTGAATAAGTCCTGAAAGTTTCATCAAAATCTGACAATTATTTGATTTTTGTAAGAATTTTTAAATTACTACTTTTCACTGGCAAAAGTTTTTTTTCATAATGAGCACAACCTTTGAAACATGTAACGTTTTAATGATATATATCACATACAGCCACTTATTAAAAGGAATCAGTATGCACACAAATAAAATGTTTTGATTATTAAAAACAAAACAAACGGCTCTATTATTTGTATTAAGCTTTTCAATTTTCGATTAGTAAATGTAGTCTTCACACATCAACTTAACAATCTAGTGAAAAATATGAAGAGGGAAATTTTAAATGATTTTTGAAACTTTATAAGTTATTATAATAAAAAATAATAAAAACAGAAACAATTTTTGTAAAAAAATTCATTATTCATTGAAAAATTTTTCCCTCAATTCATATTGTTTTAAAAGCAATGAAAAGTTTATCTAAATATAAAATGACATAGTTTGATTGCATTTTTGTTTTTACAATTTGGTGCAGATTCTCTGAAAAGGAGATAATTTAGAAAAAAACTAAACAAAAAAAAAACAGTTGATTAGCATTCCTCAATTACACCTGAACTTAATTTATATTAGATAGGTATCTCTACTCCATTTTTAATACCCAAGTTTTAAATTCTATGAAAATAAAACTTTCTTGAAACATTCGTTTTAGCTTAATTGATACCTAAATGATTAAAAGCAAAATACTCGGATGTTTTTCAGACAGAAGTTATATTCATTGGAATCTAAAATTTTATGATTTAAAAAAAATTTACATTTTTTCAGCCATATTTTGAGAAAATGACACATTTGTAAACAAAATTTAATTCTTGGTTTTAAAAATCTAGTAAAAATAAAACATACATCTCTCACTCATCATTTTTAGAAAATTAGCAAATTTAAAGTTAAATTAATCTGATTTAAAACAATATTACTTGTTTATAGCATGAAATTTAGAATAAAATTATTTCTTAATCACAAAGGTCTGACTCATTGACCTTTTAAGTAGGTGATGAAATCACCTATCAATCAATCTAGACATTAGTCAGTTAAGTGCCATATGCAATACACACTTTGGTCGATCATGCCTCGAAAGAGACATGACTGACTGGGTAGAAAATTATCCCACAGTAGGTTGCCATTGCTTTTTGCAGTAGACTGGTTGCCAACCATGGCTATAGAACCCAATCTGTTCTATTATTTAACCCATAACTGGAGGGAAGAGATGGATTAATAACTTTGCCAAGGGTATTTATGCGAAAGTGAATGCAAGGAATTCAACCGGAATCCAGACTCAGCTCCCCAATTTGTTGCTCCAAGTCGATATTGACTGCACTACAACCCACATCCGAACATATGGTGACCAAAAGTTGATATAACCCAATTTAGCATTTCTTAAGTGGGGAACAACCTTTGAAACATGTAACTTGTTCATGATAAGAAGTCTCTCATAAGTTTCCATGGCAGAGAAATAATCCAAAACACTTGTAAACTTCTAAAATAAATACGACCCCATGGAAACTTGTTATGACAGCTGTCAACACCTAAAGTTTTTTCATCATCCAACAACTGATGATCTACAGCAGCCGGCCAAAAGTATGGAAGACGAATTTGGTATAAATCTTATTCATACAAACCGTTTTTTTTTGTTTTTTTAACTGTTAAAATTTAAAATTTCACACAGTTTTTTTTCATCAATTATCCAATATTTGATGAAATTTTAGTTAGTTTAGCTTTGTACGATTACGTTTGAAGATGTTTTATGAAAAATAAAAATTTAAAATAATATAAAACTTTCTTTTTTTGAAGGAGTTAGAATGAATTTTAAAAAATATCAAGAATCAAACAAAAATATTTGTTCCTGACCTCATAAATTTACCGATAAAACATTGTTTTTCAGTTTAAGTCCTTTTCCCTTCTATGCTGTTTTTTTTTTTTTTTTTTTAACGAATTCGTGAAAATACCCAAGTTTAAGGCCTCGGAATTCCCACGTTAAAAATTCACTTCAAATCGAGCCTCAGTGGGGAAATTCCGAGCAAATACCAAATCAGGAACTTTTAGTTTTCGGCCTGAACAGGTGGCGCACATCGCCGGTGAATTGGCTCTTTATCGTTACAATGGGTGAAGGAGATTTTCCTGCGACGGGCTTTCAATTATATCCCCAGTCACACATTGCCCAAATTCGAATTTAAAGACTAGGACTTCTCTTACACATTAATTTGTAAATACAAATAAAAAACGTTAATGAAAGTTATACTTACTTCTTTCTGTTTATATTCGCCTGCTTTTTCAGTTTACGGACATCCTACGCTAGAAAGAAAAAAAATGAAAAGAAGGTACTCTTGAATTAAAACTCACATAAAATAAAATAAAATGTATTGGTTATTTTAAAAGTTATTATTTTCAATAAGGAAAAAATGAGAAGAGCGAAAGACAAGGGAGATAAGTAGGGACTTCCTAAACAGACAAAAAAACAAACTATTTATCAGTGTGGGCTCATTACGAATTTGTAAATGATATTCCTGAAAACTAAAACGGATATTATTATTTAGGCAAAGTGAAGCATTTATGCCTGTATAACCTCTACCAACAAAAAAGCTATGTACTAAAAAGATGGTTTTTCTATTGACACAGTTGTTACTGCTGAATATTCTCATTACATCCATTCATTTTCAATACCAAAATATTAAAGATAATTTAAACAATTTTTGAATCTTTCATTTTAGCTTTTATTGAAAACTAAATGATGTAAATTTACTATTTTTAGTAAGCGAAATATTTTAGTGTCTTTCAAATAGAAATTATATTGATTTGATTCTCAACTTTTAAAGAGTTTTCAAAGGTTATTAGTTTTTTGTTCCTTTTTGACAGATTGACAATTTTTGTACATAGAAGTTAATTCTCTGTTAAAAAACAAACAATTTACCAGTTTAGGTACATTTATCCAAATTTGTAATGTTTGATATCTCTGAAAACTGAAAGGGATATAATTATTTTGGCAAAATTAACTCATCCTACCTGCATATCTGCCCCAACCTCACAAAAAATGTGTATCAAAAGAGCGTTTTTTTATATATATACCTGCATATCTGCCCCAACCTCACAAAAAATGTGTATCAAAAGAGCGTTTTTTTATATATATACCTGCATATCTGCCCCAACCTCACAAAAAATGTGTATCAAAAGAGCATTTTTTTCTGTTGACGCAGCTGTCATTGCACTTTCCCTCAATTTTTATACCTAACTTTTAAAGAGAATTTTGTAAAATTAAACTAAAAAAAGCTTTATTGAAGCTGTAACTTTAGCTTTAATTGATTGCGAAATGATACAAATTTACTATTTTCATTAAAAAAAAAAACTTTGGTGTATTTCAAATAGAAATTATACTGACTGAGATCTCAACTTTTTGTGAGTTTTTAAAAGTTATCAGTTTTTGTTCATTTTTGACAGATTAAGTTTTTACACAAAAGTGACTTATTCGTTTTAAAAATTTTGCAAAATTAAAATACACATTTGTAACATGGTATTTTGGAAAAAAAAAATCATTAAATTTGAAATTACAATAATCTGATTTAAAAAGGTGTTACTTGTTTATAGCATGAAATTTGGAATAAAAATATTTTGTAATATTTTTCTGACATGTTAAGTGATTCATAACAGCCAGATATGTTGACCAGAATTTACATAAATTTATGAAACCGGAGT
This sequence comes from Ascarosepion bandense, assembly GCA_037127315.1. Taxonomy (NCBI): domain Eukaryota; kingdom Metazoa; phylum Mollusca; class Cephalopoda; order Sepiida; family Sepiidae; genus Ascarosepion; species Ascarosepion bandense. Next base: position 4,458,152 of record JBBBDQ010001152.1, on the reverse strand, counting down.
GAATGTTTTGAAAGTGAAACAATCCTTGAAACATATGAACTTTCAATATGTCATTTATAGTTCATAGCAAAAATAAATTTCTACACACACAAAAAAATAAATTTAATTATTTTAAAATTCTCTGGGCATGATGATTTGCATCAAGCTTTTCGATAAGTAAATATAGTTTTCAATAAATAATTTAATGCAGACAGTGATTGGAAGAAATTGTTAAGGATTTTCTAAACTTTACAAATTATTATGATTAAAAAATAAAAATGAAAAGGATTATTGCACAAATTTTTTATTCACAGAAAAAATGTTTTGTTCTTCAGACTATGACATCCTTCAAATACTTTATTTAATAAAAGCAATTAAAAACTTCTTTACATAAAAATTGTCCTAGTATTATTGCAATTCTTATTATACTATTCAGAGCAGATTTTCAGATAAAGTGTCAGATGTTTAAAAACAAGTTGATTTAAATTCCAGGAAGGTTAACACATTTAATTAATAAGAAAAAGGTTTGCAGAAAGTCGTCAATTTTGTTTAAAAATGATAAAAAGTTACAATGTTATCTTTATTATTTACTAGTATTTTATGAAGATTTATAATTTATTGTTTTTATTAAGAAATTTCAAAATAAATGTTTTTTTACATCAGGTCTTTTAATTATTATAGATTATAGATGCCAATAATCTTTTGTAGTATTTTTTGCTTTTTAGAAATTTCAAGCGTCTTGTGCAACTGTTGTCTCGTGTTTAGAACAATATTTCAGATTAGACAATCCATGTAGATGGAATGACAGATATGAGCACATTCAACATTGTCTTCTCTTTGATTTTAATCAAGGTGGCCAAATCTGCTCAAAACAATTTTATAGGAACAGAAGAAAAAGAGAAACACTAAAGAGTGAGAAGAATAGAACAGCAACTGTTATTGCATTAAAATTTTTGAAGATAAATAATTGGTGAGAAAGTGACAGGGTTGTTTAAACTGCAGATTGTTGTGAAGATATTAACCACCCAAGCAGATCATGGAAAGCAATTTGCAAACCAAGCAAGAAATGAAAATGATGGCAGTTTAAATTAGAACTGAATCTTATTTGGTGATTTTGACTTGATCTGGAAACACAGGTTTCTTATTGACAGAGCATGCCTTTGAGGTATTGGATGGATAAGTAGGCTATCGTCAGGGCTGGCCTCTGCATCATAGTTATGTGTATGACCAGCACAGGCAAGCTAAAGAGAGTCCATCTGTAAGTTGTCCTTAAAAAAAAAAAAAAAAAGGCTATAGAACCCAATTTGTTTTATTATTTAACCCATAACTGGAGGGAAGAGATAAATAACTTTGCCAAGGGTATTTGTGTGAAAGTGAATGCAAGGAATTCAACTGGAATCCAAATTTGTCTCCCCAAGATATTGACTGCACCACAACCCACATCCGAACATATGGTGACCAAAAGTTGAGAGAACCCAGTTTAGCATTTCTTAAGAGGGGAACAAACTTTAAAACATGTGACCTGTTAATGATAAGAAGTCTCTCATAAGTTTCCACGGCAGGGAAATAATCCAAAACACTTGTAAACTTCTAAAATAAATACGACCCCATGGAAGCTTGTTATGACAGCTGTCAACGCCTAAAGTTTTCATCATCCGACAACTGATGATTTACAGCAGCCGGCCAAAAGTATGGAAGACGAATTTGGTATAAATCTTATTTATACAAACTGTTTTTTTTGTTTTTTTAACTATGTTAAAATTAAAAATTTCACGCAGTTTTCATCAATTATCCAATATTTGATAAAATTTTAGTTAGTTTAGCTTTCTGGTATTACGTTTGAAGATGTTTGATGAAAAAAGAGGATGCTGCTGCTGCAATTTACTGCTACTGGATTGCAACTGCTGCTGGTCCTGGAGTGCTGCTGCTTGGTCAACCAGCAAGGGTACGGGAGCACAGTGATCAAAACTGAAGATCCCTTCTTTTCAGTGGCAGAGATGGCTGAGTTTTTTTCGAAAACTTGTGGTCAACATGGCCAGGCCAATTAGCAAGCTTAGTTAAATCATTCTCTAGCCACTTCTATGCATACACACATACCCATACTATATAGGTGTATATCTAGACATGTTTATTTTCTTACTAAACTTAAAGAATCGTACAGCTGCCTTAGTAAGTGTTAAAATTATAACAATAATTTTTAATATTCCATAACAGATAAAAATAAACATCTTTTACATATATATTTGATCTAATTTTCTGTCAGTTTGCTGCAACATAAACCTTTATGCATATGTAAGCTAACATTTTTCCTTTCCGCAACTGCTTGTGTATAAAGCAGATGTGTCTTGTGGTACAATGGATCTCGGTTCAGAATAAGAAATCCAAGAGCCAAAACTGATTTGCAGTTGAATTAATTTCATTCGCTGATGCACATATACCCTTAGAAAAAGTATTAATGCATCTCTTTTTCCTCCAGCTATGGATTAAATTGCAGGACAGAGTGGGTATTATAGCCTTGAGAGTCTACATGTCTACCTTGCCTGGAGAATAAAGGAGATTGAGTAGGGACAACACCACTACCCATTAAAAAGTCAGTTACAGAAGCATTGATTACCCCCATTGTCGATGGTCTATACTCTACTGGAAGAAATGGGGTTAGGTGTATAAGGCAACATCCTAAATAACTGCTCCTACAAAGCCTGGAATTCTCCTCTAAGATACCATATGACCCTTCAGCATTTTGTGGAGTTTGATCCATGTTGTTTTTTCTGTTTGAAAACCGTTTTCCTTGTTTGTGTACTTCTTCAAACCCTTTTGTTTTGTCCATTACATCTTTTGAGATATAGTTATCTTTTCTAAGTTTATACTGTGGACCTCCTAAAGAAAAAGATAACATCAATATGAACTGTTAAACTTTAAGGTTTTTTTTCTCAGGAACAGAATGAGAAAACATCAACCCTCTTATCCTGATTATAGAAAAAAGTACAAACAAAACAAACAACTATAATCTGAAATGTAAAATATGGAACATTTATTAAACAGAGATTAGAAAACAAAGAATAAAATACAATTTAAAAAAAGAAACTTTCATGGCCTTGAGTGAGTTAAATATTGTATGTGTTGAAAAATGTATTGAAACACGTGAGCAGACTTCATTTGTGGTGCATCACTGAATGCCAGATTTACTTACGTCCATCTTTGGTTTTAAGGGTCCACAGAAATATTGATGAAGAACTGTGAAAGATCAGGCTTGATTTCTCTATCCTGGCTATGCTTGTGAAAGACTAGTCAACATTGTCACCAGTAAACTTAATTAACTACAACAAAACTCATTAACAAGTGTAAAAACAACTTTTTTTTATAGATACTATAATTAATATCATGAACATATAAACAACAGGGATTTGAAGTTTTCACACTCTCATACATGAGGAATTCTTAAGCTAAGAGGACAAAATTGACAATTTATAAATAGAAACTTTCATGGCCTTCTTGTAGGGGCGAATTACATATCTGTATCTGTCAAAAAAATGTATTGAAACACGTGAGCAGACTTCATTTGTGGTGCTTCACTGAATGCCACTTTTACTTACGTCCATTTTTGATTTTCAGTGTCTGCAGAAATATTAAGGAAGAACTGTCAAAGACGATGGCTTGATTTCTCTATCCTGGCTATGCTTGTGAAAGACTAGACAACATTGTCACCAGTAAACTTAATTAACTACAACAACTCGTTAACAAGTGTAAAAACAACTTTCATTAAAGGTCAGTCAGTCAGTTAAGTGCTATATGTGATACACGCTTGGGTGATCATGTCTTGAAACAGACATGACTGACTGTGCAGAAGATTATCCCGCAGTAGGTTGCCATTGCTTTCTGCGTTAGACTGGTTGCCGACCAAGGCTATAGAACCCAATCTGTCCTGTTATTTAACCCATAACTGGAAGGAATAGACAGATTAATACCTTTCCCAAGGGTATTTGCACATAAGTGAATGCAATGAATTCAACTGGAATTCGAACTCAGCTCTCTGATTTCTCATTCCGAGCCGATATCCACTGCACCACAACGCACATCTCATTAAAGGTACTATGATTAATATCATGAATACATAAACAAAAGTAATTTGAAGAAGTTTTCACATTCTCATGTATGAGAAATTCTTGAGCTAAGTGGACAAAATTGACTGGTGGTTGCAATTATGGCTAAACTGCCCAGAATCATTTAACTATTGCGGTCAAGGCTGTTCAAAAAGTGGCATAGAAAACAGGTTTTTAGCTGATAGATACACCAAAGCCATCTGGCAGGTAACATGTTGAGTTACTCGCATTGAAACCTGTTCAGTCTTTATTCTGCTTTTTCGGTGACTGCTTTATAGGAGTGCAATCTCCGATAGCGCTGCTTTGATTAGCTAGCCTATAATAATGTTTGACCAATAATCTTGTAACATATGCATGAAAAAGAAAGGGAGGAAAGTCTCTCGTAACCTAATATGATAGTTGGTGCAATGAAAATAATAGTCTTGCTTTGAAAGAATTAGAGGGAGAAATGTAAGTGCCATCTAAGTCACAATATCATTGGCAGATCCATCAACATTCTGACCTTGTACCACTCGTATCCACCTTCAGTGAAACATTCTCCATGTTTCAGAATCTAACCCTTATTTAAGCTGATTATCACAGGTGTCATTGTCACCTCCATTAGACAATGTGCTACATCCCTGATCAAAACAAACCTGAGGTGTACAGAATTTCGGTCATGCATTTTAACTAATAAATAAAATTAAACACAACACTGAAGTTCAGCTATGGATTAAATTGCAGGACAGATATGGTTTTATAACTTTGGGTGGTTTTTTTTAACCCTGGAAGTTCAGTCTTTATTTTGCACTTTCAGTGAATGCTTTTTGAGTGCAATCTCCGATTGCACTGCTTTGATTGGCTAGACAATATTAATATTTGACCAATGATCTTGTAACATAAGCATGAAAAAGGGAGGGAGGAAAATCTCTAATAACCAAACATGATAGTTGGTGCAATGCAAAATAATAGCCTTGCCTTGCAAGAATTAGAGAGAGAAATGTAAGTGCCATCTAAACCCCAATTACATTGACAGAACAATCAAAATTCTGACCTTGTAACAAACATATCCACCTTCAGTGAAACCATTTCTATGTTTGAGAATTTCATCCTTATTTCAAGTCCATTTCACAGTGTGCTTTATCCCTGATCAAAACAAACCTGATCTGTAAAGAATTTCTGTCTTGCTTTTTAATGAATGTTATAAAATTAACACAACACTGAAATTCTGCAGACCTGTCTGTACAGACCAATCAATCCAACATCTCACATCATACTTTGAAAATAACAGAAATGACACTGCATTTTATTTACATGAAAAAAAAAAAAAATTTTGAGACCAGTCATGATGTCATATGTCTCTACATGTTAATTTTTTATTTTAAACTCTGAGAATGTTCAACTATACAATTCACAGGAATAGGATTTTGCACCACTGTGTAGTCAATTAGGTTTTATTCATTTTGAGCTTTTTGAGAAAATACTCAGCCAAGTACTTCATTTGCATTCACATGAAGTTTCAACAGTGAACACAGTAAAAATGCTAACCTATTCAATTCAGATGAATGGTTTGTTGCCAGTGTGTGTTTTCATATGTTTTACTAAACTTGAGCTATGTGAAAAAGCTGAACCACATACTTCACATGAATATGGTTTCTCACCAGTATGTGTTCGCATGTGGCTTTTTAAAGTTGAACTTTTGGAAAACTTTGCATTACACATTTTACATGAATATGGTTTTTCACCAGTGTGTATTCGCATATGACTTTTTAAAGCATAGTTCACAGAAAATGCTGAACCACATACTTCACAGGAATATGGTTTCTCTCCAGTATGTATTCGCATATGCCGTTTTAAGATGAGACTATCTGTAAATTTTGCACCACATATTTCACATGAATATGGTCTTTCACCAGTATGTGTTCGCATATGTTTTATTAAACTTGATCTGTGAGAAAATGCTGAACCACACACTTCACATGAATATGGTTTTTCACCAGTGTGTATTCGCATATGTCTTTTTAAATGTGAGCTCTGTGAAAATACAGAACCACATACTTCACATGAATATGGATTCTCACCAGTGTGTATTCGCATATGCCCTCTTAAATTTGAACTTCTAGAAAATGTTGATCCACACACTTCACATGAATATTTCGTTTTAGTATGGATTTGCATGTGACGTTTTAACGCTGAACGCTGTGAAAATGATGAACTACACAATTCACATGAATATGGTTTCTCACCTGTGTGTGTTCGCTTATGAGTTCTCAAATGTGCATTTACAGAAAATGTTGAACCACATATTTCACATGAATATGGTTTCTCACCAGTATGTGTTCGCATGTGACGTTTTAATATTGAACTTGTTGAAACAGCTAAACCACACACTTCACATGAATATGGTTTTTCACCAGTGTGTATTCGCACATGACTTTTTAAATTGGAACTCCAAGAAAATGTTGAACCGCATATTTCACATGAGTATGGTTTCTCACCAGTATGTGTTTGCAGTTTGCTTTTTATATTTGAACTCTCTGAAAACCTTGAGCTGCACATCTTACAAATTACTTTTTATCAGTATGAGCACTGATATTTGTTTTTATCCTAATTGTATGAGACTGCAAAAGGATAAATGCAAAGATTGTGTTTTCTAGTATTTTTCTTGTATGAATACTTAATCCGAAATTACAAATATGTTGAACCACACTCTTCAGATAAATATTGGCTTTTTTTCTTCAATGAATGTACACACAAGTCCAATCCGTCTTTACAGGAAGTGAGAAATGTCTTCAGGATGTGCTTCCAAGTTTATCTTTGTTGCAGATCTCTTTCCATGGAAATACCATCTGCACAAGAAAATAAATTAGTATTAGTCTTTTTAAAAATTTACTTTTAACTGACAATCTAAAATAAAAGAAAATGCATTTTAAAACATTTAAAAAGATTTTTTCTGATTTAAATCATTAACCACAAATTTAAAAATATTAATTTCTAGTACTTTCATATTCAGCCCTGTTTTTCAATTGTTGTTAATCTTACAGAAAAACCCTTGAGAACATGTTACATTGAAGATGGAAGATTTGAAATAATCTCATAAATTTTCAGCAATGAAATTCCTGATATTATCAGTTCCCAACTCTGTATCTAGATGTCAAAATTATTTACTACTGGTTTCATAGTTGGTTTGATAGGCTCAATAAGATTAAGTTGAAGGTTGATCTCAAAGATGACTGAAAATCTTTTGTCAACTAGAGCAAGGAATGACTTGTAATTTATTTGCCTTTAAAATGAAACAACTTTTTTTAATCATCTAAGAGAATCTATTTTGACTTCTATCAGCATGGTTAATATTAACTTTCAGGAGAGTTTCACTTTGCTCCTAACTGCTAATATTTTTCAAACATTATACTGAATCAACTGCTGAGTTTGCTGCTATGAAAGTTGGTTCACTATGTGAGTGTTATATTTTCGTAAAAATTTCTATTGCACGTGATTTTGCACACGTTCCTTTTCCTTTAAAAAGGCTGAGTTCTTTTCTTTCTTCGGCATTTTGTTTACCTGCTCTTGCATTTACTGCATGCTCTTGTGTTGCGAAATTAGTTCTGTAAAGCCTATTAAAGAGGTTTTGTTTCCGTCTTCAGTTACGTTAAAACACCACCACAGTGAGACAATTTTTCTCAGCGAAATCTCGCTTACCTGTTTATGAGTATATCAGCCCTCCACATATTGAATGTTGTCATATCTCATCTGGTGTTTCTGCTATGTATTTACAGATATTTCATAAAATCCAAAGGAAATTCTGCTATGTTATTTGTTCTGACCTGGCATCTTGAATTCAATCACTTTTCCGTCACCTGAATATAGTTTTGCTGTACCATTTGTATAGATATATTCATAGGAATCGTTCTGTGAAAGTTTACCAGATGGTATATAGATTTTATGAATTCAACTACAGTACTAGATTGTCATTTCATCAATTCACATTTGAATCAGCAAGATGTCACCATAAGTTTTATGCCATCAATTTTTGTCTCTTCTGTCTTGATGCTTCCCAGGCAATCTTTGATATTCAATAATTCAAATTCATAGTTAATTATTATCTTCTTAATTCCTGTTCTGTTATTGTTGTCATTCATTAATAGTGTCTTTTTTTACTCTTATTCTTACACTCAGTAACCTCTTTTGTCTTAGTGGTGTTTTAATATCTTATTTGGTTGAAATAATAAAAAGAATCAAAAAGACTTTTCTCTACACTTCATTATACCAGTTGTTACACACAACCATTCACATACAGAAGATTTTCTATAGGTTTGCTGTAGAGGGAGAATGTCTTTTTTTGATAATTTGGGAGTATGTTCTACTCTTAAGACAGTCAATCTAAGAAATCTAACCAAATCCATCCTGTGTTTTGGTTCTTTGTGAGGCCAAAGTGTGATTAGTGTTCTATGATGAGTGAGGCTGGTAATATATCCCCACTGACATACACATCATTGATGTATGCAAAGGCTGATTTTTCAGTTGGCTCCCCTAGGGATAAAACATCTCTTAGGATGGATTTAATTATCTGCTGTGCCACATTGAGCCAAACTTTATTCTGCTCAAGCAGTACTTCTTCTCATGGAACAATAATCATCTAAGACAGCCACAGTAATTTTTTTTTAACCTGAACTCTGTGTAAATTTTGAACTGCATAATTTACATATGGTTTTTACCAGTGTGTATTCGCATATATCTTATTAAATTCTAATTAAAAGAAAACACTGATCCACATATTTTACATGAATGATTTCTGAGAAGTATGCAGTCACATGTAATGTTTTAATGTTGAATTCTCTGAGCCACACACCTTAGGTCAATCTGGTTTCTCACATATGTATAAATAGGTTACCCTGATGTTTAATAGGGAGACAATTCATCCTTGGCTTCATCACACTCAGTTTCCTGGTGCAGATGTTAACATTAAATGTAATACTGGTTCCATTACAGCAGTAACATTTAACTTGTCCCACTTTACCATAGACATTAATGGATTGAGTACTTTAGGGGGCCAAAGTTTCTGCCCATCGCCAGCAAATTTTGAGTTGTTTTTTATCCACAGCTCCTTTTCAGCCTTGTACGCATTCCTGACCCTTGCAGAAATGGACTATTCTGATCAGCGGCTTGGCAGTTCGGTAGGTGCATTACGGAATCACCCATTTCTTTATGCTGTAAACTCATTTCACTGATGGTTGAATTCTACATGAAAGTCAAGCTCATCAACACTGTGCAATATATGCACAGTTAAGTTTTCTCAAAAACTAGAAATCAGCTAACCCTGAGACAAAAATCCTGTCAACTAACTTAATTGTGCCAAATCCAACTAATAAATAAATCATAATGAATGAAAAATGTAAACATTAGTGCAGTTAGTTTTTCTTGAGTAAGTTTTTCTGGCATTTGATGAAATAAAGGCATGATCAAAGAAGCAAAAACTGTAAACTTTACTGCCTTTTTCTGAAAAGAATTAAATTTTTTTAGCAACCAATTATTGTTAGAATTGATATTGAAACAGGTAATAATTATGTATTATTGAATTTGAGGTAATAATTCTGTATTATTGAAGTATATGATTTGCGATTAATTCCCTAACTTTTAAATTCAGAACAAAAAAAAAAAATTGGGTGAAATTGGATATTTTTCTGGCACAAAATATAATTCTAGTAGCTATTTAAAAAGTGAAAACAATTCTTATAAAAATTCATTGTGCATTGAAAACTTTTTCATAAGCGAATAGTGTCCTGAAGACATTGTTTATACAAAGTAACCAAAAAAGTTCTGTCTGTTTTTTGATTAGGCATTAAATGAAGTTGAAATATATACAAAATGCATGTAGCAGTTGTTTTCAAATTCGGACAGCTAGAAGTAGGAACATCAGACATTATAAAAAAACATGTGCACTGTGCCTGGCCATCAGTTATAAGCCGGACAGCTGTGAGAAGGATGGAAGTGTCTTGAGATCTCGTTCGGGGCTGTTTACTTTACGACTTCAAAGTGGGCTTATCAGCAGCTGCATCAAGTCGCTGCATATGTCAAGTGTTTGGGGATAGTGCTGTGGATGAACGTACTGCAAGGCGTTGGTTTCGAAAATTCAACTCCGGAGATTTGTCTCTCCATGGTGAGCCTCACAGTGGATGACCACAGTTATTGAATGACGGAGTCCAGAAAGCGGCCATTGAAGAGGACAGTAGTCTAACGTGTGGTGAACTTGCAAGAGAGGTCAATGTTTCCGATGAAACAGACTTCACCTGCACCGCCTAGGTAAAACGTACAAACTGATCAAGTGCGTCCACAACAGACGAGTGGCAGCCTGCGTATCACTGCTTTCTCACCACAGTAACGCATCCTTATTCAATTGAGTGCTTACCAGTGATGAAAAGTGGGTTCTGTATGAAACTGCTAAGTGTTCCAGACATTGATTGTCTCCTCAGGATGCTGTCCCTGCCACGCAAAATTAGGCTTCATGTCTGGTGGACAGGTCATCACGTGGTTCATTATAAACTGCTACAAATGGACCAAATGGTCACTGAAGACCTATACTCGCAGCAGGAGCCAGCGCTGGTGAATCCCAGAGGGCATGCTTTTACTCCATGACAATGCTAGGCCGCACGTCGTGCGAGTTGTTAGAGATACCATACAGCAACTTGAGTTGGAGACTTTGTGCCATCCACCTTATTCACCTGACCTTGTGCCATCTGATTACCACCTCTTTCACTGCCTGGATAATCATCTTCCTGAGAAATCATTCACCAATGAAGCAGACTTGTGCAAAGCCCCCACAGACTTTTTTGCATCAAAACCCGTCAAGGCATTGAATAGCTGGAGACACATAAACAGAAGGTGCTGGATGCCGTTTACGATTACTTTGAAGACTAAATATAAATTACACATACTGTGAAGCGTTTTTTTTTTCCCCCTTTAAAAAATGGACAGAACAATTTGGTTACTTTGTAAAAGAAATTAAAAGCTTTTCTCATTGAATAGTGTCTTATTTTGACTTAATATTATTATTTTAAGATTCAGAGCAGATTTATGGAAAATGTTCTTTCTATTTGACTAAAACAAATTATTTAAATTCTCAATGGAGTACTGCTTTGAACTAATATAGGAAAAATGAGAGATGAAATTTCATAAAATTAAGTGGAAGTAAGTTGATTTTTGTAAGAATTTCCAAATTAATGAGTTTTTTGTTTTCTTTTTCTGGCAAGTGAGTTGGGAAATATGCCACAGCGAGATCTTGTAAAAATTTGCAGTCACTGATAAAAAGAAATTTTTAAACAAAATTTTGAACATGTTAGAAAACATTCAAAAATGCAAGTAAATAATTAAAAAATAGTTTGATTTTCCCTCTTAATAATAACAAACATTTTTACAATAAAACTTTGTATATATTATGTTTGGGGCTTTTTAACATCATGATATGTTTTTTTTTCAGTGAATGAGTGAAAGCACTTATATTACAATACCACCACTCATTTTTGATAACTACATTTTAAATGAATTTTAATTAATAAAAAATTCTTTCTTAAAGCTTTTTTTCATTTAGTTTTAACTGAAAGATAAAAGCTGAAATTTTCTAATTTCAGTAAGCAAAATATTCTGGTTTATTTCAAACCAAAATGACATTGATTGGAATCTGAAATTTTCAGAATAAAAAAAAATTTCACTTTTTCCATTGATTGACACATTTTGTAAACGCAAGCCAATTTGTGGTTTTAAAAATCTTGCAAAAATTAAATGTACCTCGGTGACACATTATTCAAATTAGCAAATTTAAACTTACCTTAATCTGATTTCAAACATGTATTACTTGCTTACTGTCTAAAATATACAATAAGTGTTTTTGACAATTACTTGATTTTTGTATGAATTTGCAAATTATTTTTTTTCGCCAGCAAAACCTTCTTTTCATAATGAGTGCAACCTTTGAAACACTGACATTTTAATGATATATATATCACATACAGCCACTCATAAAAAGCAAATAAGGTCATAAGTATGCGCACAAATAAAATATTTTAATTATGTAAAAAAATTGAAAGGCTCTATTATTTGTATTAAGCTTTTTTTGATTAGTAAATATAGTCTTCACATATAAACTTAACATAAGGAAACCAATGAGGGAAATTTTAAAAGATTTTGAAACTTTATAAATTGTCATCATAAAATAAAAATGGTAAAATTTCATTATTCATTGAAAAAGTTTTCTCTCTTCACACTACAATATCCTTAATATATATTGTTTATAAAACCATTAAAAGTTTATCTAAATAAAAAAAATGCCGTAGTTTACTGCATTTTTGCTTTCACAATTCGGAGCAGATTTTCTGAAAAGGAGGTAATTTACAAAAAAAAAAAAAAGGAGTTAATTAGCATTACTCAATGACTCCTGAATTTAATATTAGATAGGTACCTCCACTCAATTTTCACTACCTAAATTTTAAATTGAATTTTCGAAAATGAAAATTTATTCTTGAAACTTTAAGGTTAGTTGGAAGCTAAATAATTAAATTTACTATTTCCCCTAAGCAAAATAGTTGTATTTCAAACAGAAATTATGTTCATTGCAATCTAAATTTTTGAAATTGTTTTTTTAATTTTTATTTTTCAGACATTTTTTTGAGTGATCAACACATTTGCAATGTTCATTTTAAAAATTCTGCAAAAAATAAAATATGCATCTCTCACTTGTTATTTTTGCAAAATTAGCAAATATAAAGTTAAACTAATCTAATTTGAAAGAAATATTACTTATTTATGGCATGAAATTTAGAATGAAAGTATTTCTTCATCACAAAGGTTTGACTCGTTGACCTTAAAAAGGTCAATGAGTCAAATCTTTTAAGTCGACAATGACACCACCTATCAATTAATCTAGAAGTGTGGTGACCAAAAGTTGACATAATCCAGTTTAGCATTTCATAAGGGGAAGCAACCCATGAAACATATGACCTTTTAATAAGTCTCTTAAAGTTTTCATCGTAAAAGAAAATGTGCAGTCTAACATAATAAAAAAACAATTAGAAAATTATTTTAAAAATCTTAATTCTAAATGGTTTATATGAAGCTAATTAATTTGCAATTTGTAAATATAATTATTTCTAATGAATTAATAACTGAAGATACTGAGTAACAGGAAAAAATTTAAAGTGATGTTTAAAATTTAATTAGCAAAGAAAAAAATGAAAACAGTTCTTATAAAAATTCATTATTCGTCAAATTTTTTTTCTTCTTCAGAATATGATATCCAAAACTATATTATTCCTCAAATCAATTAAAAGTTTATCTACTTTAAAAATAGCATAGTTTTAAATAATGCATTTTTGGTTTTGCTATTTGGAGTGGATTTTCAGGAAAATGGTTTGGTAATTAAAAAAAAACATAATTTACATTTCCCAATGATTCCCGCACTTAACTAATAAATAAAAAACTGGTATAGAAAATTTATTTCTAGAAGTTTTATGCAATTAATTCAAGTGGCATGGGGGGGGGGGGATGTAGCAGATGTAAATATATATATATATATTTTACAAGATTTTCTAAAAATAATAATTTAATAAAAAATTGCATTCACTTGTGAATAAGTCCTGAAAGTTTTGTTAAAATGAGACAAATGGTTGATTTTTTCAAAAATTTTCAAATTAATGTGTCTTTCAACGCCAAAAATGGCTTTTGTTATATTATGCTTTGACTTTTGCTTAATGGAAACATGACATACACACAGTGTGAATCTCTGACAGAAAATAAAAAAAGAAGTTTTAATTGAAATTTCAAATGTGTTAGAAATAATTATAATTTATTTTAAAATAATGACAAGATTTTATCTTTACTTTCAATAATAGGATAAACATCATGGATGATAAAACTGTTTTTATCAAGTTTGAGCACTTAACATCATGCTATGCCGTTGTTTTTTGGTAATTGAGTGGAGGTATCTAAAGAGTATTTACAAATTCACTAGAATTTCTAGACAATTTTGGAAATTAATTGGTAGGGGAGTAACATATGTAAAAAAGAAAATATATGTTTATCAAAATTTTTTAAAGATAATTATTTAAAAATTAATTTCAGTCATTTGTGAAGAAGTTCCGAAATTTCCAAATAAATGTGTTTTTCATCAGTAAAAATATCTCGCAATATTAGATGTCAACTATCTTCTTTTTCTTCAATATTAGCCTTCTTTCTAAAAATGCAATATCTATTCCAATTTTTATTTGGATAAACTTTCTATTTCTTTTTTTTTTCTTATATAAATTAAGTTTATCATAGTCTGAAAAAAAAACAAAAATTCAATGAATAATGAATTTTTACAAGAATTATTTTCATTTTTAAATTTTTTTATAATAATATATAAAGCTTCAAAAATATTTTAAAATTTCTTCCTCCATTGCTTTAGCTAGGGTATGAAATTAAAGTATGAAGACTAAATTTACTAATCAAAAATTGAAGAGCTTAATGCAAATGATTAAGCCATTAAAACATTTTAATTGTGTGCATTTTGATTACACGTATCTTATTTGTATTGGTGGCAGTATGTGATATTTATCATTAAAAGGTCACATGCATCAAATTTTGTCCTTCCTTACACAAAAAAATAAAATTTATACCAAATTTGGCTGCTTACTATAAATGATATCAATTATTGCCTCTTGATAAGGCAATGACAGATGTGAAACCAAGGATACCGTAATTGGGAAATGCTTTTCTGGAAACATTTCAGGCAGTAAGCAAGTAATTCTAGTTTCAAGTCAACTTAAAGTAAGCTTAAATTTAGTAATTTGAATAAAATAATGTAGGTACCTAACATCAATTTTTCAATACCTAAATTTAAATTGAAAATTTTAAAAGAAATAACTTATCTTCAAGCTTTAAAATTAGGTCTATTTGAAAGCCAAGAGATTAAAGATAGCAATTCCAGTAATCAAAATACACTAGTGTATTTTAAACTGAAATTATATCGATTGGAATCAGTAATTTTTTGAAAAAAAAAAATTTTAAATTTTGCGCCATTTTTGATTGCTTGACACATTCCGTAATCAGCATCCTTATTCAATCGAGTGATGAAAAGTGGGTTCTGTATGAAACTCCCAAGTGTTCCAGACATTGGTTGTCTCCTCAAGATGCTGTGCCTTACACCACAAGACTGCCTATGTACCCACACAAGATTAGGCTTCGTGTCTGGTGGACAGGTCATCAAGTGGTTCATTATAAACTGCTACAAATGGACCAAATGGTCACTGAAGACCTCTACTCACAGCAGGAGCCAGCACTGGTGAATCCCAGAGGCATGCTTTTACTCCATGACAATGCTAGGCCGCACGTCGTGCAAGTGGTTAGAGATACCATATAGCTCCTTGAGTGGAAGACTTTGTGCCATCAACCTTATTCACCTGACCTTGCGCCATTCAATTACCACTTCGCTAAGATGAGACAAATGGTTGATTTTTGCAAAAATTTTCAAATTAATGTGTCTTTCAACACCAAAAAATGACTTCCTTTATATTATGCTTTGACGTTTGCTTAATGGAAACATAGCGTGCATCTCTGACGGAAAACAAAAAAAGTAATTTTAATTGAAATTTCGAATGTGTTAGAAATAATTAAAATTTATTTTTAAATAATGACAACAAAATTTTATCTTTACTTTCAATAATAGCATAAACATCATGGATGATAAAACTTTGTTTTTATTAAGTTTGAGTGCTTTTAGCATCATGCTATGTTTTTTTGTTTTTTTTTGGCAATTGAATGGGAGTATTTACGAATTCATGAGAATTTATAGACAATTTTGGAAATTAATTGGTGGGGGGAGTAACATATGTAAAAAAGAAAATGTATGTTTACCAAAATTTTCTAAAGATAATTATTTAAAAATTAATTTCAGTCATTTGTGAAGAAGTTCCAAAATTTCCAAATGAATGTGTTTTTCAGCCGCAAAAAAGTAACTCTTGTAATATTACACATACCTAGGTACCTATACAAATTTTCAATACCTCAATTTAAATTGAATTTTTAAAAATAAAAACGATTTTTGAAGCTTTAATTCTAGCTTTAATTGAAAGCCAAAAAATTAAATTTACTAATTACAGCAAGCAAAATACTCTGGGGTATTTCAATCATAAATTACATTGATCAAAATCAAAAATTTTTTGGGGGTCTAAAAACAGTTTTTAAAATTTCAGATTTTTTACTGATTGTAAACAGAAGCCAATTCTTGGTTTTAAAAAATTCTTACAAAAATAAAATACACCTCGCTGACACATTATTTTATTCAAATTACTAAATTTAAACTTACTTTAAGTTGACTTGAAACAAGAATTACTTGCTTACTGCCTGAAATGTTTCCCGAAAAGCATTTCCCAATTGAGGTATCCTTGGTTTCACATCTGTCATCACCTTATCAAGAGGCGATAATTGATATAATTTATAGTAGGTGGCCAAAGAAAATGCCAACTATGGAAGACGAATTTGGTATAAATTTTATTTTTTTTGTGTAAGGAAAGACAACCCTTCAAACACGTGACCTTTTAATGATAAATATCATGTAGAGCCACCCATACAAATAAGATACATGTAATCAAAATGCACACAATTAAAATGTTTTAATTATTTTAAAAATCCAATAGCTTAATCATTAGTATTAAGCTCTTCAATTTTTGATTAGTAAATTTAGTCTTCATGCTTTAATTTCATTGAACAGGTTAAAAGGCTCATCCCTTGTTCCCTGTTTAGGATGTGGTTTCCGGCTTTCTCTTTTCCAATCTTTCCACTATTACGTAGCCCCCTGCACATCAGCAGCATTACCACCTTGCTCGGGGTGATACGATTAAAATAAATAAATAAATAAATACCCTAGCCAAAGCAATGGAGGAAGAAATTTTAAAATATTTTTGAAGCTTTATTATAAAAAAAATTTTTTAATGAAAATAATTCTTGTAAAAATTCATTATTCATTGAATTTTTATCTTTTCAGACTAAGATATGCTTAATTAATATTGTTCCTAAAAAAGCAATTGAAAGTTTATCCAAATAAAAATTGGAATGGATATTGCATTTTTCGCAATTCGGGCCTACTTTTTAGAAAGAAGGCTAATATTGAAGAAAAAGAAGATAGTAGATTAGCATTCCCCAAGGACTCCTGAATTTAATTATATTAGGTTTATTGGGGAGCAAAGTCGAATTTTTAGACATTTCTGGAAATTAATTATTGGTGGTGGGCAACATCTGTATAAAAAAAAAAAAAAAAAAAAAAAAAATTTTTTTTTTTTACCATAATTTTCTAAAAATAATTATTTCAAAATTGATTTCAGTCAATTATAAATAGGTTCTTAAATTTTCATAAAAATCCAACCATTATTTGAATTTTGCAAGAATTTCCAATTTAATGTGTCTTTCACGGACAAAATGTGCATTGCGTAGTTAGTATTACGCTTTTTTGACGTAATAAACTACGCGTCAATTTAGGTCTCGCACTGACAAAAAAAAAAGTATATTTTCTACCAAAATTTCGAACCAGTTAGAAATAATTAAAAAATATTTGAAGAATAAAGATAATTCAAAAATACTTTTTGATCTATCCTACTCTTTTAAAGTCTTAAACATTTTTTACCGATAAACTTTGTTTTTATTTAGTTTGGGTCTTGGGACCTTTTTCCTTCATACTATGCTGTTTTTTCAGCGATGTTTTGATTTGCAGGTAACTTCAAGAATTTCCGAAAACGGCAAAATGTTCATAAAGTATACTTTTAAATATTTATTAAAAGTTTTTAATTTTTTCTAACTCGTTAGATATAAATTTTGATTTTTTTATGTCCGTAAGTGACGCAATTTTTACATCAGTGTTTGGCGGTCGGGTTACCCAAGTTTAAGGCCTCGGAATTCCTACGTTAAAAACTAACTTGGTGCCACATCCAACCAAAGGGGGAAAATTACCCAAACATTGAAAAATTTTCGGCCTAAACAAGTGAGGCACGTGTCCGGTGAATTGGCTCTATTTGTCGTTACAAAATGTGAAGGAAAGATTTTTCAACAACAGGAAAATACTCGGTTTCAATTATCCCCACCGTCATACATTGCCCAGAATTTTTGAGAAATTATTAACAAAAAGGCTGGAGCGGGCTTCTCCTTCTCTTACACTTTGTTGGTTTTTCGTTTGTAATTACAGAAATAAAACGTTAATGAAAAGTTATACTTACTTCTTTCTGTTTATATTCCTCTGCTTCTCCAGTTAAGGGACATTATACTTTAAAGATTAAAAAAAAAAATGCAAAGAAGGTACTCTTGAATTAAAATTAATAAAAAATAAAAATATATGTATTGGTTATTTGAAAAGTTATTAGTTTCAACGTTAAGAAAAAAGAGTGGGAAGAGCGATAGACAAGGGAGATAAGTAAGCAAGTACTTCCTAAACAAACGAAAAAAAAACAACATTTTATCTCTGTGATTTCATAAATTCACTGTTTGATATTCCTGAAAACTGAAAAGAATATTATTATTTTGGCAAAGTTAAGCCTTTCTGTCTGATGTACCCAAAGGACGGTTTTTCTATTGACACAGCTCTTACTACTGAATATTCTCCTTAACATTGGTATTGAAAATGAATAATGGTACCTAAGTTTTAAAAAAACTTAAAAGTAAAAAAAAAAAAAAACATTTTTGAAATTTTCAATTTAGCTTTTATTGAAAACTAAATGATATAAATTTACTATTTCCAGTAAGCTAAATACTTTGGTGTCTTTAAATTAGAAATTAACTTGATTGGAAGCTCAAATATATCAAAAAGTATCAATTATTTGTTCCTTTTTGTACATAAAAGTTAATTCTCTGTTAAAAAAAAGAAAAAACAATTTATCAGTGTATGTACATCAATCCAAATTTGTAATGTTTGATATCTTTGAAAACTGAATGGGATATTATTATTTTGGCAAAGTTAAGTCTTCTTACCTGCATATCTGCCCCCACTCCACAAAAATGCAGATCAAAAGAGCAGTTTTTCTGTTGACACAGCTGTTATTGCTGAACATACTCCTTCATATAGATACTTCAACTCATTTTTGAAACCTAGGTTTTAGAGAAAATTCTGTAAAATAAAGACAAAATGTTTTCTTGAAGCTTTCCTTTTAGCTTTAATTGAAAGGCAAATGATATAAATTTACTATTATCATTAAACTCTGATGTATTCCAAATGGTAATTATATTGACTGAGATCTTAAATTTTTGAGAGTTCTTAAAAGTTATCAATTTTTGTCAGATTGATAAGTTTTTAAACAAAACTTACTTCTTGGTTTTAAAAATTTTGCAATGTTAAAATATACATCTGTAACATGGTATTTTGGAAAAATCATTAAATTTAAAATTACATTAATCTGATTTGAAAAAGTGTTACTTGTTTATAGCATGAAATTTAGAATAAAAATATTTTGTAATATATTTCTGACATGTTAAGTGATTGATAACAGCCAGATATGTTGAACAGAATTGATATAAATTTAAGAAACCAAAGCGAATGTTGTAAAAGTGAAACAATCCTTGAAACATGTGAACTTTTAATGATAGGTCAGCTATAATACTAAAAAAAAATTTCTACCCACACAAACAAAAAACACTTATTTTAAAAATCTTTGTGCATTAAAATTTGTATCAAGCTTTTCAATTAGTAACTATAGTTTTCACTTAACCATTTAATACAGACAGTAAATGAAATGAATTTTGAAACTTTATAAATTATTAGAATAAAAAAGGAAAACAATTCTTGCAGGAAATTCTTTATTCAACGAGAAATTTTTATTCTTCAGACTATAATATCATTCATATATTTTATTATAAAATCAATTAAAAACTTCTATAAATAAAAAGTAACATAGTATTCTAGCATTTTTTAAAATTAAAAATTTCTCTAAATAAAAACTGGCATAGTATTTTTTTTTTTTTTTTTAATCATCTCACCCCAAGCAAGGCATTCCACTGCCACTATTGCGCATGGGGCTACATAGGGGAAGGTAAAAAGAAGGAGTGGATAGACATAGGGAATGTCAGGAGAAAGGTGACAGATGAGTAAGGATAGCGAGGATGAGGGTCGGGCAGATGGGAAGAGTGCTTGATAGAATGGGAGCAGGTTAGTGTGTTAGGAGGTGTGTATTGACCTTACATTTAAACTCCTGGAGATTGTAGCCGTCGGGGAAGCAATCGTTTGGAAGATAATTCCACAGTCGGGAAGTGCGAGGAAAGAAACTGTTGGAGTAGAAGTTACGGCTGCATTTTATCGGTTTCACTGTAAAAGGGTGGGATCTAGTTGCTAATCTAGTATCTCGTGCAAATTCGTATTTAGGGGGCACCAGTGATCTAAGTTCATCGGAGCAGAAGCCGTGAAAGTATTTATAGAAGAGACACAGGGAAAGCCACGTCTCGCCGGTGGGAAAGAGACTGCAGGCGGTCTGCCAAGTCGGTATCTATCACATTACAGACCCTCCTCTGAACCTTATTGAGAAGCCCGAGGAGAACAGCAGGGGCACCCGACCAGATATGGCAGCAGTATTCAATGCACGGGCGGATGGTAGATTTGTAAATGTGCAGGATAGATTTAGACGGAAAAAACTTCCGGGCCCTACACAAAGAACCGACTTTCATAGCAGCGGATTTAGGAATGGATTCGATATAGTCATTCCATTTGAGGTCCGCTGAAAGTGTGAGACCAAGGAGGCGTAGTGTTTTACTCTCTGGGAGGCAAGCCTGGTCCATGCTAATGGGAGGTAGGTGAGATTGTCGATGATGGTTAATTGACAGTAGCTTCGTTTTAGAAGCATTAAAATTTACTAGCCATTTCTTACCCCAGTCCAATATGGATTGGAGGTCTTTTTCAATCTCGGCTGCGAGTTTAGCTTTGACGCCTACACCAGATTTTTGTTGGAGGCGAGAGTAAACTGTGGTGTCATCGGCGTACAAACCTATTTGGGTTCTTATGGAATCAGGGAGATCATTAATATATATCAGGAAGAGTGTAGGACCTAAGATGGAGCCTTGGGGGACACCTGCGTTTGTATGGTAGTTCTGAGAGGCATGTCCGTTTAATACCACTTTCATTGTGCGGTTAGAGAGGAATGACTGGATTAGTTCAAACAAATGTCCAGTTATACCATAGCTCCGCAGTTTACATAGAAGGCCAGCATGCCAAACTCTGTCGAACGCCTTAGATATATCCAATGCAACGGTTCGAGCTTCGCCATTCCTGTCGAGTGACTGGTATATGTACTCGGTGATGGTCGTTAGCATATCAGCAGTAGACCTGGTGAAGCGGAAACCATATTGCTTGTCCGAGAGGAGCCTGTGTGCTGTGAGATGCTGAACCACCTCGGCGTTGATAATGGCTTCGAACACTTTCCCAAAGATCGGAAGAAGGCTGATAGGGCGGTAATTTGCAGGGTCAGAGGGTTCTCCAGTGTTTTTAAATATAGGAACTATAGAGGAAGATTTCCAACAGGCAGGAAAGCAGGAAGCAGATAGGCAGAGGTTGTAGAGCTTAGAAAGGATAGAGGAGAGTTCAGGGGCACATTTCTTTAAGACTATGGTTGGGATTCCGTCACCACCGCTCGCTTTGTGAGGGTCAAGTTTTAAGATTATCTTAGAGACAAGTGAAGGTGTAATGTGGATATCATTCAGTTGTGCCTCGGTTCTAGGTGAGAAGTCGGGTGTAAAAACTCCAGATGAGTCCAGACTCGAATTGTTCGAGAATCTGCGGGCAAAACATTCAGCCTTATCTGCTGGGGAGGTGAGGACCTCAAATTTGTTGATTAGTGGGGGTATTGTGGACTTGCTCTTGTTAAGTACTCTTTTACAGAGTCGCCAGTAGTCTTTAGAGCCGAATTTAGAGCATGCTATGCGTTGCTTCATTCTGGCAGCAAACAACATCTTAGCTTCGTTAAGTATCTTTTTACACTTATTACGAGCTGAAGTGAAAAGGCGCCTGTTTTGTTCCGACGCATAGTTACGATAGAGTCGGAAGAAATGATTCCGGTGGGCAATGGCAGCCGAGCAAGCGGGTGAGAACCATGGAGAAAAATGAGATTTAAGCTGGAATTTCCTAGCAGGGATGAAGGCATCGATGCCAGCCTTAACCCAGGAGGAGACCTCGGATGCACATTCTTCGATGGGAAGACTAAAGACGTTGTTTCCAAGGGATGTCATAGAGGAAGTCTCGGAACGAATCCCAGTCTGCTCTTTGATAGCAGTAGGATATTCTACTTGTCTGTGTTTCATGGGTCAGGCGGGAGTGGAGTGAAATATTGACGGACACGACAGTGTGGTCAGAGTTTCCAAGTGGGCAGAGTTGTCTGGTAGTGCAAGAGTCTGGGATGGAAGTGAAGCAGAGGTCTAGAAGTGAGTCCCTTCCGTTAGGGTTGTCGGAGAAACGCGTGGGGAAGTCCACTACTTGCGTAAGGGATTGGGTGATTGAAAAGTTCATGGTGTGGACACCAGCAGCGTCAGTGACAGCGTTCTTCAGCCACTTGGTGTGGTGGGCGTTAAAGTCACCAAACACGAATACATGGGCAGAGGGATGGGTAGAAATGGCTTTGTCAATATTGTCAGGGGAGGAAGGAGAGCGGTAGAGAAAGAAGAGATAGCTAATCGAGCTGAGAAGTGAGAGGCGGAAGCACATGAAAGAATGATCTGGGGATTCAAAAGATGACACCCTAGCTAAAGGAAGGTGTTCGCTGACATAGACACCAAGCCCATGCATATGAACATTGGAGTCCTTCCTGAAGAGGGGAAGGTAGCCAGGAACGCAGAACTCAGATGAGGGGATAAAAGGGTTAAGATTAGTTTCACATAGGGCTAATATATCAGGTGAGTTATTATGGAGGAAAGAATCTATGCTGGGGAAGTTGGTGCGGATGCCGCGTATGTTAGTGAAAGAGATGCAGACAGGTTTAGGCGTTTTCAAATGAGCTGGTTTAGTTTTGTTATTATGTTTGCTTTTTTCCATAGTAATTCAGTTAAGGAGTGGTCTTAGAATAGAATCAGTCGGTCAATCATTTGCAACTTGTGAAGGATGGAAACTGGCGCGGCCTACAACATAATGTGGCCTCGGGGTTGCCCACCGAACGTTCATGCGCGATATGGCACTACAAGAACCCCGGTATTATTCAACTATTGATCAGAGCAGCCTCTCAAGACGCTACGCAAGAGTTCGGGCTCCTAACTACCAGTCGGAAGCAGCAACCAGGAAACTGCCAACCCGGTACCCTCAGAATGTAATGACGTTGCCACCGTACTACGTAACTGCAAAGAGCTTCCAACTGAACTAACACCAAGACCAGAGAAAGGGGATGAACCGGGAACCTCTTCCTAAACAAGAAACAAGGTGATCACCTCTAAACTCATTCAAAAGAAGCGGGTGGAGTGTGAGACCGGGCGATAGTAAAAACTATCTACTCCAATTAAAAAAAAAAAAGAAACAAAGAAAAAGTGACTGAGGTTTACAAAGTTTTAGCTTAGTAAAAGTCAAAAATACCCTTGAATAGCAAAATTATTTACACAAATTAAGTGACGAAAAAAAAAAAATCAAAGACGACCAAAAGACGAAAAAAAAAATAAATAAATAAAATAATTTCCAAGAAATTTCACAAAAACAGACTGAAAAATGGACTGAATCCCGGTTGACTTACCACAAGCAGCTAACACTGTAAAGTTGATTTAATTTCTGAAGACAAAAATAGAAATTAAACCGCTTTTTACAGAATATAGTCGAGTTATGTTGCTTGCCAAACCGTTAAGAATTCAATCTCTCGAAGACAGAAATTCTTGCATATTTTAAAATAAAAAACTTCTCTAAATAAAAAATGGTATAGTATTCTAGCATTTTTTAAAACTAAAAACTTCTCTAAAAAACTGGCATAATATTCTTGTATTTTGAAATTAAAAACTCCTCTAAATAAAACTGGAATAGAATTCTTGCATTTTTTTTAAATTAAAATTTTCTCTGAATAAAAACTGGCATAGTATCTTGCATTTTTGTAAATTAAAACTTCTCTTAATAAAAACTGGCAAAGTATTTTAACTTTTTTTTTTTTAATTAAAAACATCTCAAAATAAAACCTGGCACAGAATTCCTGTATTTGTTAAAATGAAAAACTTCATAGTATTCTATGAAAACTGGCATAGTATTCTTACATTTTTAAAAACCAAAAACTTCTCTAAATAAAAACTGGCATAGTATTTTAGCATTTTTAAAAATGAAAAACTCCTCTATGTAAAAATGGCATAGTATTCTTGCATTTTTTAAAATTAAAAACGTCTCTAAAAACTGGCATAGTATTCTTGCATTTTTTTAAAATAAAAATTTCCTCTAAATAAAAACCAGCATAGAATTCTTGCATTTTTTAAAAATTAAGAACTTAAATAAATAAAAAATGGCATAGTATTCTTGCATTTTTTTAAATTAAAAAAAATTCTCTGAGTAAAAACTAGCATAGTATTAAATAAAAACAAACATAGTATTCTAGCATTTCTTAAAATTAAAAACTCTTCTAAGAAAAAAATAGAAAACAATTGTAGCATTTTTTAAATTAAAACCTACTCTAAATAAAAACTGGCACAGTATTTTAGCATTTTTTAAAATTAAAAACTTCTGTAAATAAAAAATGGCATAGTATTCTTGCGTTTTATAACATTAAAAACTCCTCAAATTAAAAACTGGAATAGAATTCTTGCATTTATTAAAAGTAAAAATTTTTCTAAATAAAAAATTGTCATAGTATTCTAGCAATTTTGAAAATTAAATACTTCTCAAAAAAAAAAAAAAACTGGAATAGAATTCTTGCATTTTTTTTAAAATTAAAAACTTATCTAGAAATAACAGGCATATAAATTTTATGCTTGGTTGAATTAGGAGATTTTTGTAGCCTAGCATATGTGCTGATTCTTTCAGTTTACACAAACTCCAGTGGCTATCTTTATCTAATATTTCAACTTCATCTCATAGGAGGTAGTGATCCCCTTTTTCCCTCCATATAGTGTAAATATATATATGTTTACCTCCTGTGATGCACATGTAGATAGATACAACAGAAAAACAGCATGAAATTAGTTCATTCTATTTACTACCAGTTATGATATCTTGTACTGCATGTTTGCTCATTAACATTACTTTATTTTTGGTTTAGCTATAATTGTCTTTCAGTAGGGAAGAATATATATACATCCTATTAAAAAAAATGTATTCAGTGGTGTGTGTTTATATATATATATATATATTTGCTGTCCACATACAAGTCTGTATCACTGTATCTTAGCTTATCAGTGTGGCTAAACATCTACTTGCTTCTGGCTGGGATCAAAACTCGACTGATTTGATTCCAGTTGAAGTCTCTACTCCCGAAGTCATAGGCGCATAGAATGACAGAGGGGAAATTTTAGTCTGTTATATATAAGCAGTGTATACACACTGCTTAATCTTTTTACTCTTACGTAGCCCCCTGCACATCAGTGGCGTTATCGCCTTGCTTGGGGTGATATGATTAAAAAAAAAAAAATAAGTGTGTATACACTGGAAGAACTCAATCACTGGAACACTGGAAGAACTCAATCCATTTTTGAAGAGTTACGCGTGAATCGTAGAAGTGGTAACTGTTTTAAAATTTTCCTCTCCAAAGAATTCAATCGTAATGAGAGCATAAAAAACTTATTTAAATTCTGTCACGTTCAGAGGTGTGTATTATTTTTTTTTCTTATGTATTAATGTAAGATACTTAGTAGTGGAGAAATCAATATGTATGTTGCCATCAATTTAGACAGCATATCAATATAAATATTTTGCCATCAATTTTTATGGCATGGGCCTACTCATAATTAAATAAATTTCAACTGAAATTTTAGAAATGCATTAATTTTATTTTGTTAAAAAACTGGTTGGTAACATCTTGTGGGAGAGTTGTTTATGTCACAGAGGAACTAATTGAAACAAGCACATCCCAAAGGGCATTGACAGATTGGGTCCTGTAATAATTGCTGAAGGTCCGAAACTTTTTCTTACTAAGCTTAAAGAATAGTAGTGCGACTGCCTTAGCAACAGCATTAAAATTATAACTATAATTTTTAATATTGAACAAAATATAAAAATAGACATTTTTCATGATCTAATTTTCTATCAGTCTGCTACCACATGAACCTTTATGCATAAGTAAGCTACACATTTTTTTCTTTCTGCTACTGCTGGTGTATAAAGCAGATGTGTCTCGTGGTACAATGGGTTTCGGTTCAGAATGAGAAATCTGAATTCCAGTTGAATTAATTTCATTCTCAAAGGTAGTAATGCATCTCTTTTCCTTCTAGTTATGGATTAAATTGCAGGACAGAGTGGGTATTACAGCCTTGTGAGGCTACTCGTCTACCTTGCCTGGAGAATAAAGGAGGTTGTGTAGGGACAACACCACTACCTGTAAAAAAGTCAGTTACAGAAGCATTGATTACCCCCATATGTTCAGAATGAGAAATCTGAGAAACTAACTGAATTCCAGTTGAATTAATTTCATTCTCAAAGGCAGTAATGCATGTTTCCTCCAGCTATGGATTAAATTGCAGGACAGATATGGTTTTATAACCTTGGGTGGTTTTTTTCACCTTGGAAGTTCAGTCTTTATTCTGGTGATTGCTTTTATAGCAGTGCAATCTCTGATTGCACTGCTTTGATTGGCTAGCCAATATTAATCTTTGACCAATGATCTTGTAACATACACATAAAAAAGAATGGGAGGAAAGTCTTTAATAACCTAATATGATAGTTGGTGCAATGCAAAATAATAGCTTTGCCTTGCAAGAATTAAAGGGAGAAATGTAAGTGCCATCTAAGCCAAAATATCATTGGCAGACCAATCAACATTCTGACTTTGTACCACTTGTATCCAACTTCAGTGAAACATTTTCAATATTTGACAATCTCACCCTTATTTGAACTGATTATCATAGGTGTCATTGTCACCCCCATTTGACAGTGTGCTATATCTCTGATCAAAACAAGCCTGATGTGCACCAAATTTCTGTCATGCATTTTAATTAATAAATGTTATAAAATTAACATAACACTTAGACCTAAGTCTGTACATACTGACCAATACAACATCACACATCATACTTAAAAATGACAGAAATGGCATTGTGTTTTATTAACATGAAAAAAATTTCATTGTTTCTTTGATATAAAAATTAGATCACCAGTCAACCTTTGAAATCAGTCATGATGTGCTAAGTATCTACAAGTGAATATTTTCTTTTAAACTCTTTGAATGTTCAACTATAGAACTCACATGAATAGGATTTTGCACCACTGTGTAAGTCAATTAGGTTTTGGAACCCCGTTGAGGCAATGGTGATGATAGCTGGAGTTTGACATAAAAAATACCTAATGACTTTAAAGGTTGAAAAATTGCAACAAAAGTTTTTCTGTGAATTGTTAAGTACGTCCCGTTGTCAAAACAATCTGTACCATTAGGAAATGAAATCATTATTTATATGCTTTAAGCTACACTAATTAAAAATGAGTGAGGATAATGAATTAATAAAATAAATATTAACTGTAAACACAAAATTGTGTTTTTAAGTAATAGCAACAGAATTTTGCTCTTTTTTTTCAGGAACTTTCTTTGGTAACAACATTTTAGTTTACACCGTTGTAAACACACGCTTGTTATTGTTTGAGAAATTAACGTCCATTTGTTTTTAAATTTAAAAAATAACAATTTTAGGCTAAAGACCTAATTATTTCGAAAGGAGAAAAGAAAAAAGACTTGTTTAAAATATATTATTATATTTTAAGTGTCAGCATCAAATTTAAATGTATTTGTTTTTGTTTCATCTGTTGAAGAAATTATTCTCATTGCTGCTAAGTTACCTAACTTTTTATTTTAATTTGTTTTTCTATTTCACATCAAATTCTATTTGAAGTTTTTATTAAAATATGGTAATATTCCAGTTTTATATTAAAAAAAAAAAAAAAAAAAAAAATAGCCCATACAATTTTATTCTACACATTTTATCTTTATGAAACATAACCACATAAATTTTCAAGTTTTTCTAGTTTATAAAAAAATTACTTTGCAGAAAATTAGTGGTAAAATTTTATTTCTTTTATTTTTAGTGGGTAATTTTTTTAAGCAGTATTGTTTTTCTAAAATTATAGTTTTAAAATCAGATAATCCACAAAGGATAATATGAGTGAATTAAGAAACTGTTTTAAAGGTTTTTCAAACACCCTAAATACTACACAATCGTTTAAAACGGCACAGTTACAGCAAGAATAAATCCCTTTAAAATTCATGTTATCTAAAGAGGAGCTAAAGTCTGTTAAAAAAAAAAAAAAAAAAAATTATTTTAAACTGGAAGATAGCCTAAAACAGTTTGGTTTAGTTATCATCCATTTATTTTTTTTTTCAGATTAAAATGTCAGTAAAAGCACAACATTCAATTTTACTCGTGGTTCACAAAAATTTGCTGGTCCACCTTGTCAATTGGATAAAACAGAACCCCCAACTTTACGACAAGTCATCCAGTTTAGTTATTTTCTAGAAAACAGCTATCCCCACTTAAAAAATTGTGAAATTTCTAAGTTAATTGCCAAGGAAATAACTAGTATTTGACAAGCAGTTAATCCACAATTGCCCTTGTTAAGGGAACGTTATATAGGACAGAAGGTAAATATATTTTGTTATAAGAGGGCTAAGCAGATTGACAAGAAATCTCTTGCAGCAACCAAAGTGAAAAGAATGAAGAAACAGCTGGACAAACTGTTTGATATATCTTCTTGTAGCTGTGAACTTCCTGTCTTGAGATGTGATGGCTTTGCAGTACAGTTCAAGACAGAAAATTGTCAAACAAGACACATAGTCTGCACTTGTCCTCCAAACAAGAAGGTAAGATTAATTCTATGATTCCTTTTTATTTAGTATAATTTGAATACCAATTTCTAACATTTGACATATTTGAAAACTATAGATTCACCTGCAATCATGTTCCTTTTTGTGGAAAATAAAATAATATATTGGTATTTGTCATGTATTCTGGATCTATTATTAAACATTTTTGCAATTTTCAGGTTCCCCTAGAAGACAGAATATTTAAAGGAACAGAGGGGAAAAAACAGGATCGAAAGGTAGTAATCAACTGGGACCTATCGACAAAGGTGCGATAAAAAAATACAAAAAGAAAGTCTGCTGAAGTGGAGAGACTGGAGAGGCAGAGTGAAAGACAGGATCAAGCTTCCCCAAATATTTCAATGCAGTCATCTTCTAGTGAAAGAACAACTGACGACAGTTTTGACCCAGGAAGACAGCCAAAGGGACCTTACAGCCTTTTAAAAATCTCAAGATATTCTATGAAACTCAGAGGTGATGTATCTTCCAATCTTGGTGCATGCTTAGCTAATGCCTTTCTGCTGGACCTAAAAGATATGGGCCTTCTTCACCCAAAGTTAAATCTAAAGGACAGAATTTTACATAAATCAAAAATTGACAGAGAAAAGGCTAGAATAAAACTATCCAGCCATGTGAAGCATGTCCATCAAAATGAGAATTTAGTTTGTGTTGGAATTGATTGTAGAGTTGATAAGGACACTCTACAATACAAAGAAGTTGTAGATAAAAATGGTGGTAAAAAAAGAGGGAAAAACAAAGGAGCAGAGTGCCACTTAACTTTCACCATAGAAACAGGAACAGAAAGCAAATATCTTACCCATAGAGCGATACCCAACCTGGGGGCAACTGGTATTCTATTAGCTGAAGCAGTTGCTGCAGTTTTAACAGAATATAACAGTGTAACACACTAACCTGCTCCCATTCTATCAAACACTCTTCCCATCTGCCCGACCCTCATCCTCGGTATCCTTACTCATCTGTCACCTTCCTCCTGACATTCCCTATGTCTAACCACTCCTTCTCTTTACCTTCCCCTATATAGCCCCATGCGCAATAGTGGCAGTGGAATGCCTTGCTTGGGGTGAGATGATTAAAAAAAAAAAATGTAGATACTGTTAAAGCAATTTTGGTGGACAATACTAGTATAAACACTGGGTGTGAAGCAGGAATTATTACAGCTCTTGAAAAAAAATAAACAAAAAATTACATACTATTGGCTGTTCACTTCATCAAAATGAACTGCCATTTAGAGCAATTTTTAAATCAATTGATGGAACCACAAGAAGCCCAACAACATTTACTGGTCCTTTGGGGAAATTTTGTTTCAATAACTATCAAGATTTGCCTCAAATAAAATTTAAAAAAATTAGTGGCCCTCTAGATCATGATTATCTGATAGCAGAAGAAACAAATAATTTAAGTGGAGACCAGAGGCTACTTTTTGAGTATGCTGTTGGCATTTCCCAAGAAGTTGTTAACCCAAGATATGCAGCTTGGAAAATTGGGCCCTTGAATCAAGCAAGATGGCTAACATAAGCCACAAGATTAATGTGTTTATGGACCAGAGGTGTCTATCATCAAACACTCTATGATAAATTAAACACTCTGGTCAAATTTATCATTCAAGTGTATGCAGTTAGTTCGTTTGAGATCAAGACCGACAATTTTTTTAACCAACAACTGTATATTTTTAATATGATTCAGAGGACAAAACAACAGTCAACTGAAATCCAAAATACTGTTTTTAAGTTTAAAATATAGTGCTTTTGCACTACTTCCGGAAAATATCATAACATCAATGATAAACTCAGATGAATTGGGTGTGAGGGAAGAGGCCATTAAAAAGATTCTGTCCATTATTTAAGTAAATATTTATCCATTAAATTTAATTAGTTATCTCAATTTACCCCAATAATAGTCAGTTTTATTAATATTGCATCAGAAAAATATAAAAGAAATTAGTAAGTTTTCAAATAATTGTTTTTTTTTTTGTTTTTTTCAGAAATAGTGAACCACCAAAAAAAAAAATGACTGAAAAAGATTACTGCTATCAATTTTGCAGCCACACACTGTTCAAATTTGATTGATCTTTCTCAAACTGGAGTTTGTGAACCTGCATTTACAGAGTGTTTTACAAATGAAGAACTTGAGAAATTGTCTATGACAGGAACTAAACTAGAACTTCCTATATTCACAACAGGTTGAAAAGGCTGTGAAATTAACGACAGAAGATTCACAAGTTGTATATGGGCAGGAAGCAAGACATAGACACATTATTACAAAATCATTGTGTCACCAAATTAGGCCTTTGTTTTCCTCAAAAGGAAATTACGCAGAACAATTTAGTTCTATTATAACATAGTTTTATTATTGTGTCCAATACAAAATTTAAAATATTTGGTTCTCTAACTTGTATCCAGTTGCTTTATTGTGTAATACATCTTCACATATGTTTTTGAATTGTGAAATTTAAGACTTAGTTGCTAATTAATCTTTTTTACAATTTTTGTTTAGTCAATGCAGTCAAAGTTGCGATATTGTGCTAGTTGTGATTCATAATTAAAATTATAATTCATATATTTATTTTTCTTTCAATGTATTTCATAAAAATATGTCAATTTTAACTGAATTTATTACTAAAATAGTGAAATTTCAAAGTCAGTTTCTAGTAAAACACTATGAAAATTACGGATTTCTCAGCATTTTTCCATACGATTTTTAAAATTAAATGCTCAATTTTCTTTTCAAGATAGGAATCTAATTTTTGGTATCTGTTCTTATCACATCAAATCCCAACTATCATCACCAGTGCACTGTTGATTTTCTAAAAAAAAGTTGCAAATCACCCTGCACTATTGACTAATCCGACATCACACAACATACTTAAAAAATGACAGAAATGGCATTGCGTTTTATTAACATGAAAAAAAAATTTCATTTTTTCTTTGATATAAAAATTAGATCACCAGTCAACCTTTGAGATCAGTCATGATGTGCTATGTGTCTACATGTGAATTTTTTCTTTTAAACTCTTAGAATGTTCAACTATACAATACACATGAAGAGGATTTTGCACCACTATGTTAATGAGGTTTCATTCCTTTTGAGCTTTGAGAAAATACTCAGCCAAATACTTCCTTTGCATTCACATGAAGATTCAACAGCGAACAGAGTAAAAATGCTAAGCTACTCACTTCAGATGAATGGTTTTTTGCCAGTGTGTGTTTTCATATGTTTTACTAAACTTGAGCTATGAGAAAAGGCTAAACCACATACTTTACATGAATAAGGTTTCTCACCAGTATGTGTTCGCATGTGGCTTTTTAAAGTCGAACTTTTGGAAAACTTTGCATTACACATTTTACATGAATATGGTTTTTCACCAGTGTGTATTCGCATATGACTTTTTAAAGTCGAGTTGACAGAAAATGCTGAACCACATATTTCACAGGAATATGGTTTCTCACCAGTATGTATTCGCATGTGCCGTTTTAAGATGGGACTGTCTGTAAATTTTGCACCACATATTTCACATGAATATGGTCTTTCACCAGTATGTGTTCGCATATGTTTTATTAAACTTGATCTCTGAGAAAATGCTGAACCACACACTTCACATGAATATGGTTTCTTACAAGTATGTATTTGCATGTGACTTTTTAACTGTGAACTCTGGGAAAATGTGGAGGTACACAATTCACATGCATATGGTTTTTCACCAGTGTGTATTCGCATATGTCTTTTTAAATTTGAATTATTAGAAAATACTAAACAACATGATTTACATGAATATGATTTCTGGGAAGTATGCATTTGCATGTGGTGTTTTAATGTTGAATTCTCTGAAAACTTTGAGCTACACACTTCACAGGAATATGGTTTTTCACCAGTGTGTATTCGCATATGTCTTTTTAAATGTGAACTTTGTGAAAATACAGAACCACATATTTCACATGAATATGGACTCTCACCAGTGTGTATTCGCATATGCCCTCTTAAATTTGAACTTCTAGAAAATGTTGACCCACACACTTCACATGAATATTTCTCTTTAGTATGGATTTGCATGTGACGTTTTAACGCTGAACGCTGTGAAAATGATGAACCACACAATTCACATGAATATGGTTTCTCACCTGTGTGTATTCGCTTGTGAGTTCTTAAATGTGCATTTACAGAAAATGTTGAACCACATATTTCACATGAATATGGTTTCTCACCAGTATGTGTTCGCATGTGACGTTTTAATATTGAACTTGTTGAAAATGCTAAACCACACACTTCACATGAATATGGTTTTTCACCAGTGTGTATTCGCGTATGACTTTTTAAATTTGAACTCCAAGCAAATGTTGAACCGCATATTTCACATGAGTATGGTTTCTCACCAGTATGTGTTTGCAGTTTGCTTTTTATATTTGAACTCTCTGAAAACCTTGAGCTGCACATCTTACAAATTTTTTCATCAGTATGAGCACAGATATTTTTTTTATCCTAATTGTATGAGACTGCAAAAGGACAAATGCAAAGATTGTGTTTTCTAGTATGAATAGTTAATCCGAAATGACAAATATGTTGAACCACAGTCTTCAGATAAATATTGGCTTTTTTCTTCAATGAATGTACACATGTACGTTTTGAAATACAAACAAGATAAAGTCCAATCCTTTACAGGAGTGAGAAATGTCTCCAGGATGCGCTTCCAAGTTTATCTTTGTTACAGATCTCTTTCCATGGAAATACCATCTGCAAAAGAAAATAAATTAGTATTAGTCTCTTTTGAGAAATTTACTTTTAACTGATAATCTAAAATAAAAGAAAATGTATTTGAAAACATTTAAACAGATTTTTTCTTATTTAAATCATTAACCACAAATTTAAAAATATTAATTTCTAGTATTTTCATATTCAGCCCTGTTTTTCAATTGTTGTTACTCTTACAGAAAAACCCTTGAGAACATGTTACATTGAAGATGGAAGATTTTAAATAATCTCATAAATTTTCAGCAATGAAATTCCTGATATTATCAGTTCCCAACTCTGTATCTAGATGTCAAAATTATTTACTACGGTTTTTATAGTTGGTTTGATAGGCTCAATAAGATTAAGTTGAAGGTTGATCTCAAAGATGCCTGAAAATCTTTTGTCAACTAGAGCAAGGAATGACTTGTAATTTATTTGCCTTTAAAATGAAACAACTTTTTTTTTAATCATCTAAGAGAATCTATTTTGACTTCTATCAGCATGGTTAATATTAACTTTCAGGAGAGTTTCACTTTGCTCCTAACTGCTAATATTTTTCAAACATTATACTGAATCAACTGCTGAGTTTGCTGCTATGAAAGTTGGTTCACTAAGTGAGACAATTTTTCTCAGCGAAATCTAGCTTACATGTTTATAAGTATATCAAACCTCCACATATTGAATATTGTCATATCTCATCTGGTGCTTCTGGTATGTATTTAAAGATATTTCATAAAATCCAAAGGAAATTCTGCTATGTTATTTGTTCTGACCTGGCCTGGCATATTCACCTGAATATAGTTTTGCTGTAACCATTTGCATAGATATATTCATAGTCTTTGTTCTGTTAAAGTTTGTCAGATGGCATATAGATTTTATGAATTCAAGCACAGTACTAGATTGTCATTAAGGTTTTATCAAGTCAGATTTGAATCAGCAAAATGTCACCATAAATTTTATGCTAACTGTATTTTCTCTTCTGTCTTGATGCTTCCAAGGCAATCTTTGATGTTCAATAATTCAAATTTATTGTTAATTATTATCTTCTTAATTCCTGTTCTGTTATTGTTGTCATTCATTAATAGTGTCTTTTTTTACTCTTATTCTTACACTCAGTAACCTCTTTTGTCTTAGTGGTTTTAATATCTTATTTAGTTGAAATAATAAAAAGAAACAAAAAGAAGATTTTTCTCTACACTTCATTATACCAGTTGTTACACACAACCATTCACATACAGAAGATTTTCTATAGAGGGAGAATGTATTTTTTTTTTTTTTTTGATAATTACATTAAGGACATTTGGGAGCATGTTCTACTCTTAAGGCAGTCAATCTAAAAAATCTAACCAAATCCATCCTGTGTTTTGGTTCTTTGTGAGGCCAAAGTGTGATTAGTGTTCTATGATGAGTGAGGCGGGTAATATGTCCCCACTGACGTACACATCATTGATGTATGCAAAAGCTGATTTTTCAATTGGCTCCCCTAGGGATAAAACATCTCTTAGGATGGATTTAATTATCTGCTGTGCCACATTGAGCCAAGCTTTATTCTGCTCAAGCAGTACTTCGTCTCATGGAACATAATCATCTAAGACAGCCACAGTAATTTTTTTTAACTTGAATTCTGTGTAAATTTTGAGCTACATAATTTACATATGGTTTTCACCAGTGTGTATTCGCATGTATCTTATTAAATTCAAATTCTTGAGAAAATACTGAACTACATATTTTACATAAATGATTTATGAAGAGTATGCATTCATGGGAACTGCGTTGTGGTGCATTGGATATCGGCTCAGAACGAGCGGGGAACCAAGTTCAAATTCCAGCTGAATTCATTGCATTCACTTACATGCAAATACCCTTGGGAAAGGTATTAATCTGCCTATTCCTTCCAGTTATGGGTTAAATAACAAGACAGATTGGGTTCTATAGCCTTGGTCGGCAACCAGTCTACCGCAGAAAGCAATGACAACCTACTGTGGGATAATCTTCTGCCCAGTCAGTCATGTCTCTTTTGAGACATGATCGCCCAAGCGTGTATCACGTATGGCACTTAACTGACTGATGCATTCATGTGTGATGTTTTAATGTTGAATTCTCTGAACCACACACTTTAGATCAATCTGGTTTCTCACATATGTATAAATAGGTTACCCTCATGTTTAATAGGGAGTCAATTCATCGTTGGCTTCACCACACTCAGTTTCCTGGTGCAGATGTTAACATTAAATGTAATACTGGTTCCATTACAGCAGTAACATTTAACTTGTCCCACTTTACCAGAGACATTAATGGATTGAGTACTTTAGGGGGCCCAAGTTTCTGCTCATCATCAGTAAATTTTGAGTTGCTTTTTATCCACAGCTCCTTTTCAGACTTGTACACATTCCTGACCTTTGCAGAAATGGGCTATTCTGATTAACGGCTTGGCAGCTTGGTAGGTGCATTACACAATCACCCATTTCATTATGCTGTAAACTCATTTCACTGATGGTTGAATTCTACATGAAAGTCAAGCTCATCAACACTGTGCAATATATGCACAGTTAAGTTTTCTAAAAAACTAGAAATCAGCTAACCCTAAGACAAAAATCCTATCCACTAACTTAATTGTGCCAACTAATAAATCAATCCTCATAATGAATGAAAAATGTAAACATTAGTGCAGTTACTTTTTTCTTGAGTAAATTTTTCTGGCAGTTGATGAAATAAAGGCATGATCAAAGAAGCAAAAACTGTAAACTTTACTGCCTTTTTCTAAAAAGAATTACATTTTTTTTTGCAAAAGATTATTTTTAGAATTGATATTGAAACAGGTAATAATTCTGTATTATTGAAGTATGATTTGTGATCAATTCCCTAACTTTTAAATTCAGAACAAATAAAAAAAAAATGGGTGAAATTGGATATTTTTCTGGCACGAAATATAATTCTAGTAGCTATTTAAAAAGTGAAAACAATTATAAAAATTTATTGTGCATTGAAAACTTTTTCGTAAAAGAATAGTGTCCTGAAGACATTGTTTATACAAAGTAACCAAAAAAGTTCTGTCTGTTTTTTGATTAGGCATTAAATAAAGTTGAAATATATACAAAATGCATGGAGCAGTTGTTTTCAAATTCGGACAGCGAGAAGTAGGAACATCAGACATTATAAAAAAAAACATGTGCACTGTACGTAACCATCAGTTATAAGCTGGACAGCTGTGAGAAGGATGGAAGTGTCTAGAGATCTCATTCATGGCTGTTTGCTTTATGACTTCAAAGCGTGCTTATCAGCAGCTGCATCAAGTTGCCGCATATGTCAAGCATTTGAGGATAGTGCTATGGATGAATGTACTCGAAAATTCAACTCAGGAGATTTGTCTCTCCATGATGAGCCTCACAGTGGACGACCACAGTTCTTGAATGATGGAGTCCAGAAGGCGGCCCTTGAAGAGGACAGTAGTCTAACGTGAGGTGAACTTGCAAGACAGTTCAACATTTCTGATGAAACAGACTTCACCTGCACCATCTAGGTAAAATGTACAAACCGATCAAGAGGGTTCCGCACACGCTGTTGGAGGTCCACAACGGATGCGTAGCAGCTTGCATATCACTGCTTTCTCACCACTGTAGTGCATCCTTATTCAATCGAGTTATGAAAAGTGGGTTCTGTATGAAACTCCCAAGTGTTCCAGACATTGGTTGTCTCCTCAAGATGCTGTGCCTTACACCGCAAGACTGCCTATGTACCCACACAAGATTAGGCTTCGTGTCTGGTGGACAGGTCATCAAGTGGTTCATTATAAACTGCTACAAATGGTCACTGAAGACCTCTACTCACAGCAGGAGCCAGCACTGGTGAATCCCAGAGGCATGCTTTTACTCCATGACAATGCTAGGCCGCACGTCGTGCAAGTGGTTAAAGATACCATATAGCTCCTAGAGTGGAAGACTGTGCCATCAACCTTATTCACCTGACCTTGCACCATTCAATTACCACTTCGCTAAAATGAGACAAATGGTTGATTTTTGCAAAAATTTTCAAATTAATGTGTCTTTCAACACCAAAAAATGACTTCCTTTATATTATGCTTTGACGTTTGCTTAATGGAAACATGACATACACATAGCGTGCATCTCTGACGGAAAACAAAAAAAGTAATTTTAATTGAAATTTCGAATGTGTTAGAAATAATTAAAATTTATTTTTAAATAATGACAACAAAATTTTATCTTTACTTTCAATAATAGCATAAACATCATGGATGATAAAACTTTGTTTTTATTAAGTTTGAGTGCTTTTAGCATCATGCTATGTTTTTTTGTTTTTTTTTTTGGCAATTGAATGGGAGTATTTACGAATTCATGAGAATTTATAGACAATTTTGGAAATTAATTGGTGGGGGGAGTAACATATGTAAAAAAGAAAATGTATGTTTACCAAAATTTTCTAAAGATAATTATTTAAAAATTAATTTCAGTCATTTGTGAAGAAGTTCCAAAATTTCCAAATGAATGTGTTTTTCAGCCGCAAAAAAGTAACTCTTGTAATATTACACATACCTAGGTACCTATACAAATTTTCAATACCTCAATTTAAATTGAATTTTTAAAAATAAAAACGATTTTTGAAGCTTTAATTCTAGCTTTAACTGAAAGCCAAAAAATTAAATTTACTAATTACAGCAAGCAAAATACTCTGGGGTATTTCAATCATAAATTACATTGATCAAAATCAAAAATTTTTTGGGGGTCTAAAAACAGTTTTTAAAATTTCAGATTTTTTACTGATTGCAAAAAAAAAAAAATTCTTTTTTTTTACCAAAATTTTATAAAAATAATTATTTCAAAATTGATTTCAGTCAATTATAAATAGGTTCTAAAATTTTCATAAAAATCCAACCATTATTTGATTTTTGCAAGAATTTCCAATTTAATGTGTCTTTCATGGACAAAATGTGCATTTCGTAGTATTACGCTTTTTTGATGTAATAAACTACGCGTCAATTTAGGTCTCGCACTGACAAAAAAAAAAGTATATTTTCTCCCAAAATTTCGAACCAGTTAGAAATAATTAAAAAATATTTGAAGAATAAAGATAATTCAAAAATACTTTTTGATCTATCCTACTCTTTAAAGTCTTAAACATTTTTTACCGATAAACTTTGTTTTTATTTAGTTTGGGTCTTGGGACCTTTTTCCTTCATACTATGCTGTTTTTTTTCAGCGATGTTTTGATTTGCAGGTAACTTCAAGAATTTCCGAAAACGTTTCATCGGCAAAATGTTCATAAAGTATACTTTTAAATATTTATTAAAAGTTTTTAATTTTTTCTAACTCGTTAGATATAAATTTTGATTTTTTTATGTCCGTAAGTGACGCAATTTTTACATCAGTGTTTGGCGGTCGGGTTACCCAAGTTTAAGGCCTCGGAATTCCTTCGTTAAAAACTAACTTGGTGCCACATCCAACCAAAGGGGGAAAATTACAAAAACATTGAAAAATTTTCGGCCTAAACAAGTGAGGCACGTGTCCGGTGAATTGGCTCTATTTGTCGTTACAAAATGTGAAGGAAAGATTTTTCAACAACAGGAAAATACTCGGTTTCAATTATCCCCACCGTCATACATTGCCCAGAATTTTTGAGAAATTATTAACAAAAAGGCTGGAGCGGGCTTCTCCTTCTCTTACACTTTGTTGGTTTTTCGTTTGTAATTACAGAAATAAAACGTTAATGAAAGTTATACTTACTTCTTTCTGTTTATATTCCTCTGCTTCTCCAGTTAAGGGACATTATACTTTAAAGATTAAAAAAAAAAAAAAAAAAATGCAAAGAAGGTACTCTTGAATTAAAATTAATAAAAGATAAAAATATATGTATTGGTTATTTGAAAAGTTATTAGTTTCAACGTTAAGAAAAAAGAGTGGGAAGAGCGATAGACAAGGGAGATAAGTAAGCAAGAACTTTCTAAACAGATTTAATAAATTTGTATCAAGCTTTTCAATTAGTAAATATAGTTTTCACTTAACCATTTAATACAGAGAGTAAGTGGAACAAATTTTAAAGGAATTTTGAAATTTTATAAATTATTAAAATAAAAAAAATAAAAAGGAAAACAATTCTTACAGGAAATTCCTTATTCAATGAAAAAGTTTTATTCTTCAGACTATAATACCCTTCATATATTTTATTATAAAAGCAATTATAAACTTTCCTAAATAGAAACTAACATAGTATTCTAGCAGTTTTTAAAATTAAAAACTTCTCTAGATGAAAACTGGCATAGTATTCTAGTATCTTTTAAAGTAAAAATTTGTCTAAATAAAAACTGGCATAATATTTTTGGATTTTTTAAAATTAAAAACTTTTCTAAATAAAAACTGGCATAGTATTCTAGCATATTTTAAAATAACAAAAACTTCTCTAAATAAAAAATGGTATAGTATTCTAGCATTTTTTAAAACTAAAAACTCCTCTAAAAAACTGGCATAATATTCTTGCATTTTTTAAATTAAAAACTCCTCTGAATAAAAACTGGCATAGAATTCCTGCATTTTTTTAAAATTAAAATTTCTCTGAATAAAAACTGGCATAGTATCTTGCATTTTAAAAATTAAAATTTCTCTAAATAAAAACTGACATAGTATTCTGGTATTTTTTTTTTTTTACTTAAAAACTTCTCTAAATAAAACCTGGCACAGATTTCCTGTATTTGTTAAAATGAAAAACTTCTGTAAATACAAACTGGTATAGCATTCTTGAATATTTCAAAATTAAAAACTTAAATAAATAAAAACTCGCATAGTATTCTTGCATTTTTAAAAATGAAAAACTTCTCTAAATAAAAACTGGCATATTATTCTTGCATTATTTTAAATTAAAAACTTCTCTAAATAAAAAAAGGCATAGTATTTTAGCATTCTTAAAAATGAAAAACTCCTTTACATAAAAACTGGCATAGTATTCTTGCATTTTTTAAAATTAAAAACTTCTCTGAATAAAAACTGGCATAGTATTTTAGCATTTTTAAAAACAAAAAACTCATTTACTTAAAAAAAATTGGCATAGTATTCTTACATTTTTTAAATTAAAAACTGGCATAATCTTGCATTTTTTAAATTAAAAAAATTCTCTAAATAAAAGCTGGCATAGTATTCTTGCATTTTTAAATTAAAAACGTCTCTAATTAAAAATAGCATAGTATTCTT
Organism: Ascarosepion bandense; assembly: GCA_037127315.1. NCBI lineage: Eukaryota > Metazoa > Mollusca > Cephalopoda > Sepiida > Sepiidae > Ascarosepion > Ascarosepion bandense. The sequence goes on along the minus strand of JBBBDQ010001152.1, from coordinate 4,417,217 downwards.
GCATTTTTTTAAATTAAAATTTCCTCTAAATAAAAACCAGCATAGAATGTTTACATTTTTTAACATGACAAACTTCTCTAAATAAAAACTGGCATGGCTTCTCTAAATAAAAACTGGCATAGAATTCTTGCAATTTTTAAAATTAAAATTTCCCTAAATAAAAACTGGTATGGTATCACTAATTTTAAAAATTAAAACTTCTTTAAATAAAAACTGATATCATGTTTTTGCGTTTTTTAAAATTAAAAACTTCTTTAAATACAAAATGGCATAGTATTCTTGCATTTTTTCAAAATTAAAATTTCCTCTAAATAAAAACCAGCATAGAATGCTTACATTTTTTAAAATTAAAAACTTCTCTGAATAAAAACTGGGATAGAATTCTTGCATTTTTTAAAATTAAAAACATTTTTAAATAAAAACTGGCATAGTATTCATGCATTTTTTAAATTAAAAACTCCTCTGAATAAAAACTGGCATAGAAATTTTGCATTTTTTAAAATTAAAAACTTCTCTGAATAAAAACTGGGATAGAATTCTTGCATTTTTTCAAAATTAAAATTTCCTCTAAATAAAAACCAGCATAGAATGCTTACATTTTTTAAAATTAAAAACTTCTCTGAATAAAAACTGGTGTAGTATTCATGCATTTTTTAAATTAAAAACTCCTCTGAATAAAAACTGGCATAGAAATTTTGCATTTTTTAAAATTAAAAGCTTCTCTGAATAAAAACTGGCATAGTATCTTGCAATTTTTATAATTAAAAACTTTTCTAAATAGAAACTGGCATAGAATTCTTGCATTTTTTTAAATTAAAAACTCAAGTAAAAACAAGAAAAGAATTTTAGCATTTTTTAAAACTAAAACTCCTCAAAGTAAAAACTGGAATAGAATACTTGAAGTTTTTAAAAATAAAAACTCCTCTAAGTAAAAACTGGCATAGTATCTTGCATTTTTATCATTAAAAACTTCTCTAAAGAAAAACTTGCATAGTATTCTAGCATTTTTAAAAATTGAAAACTCCTCTAAAGAAAAACTGGATTAATATTCTTGCATTTGTTAAAATTAAACAATTCTTCTAAAGAAAAACTGGCACAGGAGCTTTCATTTTTTAAAATTAAATACTTCACTAAATAAAAACTGGCATAGAATTTTAGCATTTTTAAAAATGAAAAACTCCACTACCTAAAAATGGCATATAATTCTTGTATTTTTTAAATTAAAAAACTTCACTAAATACAAACTGGCATAGTATTCTAGCATTTTTTAAAATTAAAACTTCTCCAAATAAAAACTGGCATAGTATGCTTGCAATTTTTTAAATTAAAATTTCCTCTAAATAAAAACCAGCATAGAATGCTTACATATTTGAAAATTAAAAACTTCTCTAAATCAAAACTGGCATAGAATTCTTGCATTTTTTAAAATTAAAAACTTCTCCATAAAAAAATTGGCATAGTATTCATGCACTTTTTAAAATTAAAAACTCCTCCAAATCAAAACTGGCAGAGTATTTTAGCATTTTTAAAAAGGAAAAACTCCTCTACCTAAAAAATGACATATAATTTCTGCATTTTTTAAGTTAAAAAACTTCTCTAAATAAAAACTGGCATAGAATTTTTGCATTTTTTTAGAATTAAAAACTCCTATAAATAACAACTGCCATAGAACTCTGGCATTTTTAAAATTTAACACTTCTCTAAATAAAAACAGGTATCATATCTAGGATTTTTTAAAATTAAATTTTCTTTAAATAAAAACTGACACAGAATTCTTGCAATTTTTAAGATGAAAATCTTCTCTAAAAAAACCCTGGCAGAGCATTCTTGTATTTTTTTAAAATTAAAAACTTCTCTAAATAAAAACTGATATGGAATTCTTGCATTTGTTAAAATTGAAAACTTCTCTATATGAAAACTGTCATAGTATTCTTGCATCTTTTTAAAATTTAAAATTAAAATTAAATAATGGAAACTGGTATACTATTCTAGCCATTTTAAAATTAAAAACTCCTCTAAATAAAAACTGACATAGTATTCTTGCATTTTTTTAAAATTAAAAACTTCTCTAAAAATAATTGGCATAGTATTCTAGCATTTTTAAAAAATGGAAAACTCATCTAAGTAAAACCTGGCATAGAATTCTTGCATTTTTTAAAATTAAAAACTTCTCTGAATAAAAAATGGCATAGTATTTTTATATATTTTTAAATTTAAAAACTTTTCTAAATCAAAACTGACATAGAATTCTTGCATTTTTAAAAATAAAAATTTCTCTAAATAAAAAATTAGCATAGTATTCTAGCATTTTTTAAAATTAAAAACTTCTCTAAATAAAACTGGAATAGAATTTTTTCATTTTTTAAAATTAAAAACTTTTTTATAAATAACTGGCATATTTTCTCACATTGTTTTTAAAATGAACAACTGCTCTAAATAAAAACTGGCATAGTGTTCTTGCATTTTTTTTAACATAAAAACTCCTTTAAGTAAAAACTGGAATAGAATTCTTGCATTTTTTTAAAATTATAAACTTCTTTAAATAAAAACTGATATAGAATTCTTGCATTTTTTAAAATTTAAATCTCCTTTAAATACAAACTGGCATAGTATTCTTTTATTTTTTTAAATTAAAAACTCCTCTAAATAAAAACTGGCATAATATTCTTGCATTTTAACAAATTTAAAACTTTTCTAAATAAAAACTGGCATAGAATTTTTATTTTTTTTTATTTTTTATTAAAACCTCTCTAAATAACAAATGGCATAGAATTCTAGCATTTTTTAAAATTAAAAACTTCTCTAAATAAAAACTGGCACAGTATTCTTGCATTTTTTAAAATTGTAAACTTCTCTAAATAGAAACTGGCTTAGTATTCTAGCATTTTTTATAATACTATTCAGAGCAGATTTTCAGAAAATTGGCCTATGTTAAAAAATAGGTGATCTAATTTCCAGGAAGGGTTATTGCATTTAACTAATAAAACAAAGTTTGCAGAAAGTAGTTAATTTTTTTTACAAAGTATAGAAAGATCTTATGTTAACTTTGTTATTTACCTTTATCTTTTGAAGATTTATTAATTATTATTTTTATTACGAAATTTCAAAATAAATATTTTTCTTTCCTTCATGAGGTATTTTAATTTTTATAGATTATAGATGCTAATAATCTTTTATAGCATTTTTTGCTTTTTTAGTAATTCCAAACATATTGAAGAGACTGTTATCCCATGTTTGGAATGATATTTCAGATTAGAAAATCCATGTAGATGGGATGATGGAAATGAGCATGTTCAACATTGTCTTTTAATCAAGGTGGCCAAATTTGTACAAAACAATTGTATAGGAGATGTAATGTCCTGACCAATAAAAGGGAAATAACCTCCGGGTCACAGAGGTTACGGCCCCTGCGGATCAGGAGGGAAGATATAAGAAGGGACACAAAGCACGCTAGCAGGGTTCGTCTTCGCTCTCTCATTAATCCTCATCCATCCTGTGAATCCACGATGACAGTAGTCGATGTTTAGCAAGCATCGGTTGTCTCCAACACCAAACATTACATAGAAAATCCATGTAGATGGGATGATGGAAATGAGCATGTTCAACCTTTTAATCAAGGTGGCCAAATTTGTTCAAAACAATTGTATAGGAGATGTAATGTCCTAACCAATAAAAGGGAAATAACCTCCGGGTCACAGAGGTTACGGCCCCTGTGGATCTGGAGGGAAGATATTTCAGTGGTAAACGGGTTGGACCTAGATGCCAATCTAGTATCACACTTAAACTTATGTGGTCAGGGTGCCAGGATAAAAAAACATGTAAGAGCAATTGTCATTGGAAATATTTATATATCTAAGCTTCTGATGGGTCAGTCGGTCAGCCAGCGAGGATACCGGAGTGCAGTGCTCAGACAGAGGGAAGCCACATCACATTGGTGAGAAAATGATTGACGTCAAGATGCAGTTGTTAAACTTGTAGATTGTGTTGAAGTTAAAAAAAAAATAACAGTGTGTATACACTGGAAGAACTCAATCACTGGAACACTGGAAGAACTCAATCCATTTTTGAAGAGTTATGCATAAATCGTAGAAGTGGTAACTGTTTTAAAATTTTCCTCTCCAAAGAATTCAATCGTAATGAGAGCATAAAAAACTTATTTAAATTCTGTCACGTTCAGAGGTGTGTATTATTTCTTTTCTTATGTATTAATGTAAGATACTTAGTAGTGGAGAAATCAATATGTATGTTGCCATCAATTTAGACAGTATATCAATATAAATATTTTGCCATCAATTTTTATGGCATGGGCCTACTCATAATTAAATAAATTTCAACTGAAATTTTACAAATACATTAATTTTATTTTGTTAAAAAAACTGGTTGCTAACATCTTGTGGGAAAGTTGTTTATATCACAGAGGAACTAATTGAAACAAGCACATCCCAAAGGGCATTTACAGCGTGGGTCCTGTAATAGTTGCTGAAGGTCCAAAACTTTTTCTTACTAAGCTTAAAGAATAGTAGTGCGACTGCCTTAGCAACAGCATTAAAATTATAACTATAATTTTTAATATTGAATAAAATATAAAAATAGACATTTTTCATGATCTAATTTTCTATCAGTCTGCTACCACATGAACCTTTATGCATAAATAAGCTACACATTTTTTTCTTTCTGCTACTGCTGGTGTATAAAGTAGATGTGTCTCGTGGTACAATGGGTTTCGGTTCAGAATGAGAAATCTGAGAGACTAAACTGAATTCCAGTTGAATTAATTTCATTCTCAAAGGTAGTAATGCATCTCTTTTCCCTCCAGCTATGGATTAAATTGCAGGACAGATATGGTTTTATAACCTTGGGTGGGATTTTTAACCCTGGAAGTTTTTTTTTTTTAATCATATCACCCCGAGCAAGGCGGTAATGCCACTGATGTGCAGGGGGGGCTACACAGGAGTGAAAAGATTAGAAAAGAGTAAGCTGGAAACCATATCCTAAACAGGGAACAAGGGATGAGCCTCTTCACCTGTTCAATAGACGTGGGTGGAGTGTAAACCGGGTGATAGTTCAGTCTTTATTTTGCACTTTCGATAAATGCTTTTTGAGTGCAATCTCTGATTGGCTAGCCAATATTAATATTTGACCAATGATCTTGTAACATACACATGAAAAAGAAAGGGAGAAAAGTCTCTAATAACCTAATATGATAGTTGGTGCAATGCAAAATAATAGCCTTGCCTTGCAAGAATTAAAGGGAGAAATGTAAGTGCCATCTAAGCCAAAATATCATTGGCAGTCCAATCAACATTCTGACTTTGTACGACTCCAACTTCAGTGAAACATTTTCAATATTTGACAATCTCACCCTTACTTAAACTGATTATCATAGGTGTCATTGTCACCTCCATTAGACAGTGTGCTATATCCCTGATCAAAACAAACCTGAGGTGTACCAAATTTCTGTCATGCATTTTAACTAATAAATGTTATAAAATTAACACAACACTGAAGTTCAACAGACCTATGTCTGTACATACCGTCCAATCTAACATCACACTTCGAAAATTACAGAAATGCTATTCCATTTTATTAACATGAAAAAAAATTTCATTTTTTCTTTGATATAAAAATTAGATCGCCAGTCAACCTTTGAGATTCCTCATGATGTGCTATGTCTCTACATGTGAATTTTTTCTTTTAAACTCTTAAAATGTTCAACTATACAATTCACATGAATAACATTTTGCACCCCTGTGTAGTCACTGAGGTTTCATTCATTTTGAGCTATGAGAAAGTACTTACACAAATACTTCATTTGTATTCACATGATGTTTCAAGAGTGAACACAGTAAAAATGCTAAGCTATTCACTTCAGATGAATGTTTTTTTGTCAGTGTGTTTTTTCATGTGATTTACTAAACTTGAGCTATGTGAAAAAGCTAAACCACATACTTTACATGAATATGGTTTCTCACCAGTATGTGTTCGCATGTGGCTTTTTAAAGTTGAACTTTTGGAAAACTTTGTATTACACATTTTACATGAATATGGTTTTTCACCAGTGTGTATTCGCATATGACTTTTTAAAGTCGAGTTGACAGAAAATGCTGAACCACATATTTCACAGGAATATGGTTTCTCACCAGTATGTATTCGCATGTGCCGTTTTAAGATGGGACTGTCTGTAAATTTTGCACCACAAATTTCACATGAATATGGTCTTTCACCAGTATGTGTTCGCATATGTTTTATTAAACTTGATCTCTGAGAAAATGCTGAACCACACACTTCACATGAATATGGTTTCTTACAGGTATGTATTTGCATGTGACTTTTTAACTGTGAACTCTGTGAAAATGTGGAACTACACAATTCACATGCATATGGTTTTTCACCAGTGTGTACTCGCATATGTCTTTTTAAATTTGAATTATTAGAAAATACTAAACAACATGATTTACATGAATATGATTTCTGGGAAGTATGCATTCGCATGTGGTGTTTTAATGTTGAATTCTCTGAAAATTTTGAGCTACACACTTCACAGGAATATGGTTTTTCACCAGTGTGTATTCGCATATGTCTTTTTACATGTGAGCTCCGTGAAAATACTGAACCGCATATTTCACATGAATATGGACTCTCACCAGTGTGTATTCGCATATGCCCTCTTAAATTTGAACTTCTAGAAAATGTTGACCCACACACTTCACATGAATATTTCTCTTTAGTATGGATTTGCATGTGTTGTTTTAATGCTGAACTCTGTGAAAATGATGAACTACACAATTCACATGAATATGGTTTCTCACCTGTGTGTATTCGCTTGTGAGTTCTTAAATGTGCATTTACAGAAAATGTTGAACCACATATTTCACATGAATATGGTTTCTCACCAGTATGTGTTCGCATGTGACGTTTTAATATTGAACTTGTTGAAAATGCTAAACCACACACATCACATGAATATGGTTTTTCACCAGTGTGTATTCGCATATGACTTTTTAAATTTGAACTCCAAGAAAATGTTGAACCACATATTTCACATGAGTATGGTTTCTCACCAGTATGTGTTTGCAATTTGCTTTTTATATTTGAACTCTCTGAAAACCTTGAGCTGCACATCTTACAAATTACTTTTTATCAGTATGAGCACAGATATTTTTTTATCCTAATTGTATGAGACTGCAAAAGGTCAAATGCAAAGATTGTGTTTTCTAGTATTTTTCTTGTATGAAGTGTTAATCTGAAATGACAAATATGTTGAAACACTCTTCAAATAAATATTTTTTCTTCAATGTATGTATCGACATAAGTTTTGAAATACAAACAAGAAAAAATCCAATCCTTCTTTATAGGAGTGAGTAATGTCTCCTGAGTGTTGTTCCAAGTTTATCTTTGTTGTGGATCTTGTTCAATGAAAGTACCACCTGCACAAGAAAATAAATTAGTATTAGTGTCTTTTTAGAAATTTACTTTTAACTGATAATCTAAAATAAAAGAAAATGTATTTGAAAACATTTAAACAGATTTTTTTCTTATTTAAATCATTAACCACAAATTTAAAAATACTAATTTCTGGTACTTTCATATTCAGTCCTGTTTTTCAATTGTTGTTGCTCTTACAGAAAAACCTTTGAGAACACATTACATTGAAGATGGAAGATTTTAAATAATTTCATAAATTTTCAGCAATGACATTCCTGATATTATCAGTTCCCAAGTCTGTATCTAGATGTCAAAATTATTTACTACTGTTTTAGTTGGTTTGATAGGCTCAATAAGATTAAGTTGAAGGTTGATCTCAAAGATGATTGACAATCTTTTGTCAACTGAAGCAAGGAATGGCTTGTAAGTTTTTTGCCTTTAAAATGAAACAGCTGTTTTTAATCATCTAAGAGAATCCATTTTGACTTCTATCAGCATGGTTAATATTAACTTTCAGGAGAGTTTCACTTTGCTCCTAACTGCTAATGTTCTTCAAACATTATACTGAATCAACTGCTGAGTCTGCTGCTATGAAAGTTGGTTCACTATGTCATGCTAGACAATATCTCTCAGTGAAATCTAGCTTACCTGTTTATAAGTATATCAAACCTCCATATATTGAATACTAGCAGTATAACCCAGCATTGCTCGGGTGTAATGAATGCTTTAAAACTAATCCATGGTCCTGGAGCTCAGACTTTTTGGACGTTGGCACGAAAGACTAAAAAGCAATAGTTGTTTCCAGTTAAAGCGAAATCATAGACTGAAAGAAAAATGAATGGATGTAAGTCGAATTTTGATTTCCTGGTATTGGTATCAAATAAGTTTTTTTTGTCATAAACTGAATTTTGAAGGCTAAATAAGTCCTCTGAGTAAATGGTGTCATTGCTGAGACTAAGAACTACAATGATACCTATTTAGAGCCAAACCCGAAGCAAAAACTAAAATAAAAGGGCTGAAAAAATACAGACATACAGGCAGATAAACGGACACACACACAAACATCTTGCCTTTTATATATATATATATATATATATATATATATATATATATATATATTATCGATTTTCTGCACTATTGTAAGAACTGCAACCTTGAAACTTCTGAATATCATTTCTTATGTCTTTGTGTATGAGTGTATCAAATTTGATTAAAATCAGACCACTCCTTCTATAACCCAATTCTTTCGATTATCAATTTTCAATATTTATCGGGGGTACCTCAATACAAAACCTAGCTAAGAACACTTGCAGATGCTTATAGTACCATTGTGCAAATTTTCAAGAAAATCGGTTCAGCCATTTCGGAGTCTATAGGTAGGGGACACACACTCACCAAGATCCATTTATAAGTTTAGATTGTCATATCTCATCTGGAGCTTCTGCTATGCAGTTAAAGATATTTCATAAAATCTAAAGAAAATTCTGCTATGTTATTTGTTCTGACCTGCCATCTTGAATTCAATCATTTTTTCGTCACTTTTTTGTCACTTTGCTGTACCATTTGCATAGATATATTCATGGTAATTGTTCTGTTAAAGTTTACCAGATGGTATACAGATTTTATGAATTCAACTACAGTACTAGATTGTCATCAAGGTCTCATCAATTCACATTTGAATCAGCAAGATGTCACCATAAGGTTTATGCTAATAATATTTTCTGTTCTGTCTTGATGCTTCCAAGGCAATCTTTGATGTTCAATAATTCAAATTCATTGTTAATTATTATCTTCTTAATTCCTGTTCTGTTATTGTTCTCATTCCTTAATAGTGTCTTTTTTTACTCTTATTCTTACACTCAGTAACCTCTTTTGTCTTAGTGGTTTTAATATCTTATTTGGTTGAAATAATAAAAAGAATCAAAAAGACTTTTCTCTACACTTCATTATACCAGTTGTTACACACAACCATTCACATACAGAAGATTTTCTATAGGTTTGCTGTAGAGGGAGAATGTCTTTTTTTGATAATTTGGGAGTATGTTCTACTCTTAAGACAGTCAATCTAAGAAATCTAACCAAATCCATCCTGTGTTTTGGTTCTTTGTGAGGCCAAAGTGTGATTAGTGTTCTATGATGAGTGAGGCGGGTAATATGTCCCCACTGACATACACATCATTGATGTATGCAAAGGCTGATTTTTCAATTGGCTCCCCTAGGGATAAAACATCTCTTAGGATGGATTTAATTATCTGCTGTGCCACATTGAGCCAAACTTTATTCTGCTCAAGCAGTACTTCTTCTCATGGAACATAATCATCTAAGACAGCCACAGTAATTTTTTTTTAACCTGAACTCTGTGTAAATTTTGAACTGCATAATTTACATATGGTTTTCACCAGTGTGTATTCGCATGTATCTTATTAAATTCAAATTCTTGAGAAAATACTGAACTACATATTTTACATGAATGATTTATGAAGAGTATGCATTCACGGGATGTGCGTTGTGGTGCATTGGATATCGGCTCAGAATGAGAAATCAGGGAACCGAGTTCAAATTCCGGCTGAATTAATTGCATTCACTTATGTGCAAATACCCTTGGGAAAGGTATTAATCTGCCTATTCCTTCCAGTTATGGGTTAAATAACAGGACAGATTGGGTTCTATAGTCGGCAACCAGTCTACCGCAGAAAGCAATGACAACCTACTGCGGGATAATCTTCTGCTCAGTCAGTCATGTCTCTTTTGAGACATGATCGCCCAAGCGTGTATCACGTATGGCACTTAACTGACTGATGCATTCATGTGTGATGTTTTAATGTTGAATTCTCTGAGCCACACACTTTAGATCAATCTGGTTTCTCACATATGTATAAATAGGTTACCCTCATGTTTAATAGGGAGTCAATTCTTCGTTGGCTTCACCACACTCAGTTTCCTGGTGCAGATGTTAACATTAAATGTAATACTGGTTCCATTACAGCAGTAACATTTAACTTGTCCCACTTTACCATAGACATTAATGGATTGAGTACTTTAGGGGGCCCAAGTTTCTGCCCATCGCCAGCAAATTTTGAGTTGTTTTTTATCCACAACTCCATTTCTGCCTTGTATGCATTCCTGACCTTTGCAGAAATGGACTATTCTGATCAGCGGCTTGGCAGTTCAGTAGGTTTATTACAGAATCACCCATTTCTTTATGCTGTAAACTCATTTCACTGATGGTTGAATTCTACATGAAAGTCAAGCTCATCAACACTGTGCAATATATGCACAGTTAATTTTTCTAAAAAACTACAAATCAGATAACCCTGAGACAAAAATCCTGTCAACTAACTTAATTGTACCAAAGCCAAGTAATAAATCAATCCTCATCACAAATGAAAAATGTAAACATTAGTGCAATTCGTTTTTTGGGGGAGTAAATTTTTCTGGCATTTGATGAAATACAGGCATAACTGAAGAACCAAAAACTGTAAACTTTACTGCATTTTTCTAAAAAGAATTACATTTTTTTTAGCAACAGATCATTTTTAGAATTGATATTGAAACAGGTAATAATTCTGTATTATTGAAGTATAATATGATTAGTTATTAATTCCCTAACTTTTAAATTCAGAACAATTAAAAAAAAATTGGGTGAAATTAGATATTTTCTGGCATGAAACAGGTAAGAAAAAAAACATAATTCTAGTAAATATTTAAAAAGTGAAAAGAATTCTTATAAAAATTCATTGTGCATTGAAAATTTTTTCATAAGAGAATAGTGTCCGTAAGACATTGTTTTTCTAAAAGAAATGAAAAGCTTTTCTCATTGAATAGTGTCTTATTTTGACTGAATATTATTATTTTATGATTGAGTACAGATTAATGGAAAATGGTCTTTCTATTTGACAAAAACAAATTATCTAAATTCTCCATGGAGTACTACTCTTAACTAATACAGGTAAATCGAGAGAGGAATTTTCATGAAATTTCATAAAATTAAGTGGATGTAAGTCGATTATTGTAAGAATTTCCAAATTAATGAGTCTTTATTTTTTTTAGTGGCAAATGAGTTAAGAAATATGCCACAGTGAGATCTTGTAAAAATATGCAGTCACTGATAAAAAAAAAATTTTAAACAAAATTTTGAATCTGTTAGAAAACATTAAAAAATGTAATCAAATTATCAGAGATGATGATTGACTTGACAAACAGAAGCTGTCAAAAATTTGTCAAAAAATTATGTCAATTTTGGTGGCCAAAATTAACATAATTATATGTAGCTTAAGTGTACGCTTTGTTTTTTGGTTTTTAACTATAGTAAAATTAAACATTTAACATAATGTTTTCAGTAATTATCAAATATTCTATAGAATTTTAGTTAATTTAGCTTTAAAGCCTTATATTTGAAGACACTTTCTGAAAAAACAATAATCTAAAACTTTCTTACAAAATAAATTTTCAATTTAGTAACCGAAAATGAAATTATATAAGATGACGGAGGTAACTCAATGATTCACGAAATGTTATGGCATTTATTAATATTAATTTAATCTGTTTATTAATTTTAATATCTATTATTCATATTCTCTATTAGGTAACTCTACAAATTATGAATTTCACAACTACTTTTTTTTAACAAAATTAGGAAACTAGAAATTAGAAATATAAAACTTACATTGAATTTTGAACAGATCATGTGCAAGGCCCATGGAATGTTGAAACGTACATAGGAAACACAGAAGTGAAATGAAAGAATTGTACCCTGCCAAAAATGTTTATATAAGATTCTTTCATATAATTAATTTTTTGAAACACGTGCCCTTTCAATGATATAGCATTTACAACCACCCATGAAATAAAATATGGTTCATCGACATGCACACCAAAAAAATGTTTAAGTATTTTAAAGATCTTATCACTAAAATATTTGTATCAAGCTTTACAATTTTGGATTAACAAATACAATCTTTATGTATTAATTTGATAACCTAATGGAATCAATGACAGAAGAAATTATAGAAGAGTTTTGAAACTTCATAATTATAATAAAAACAATTCTTGTAAAATTTCATTATTCATTGAAAAAAAATTTCTTTTCAGACTATGATATCCATAATGTATCTTGTTTATAAAATTGATCAAAAGTTTACCTAAAGAAAAATGCATTTATTGCATTTTTTTATGACAATTCAAAGCAGATTTTCTGAAAATGGGCTAATTTTACAAAAAAAAAGTTCTTTCAAATTCTCCAATGAATCCTAAACTTCATGAACAAGAAAAAGTTCCTGACCTCTTGTTACTTCCTAGATATTTCAGTAAATTTATTGGAGGTGGGGATAATATATATATATATAAATTTCTAAAAAAAATGCTTTTAAAAAAATGATTTCCATCATTTTTGAATAAATCCTGAAAGTTTCATCAAAATCTGACAATTATTTGATTTTTGTAAGATTTTGCAAATTATTATTTTTCACCAGCTAAACCTTTTTTTCATAATGAGTGAAACCTTTGAAATATGTGACCTTTTAATGATATATATCACATACAGCCACTCGTAAAAAAAAATAAGTGTCATAAGTATGCACACAAATAAAATATTTTAATTATGTAAAAAATTGAAAGGCTCTATTATTTGTATTGAGCTTTTCAATTTTTGATTGGTAAATATAGTCTTCACATATAAACTTAACATTGTAGTAAAAACGATGAGGAGGGAAATTTTAAAAAGATTTTGAAACTTTATAAATTATCATAATAAAATAAAATTAAAACGAAAACAATTCTTGTAAAATTCATTATTCATTGAAAAAACTTTCTCTCTTCAAACTATAACATCCTTAACATATATTGTTTATAAAACAATTAAAAATTTATCTAAATAAAAAATGACATAGTTTACTGCATTATTGCTTTCAGAATTCAAAGCAGATTTTCCGAAAACGAGGTAATTAAAAAAAAAAAACAGTTAATTAGCATTCCTCAATGACACCTGAAATTAATTAATATTAGATAGGTACCTCAACTCAATTTTCAATACCTAAGTTTTAAATTGAATTTTCGAAAATGAAAACTTATTCTTGAAACTTTAAGATTAATTGGAAGCTAAATGATTAAATTTACTATTTCCACAAAGCAAAATACTCAGTTGCATTTCAAACAGAAATTGTATTCATTGGAATCTAAAATTTTGAAATTGTTTTTAAATTTTTATTTTTTCAAACATTTTTTGAGTGATCAACACATTTGCAAACAAATGTTCATTTTTGATTTTAAAAATCTTGCAAAAAATAAAATATACATCTCTCACTCGTTATTTTTGGAAAATTAGCAAATATAAAGTTAAATTAATCTGATTTCAAACAAATATTACTTGTATATGACATGAAATATGACATGAAATTTCTTAATCACAATGACACCACCTATCAATTAATCTGAAAGTATGGTGATGAAAAGTTGACATAATCTAATTTAGCATTTCATAAGAGGGAGCAACCCTTAAAACATGTAACCTTTTAATGTTAAGTCTCTTAAAGTTTTCATGCTAAAAGAAAATGTGCAGTTTAACATAATAAAAAAACAATTAGAAAATCATTTTAAAAATCTTAATTCTAAATAGTTTGTATGAAGCTTATGAATTAGCAGTTTGTAAATAAAATTATTTCTAATGAATTAATAACCGAAGTCACTGATTAACTTAAAGAAATGTAGAAAGATGTTGAAACTTTAATTAGCAAAGAAAAAATGTAAACAATTCTTATAAAACTTTATTATTCATTGAAATTTTTGAGAATTTTTTAAAAGTTTTCATTTTTTGGGCCATTTTTTGAGCAATTGACACATTTGTAAACAAAAGATCATTCTCAGTTTTATAAATTTTGCAAAAATTAAATATATATCTCCCACTTGTTATTTTTGGAAAATTAGCAAATATAACTTTAAATCAAATGTGCAGTTTAACATAATAACAAAAACAATTAGAAAACTATTTTAAAAATCTTATTTCTAAATGATTTGCATGAAGCTTACGAATTTTCAAGTTGTCAATAAAATCATTTTTAATGAATTAATAATTGAAGACACTGAGTAACTGGAAGAAATTTAAAAAGATGTTTGAGACTTTAATTAGCAAAGAAAAAAATGAAAACAATTCTTATAAAAATTCATTATTCGTCAAATTTTTTTCCTTCTTCAGAATATGATATCTAAAACTATATTATTCCTCAAATCAATTAAAAGTTTATCTACTTTAAAAATAGCATAGTTTTAAATAATGCATTTTTGGTTTTGCTATTTGGAGTAAATTTTCAGAAAAATGGTCTGGTAATTAAAAAAACAAATTACATAATTTACATTTCCCAATGATTCCTGCTCTTAAATAATAAATAAAAAAATGGTATATAGATAATTTATTTCTAGAAGTTTTATGCAATTAAAGGGGCGGGGGGGGATAACAGATGAAAAAAATATTTTAAAGATTTTTTTAAAATAATAATTTCATAAATAATTGCATTCAAATGTGAATAAGTCCTGAAAGTTTCGTTAAAATGAGACAAATGGTTGATTTTTGCAAGAATTTTCAAATTAACGTTTCTTTAAACTCCAAAAAAACGACTTCAGTTTATGCTTTGACTTTTGCTTAATGGAAACATGACGTACACACAGCGTGAATCTCTGACGGAAAAAAAAAAAAAATTTAAATGAAATTTTGAACGTGTTAGAAAGAATTAAAATTTTTTTAAAAATAATGACAACAAAATTTTATCTTTACTTTCAATAATAACAAACTTGGATTATAAAACTTTTAATTCTGTTTTTTTTTTTTGGAGTGGAGGTATATGACGGTCGGGTTACCCAAGTTTAAGGCCTCGGAATTCCTACGTTAAAAAACCAAAGTCGGGAAATTACCCAAACATTTAAAACATTTCGGCCTAAATAGGTGAGGCACGTAGCCAGTAAATTGGTTCGATTTGTCGTTACAAAATGTGAAGGAAAGATTTTTCAACAACAGGCAAATGTTCGGTTTCAATTATATCCCCACCGTCATACATTGCCCAGGATTTTTGAAAAAGTATTAACAAAAAGACTAGAGAGGGGGCTTCTCTTTCTCGACGCACTGGTTCATAAAACGTAAATGGAAATTATACTTACTTCTTTCTGTTCCTTTGCTTTTTCAGTTTAGGGACATTCTACTTTAGAGATTTAAAAAAGATGAAAAGGGGGTACTTTTGAATTAAAATTATTATAAAATAAAAGATGTATTGGTTCTTTGAAAAGGTATTATTAGTCTCAATAAGAAAAAGAAAATAGGCAAGGGAGATAAGTAAGTACTTCCTAAACAGACAAACAAAAGAACAAAAACAATTTATTCGTGTGGGTTCATTAATTCAAATTTGTAATGATTGATATTCCTGAAAACGGAAAAGATTATTATTTTGGCAAAGTTCAGCCTTTCTGCCTGCATACCGCTAACCCATAAAAAGCTATGTACCCAAAGGACTGTTTTTCTATTGACACAGCTATTAGTACCTTTAATGGCATTATTCATTTTCAATACCAAATTTTAAAGAGAATTTTTAAAAGTAAAAAAATAAAAAACATTTTGAAGTTTTCATTTTAGCATTTATTGAAAACTAAATGATATAAATTTACTATTTCCAGTAAGCTAAATACTTTGGTGTCTTTAAATTAGAAATTAACTTGATTGGAAGCTCAAATTTATCAGAAGTTATCAATTATTTGTTTCTTTTTTAGTTTGACAGAGTGTTAATTTTGTACATAAAAGTTAATTCTCTATTAAAAAAAGAAAAAACAATTTATCACTGTAGGTACATTAATCCAAATTTTTAATGTTTGATATCACTGAAAACTGAATGGGATATTATTTTGGCAGTTAAGTTTTCCTACCTGCATATCTGCCCCCACCCAACAAAAAATGCCTATCAAAAGAGCAGTTTTTCTGTTGATACAGCTGTTATTGCTGAATATACTCCTTAATAGAGGTACTTCAACTCATTTTTGATACCTAGGTTTTACAGAAAATTCTATAAAATAAAGAAAAAAGTTTTCTTGAAGCTTTCATTTTAGCTTTAATTGAAAGCTAAATAATATAAAATTACTATTATCATTAAACTCTATTGACTGAGATCTTAACTTTTTGAGAGTTTTTTAAAGTTATCAATTTTTGTCCATTTTTGACAGATTGATAAGTTTTTATACAAATCTTCTTGGCTTTAAAAATTTTGCAAAATTAAAATATACATCTGTGAAATGGTATTTTGGAAAAATCATTAAATTTAAAATTACATTCATCTGATTTGAAAAAAGAGTTACTTGTTTATAGCATGAAATCTAAACTTATTTATAAATGGAACTTTGTCTGTGTGTGTGTGTGTGTGTGTCTGTGCGTGTGTGTATCTGTTACCTATAGACTCTGAAACGGCTGAACCGATTTTCTTGAAAATTTCCACAGTTGTACTATAAGTGTCTGCAAGTGTTCTTAGCTAGGTTTTGTGTCAAGGTACCCCCAATAAATATCGAAAATCGATAATTGAAAAAATCAGGTTATAGAAGGAGTGGTCCGATTTTAATCAAATTTGATACACTCATAGACAAAGACATAAGAAATGATATTCAGATGTTTCAAGGTTGCAGTTCTTACAATAGTGCAAAAAATCGATAATATATATATATATATAAAAGACAAGATGTTTGTGTGTGTGTTTATTTATCTGTCTGTATGTCCTTTATACTAATCCCCAATTTTTATCCGATTCTCACCAAACTTCACACAAATATTCTTTAGGCTGAGTCTGAGCTCCAGGACCATGGATTAGTTTTAAAGCTTTCATTACACCCGAGCAGCGCCGGACTATACTGCTAGTTTAGAGTAAAAATATTTTGTAATATCTTTCTGACGTGTTAAGTGATTGATAACAGCCAGATATGTTGAACAGAATTGACATAAATTTATGAAACCGAAGTGAATGTTTCAAAAGTGAAACAATTATTGAAACATGTGAACTTTTATTGTCATTTATGATAGTTCATACTAAAAAAAAATTTCTACACACACACACACACACACACACACACACACACAAATTAATTATCATTATTATTAAAAATCTTTGTGCATGAAGATTTGTATCAAGCTTTTCAATTTTCAATTAGTAAATATAGTTTTCATTTATCATTTAATACAGAAAGTAAGTAGAATAAACTTTAAAGAATTTTTGAAACTTTATAAATTATTAGGATAAAAAGAATAAAAAGGAAAACAATTCTTGCATGAAATTCTTTATTCATTGAAAAAATTTTATTTTTCAGACTATGACATCCTTCATATACTTCATTTATGAAAGCAATTAAAAACTTCTCCAAATAAAAGCAGGCATAGTATTCTTGCATTTTTTATGATACTATTCAGAGCAGATTTTCGTAAAAGTGACAAATATTAAAAAAAAAAAACGGTGATTTAAATTCCAGGAAGGATTACTGCATTTAACTAATAAAACAAAGTTTGCAGAAAGTAGTCAATTTTTTTACAAATTATAAAAAGATCTTATATTATCTTTATTATTTACCATTATTTTATTACGAAATTTCAAAATAAATATTTCTCTTTATTTCTGACATGAGATATTTTAACTATTATAGATTATAGATGCTAATAATATTTTATAGCATTTTTTGCTTTTTAGTAATTCCAAACATATTGAAGAGACTGTTATCCCATGTTTGGAATGATATTTCAGATTAGAAAATCCATGTAGATGGAACGACAGAAATGAGGACATTCAACATTGTCTTCTCTTGGATTCTAATCATAGGGGCCAAATTTGTTCAAAACAGTTGTATAGGAGGCAGTTACATTTAGCTATTTCAGTGTTAAACATGTTGGACTTAGATGCCAATTTAGTACCACACTTAAATTTATGTGGTCAGGGCACCAGGATAAAAAAAAAAACCTGTCTAAGAGCAATTGCCATTGGAAAAATTGATAGAAAAAACAGAGAGAAGCCACATCACATTGGTGAGAAAGTGATTGAAGCCGAGATGCAGTGTCAGGGTTGTTAAACTTGCAGATTGTGTTGAAGTTAGTGGGGACATTAATCACACAAGCAGATCATGGAAAGCAATTTGAAAATCAAGGCAAGAAATGAAAAGGATGTTGGTTTAAATTAGAGCCAAATTTTATTTGGCAAAAAAAAAAAAACAAGGCTTATTTTGACTTGATCTGGAAACACATGTCTCTTATTGACAGAGCATGCCTCTGAGGTGTGGCATGGGTAAATAGGTTGTCGTCCGGGCTGGCCTCTGTATCATAGTTATGTGTATGATCAGCACAGGCTTAGAGGTCATCAACGTCTGACAGGAATGGCACAAGCTGGCAAAAGAAAGTGCCACATCTGTAAGTTGTCCTAAAAAAACAGTTACAAGTGGATGCTGCTGCTGCAATTTGCTGCTGTTGGATTGCAACTGTTGCTGGTCCTGGAGTGCTGCTGCTGCTGCTACTGCTACAGTGAAGAGAGAGCACGTCACTCAACCCTTAAGCTTCTGCTTGGTCATTCGGTCAGCTAGCAACGGTACAGAAGCGCACTGCTCAGACCTGAATAACCTTTCTTTTTAGTGGCAAAGATGATTAAGAGTTATTCAAAAACTTGTTGTCAACATGATCAGGCCAATTAGCAAGCTGAGTTAATTCATTCTTCAGCCACTTCTGTGCACACACCATATAACCTAAACTATATAGGTGTATATCTAGATGTGTGTAGACATCATTATTTATCGAGAGGGCTTGTGTGTGTGTTTATTTTATATATGTTAGTTTTTGATTAGGCATTTGTTGTTAACCTATGGGTCCAATAAAATCCTTCTTGAGATTTTGTTGGGAACTTTGAGATATGTGTGAAAAGACGTAGAATTTACGGTTTGAACACGTCAATTCAACTGTAAAATGATGAGATATTGCTGCTAATCTAGTCAATCAGTTAAATGCCATATGTGATACATGATTGAGTGATCATGTCTCTTTCAAAACATGACTGACAAGAACAGAAGATTTTCCTGCAGTAGTTTGCGATTTCTTTCTGTGGCAGACTGGTTACTGACCAATGCTATAGAACCCAATCTGTCCTGCTATTCAACATATAGCTGGAGGAAGAGGAGATGGGTTAATACCTTTCCCAAAGGCATTTGCACATAAGTGAATGTGATAAATACAACTGACATTTTCACTTGGCTCTTTCATTCATCATTCCAATGTCACAACCATTAAAGGACAACATAAATGCATTAAAATTCGTAAAGTCTAGGTACCATAGCAAAAATTTCAAGGGATCAGGTGGTTCACCTGAGTGAATAAGACAATACAGAAGAATGTTTCATAAGCAGGAAAGCAAGATACAGCAAGGTATTTTTTTATTCAGTTTCAAGAGAACAGGAGCCAGTTCATGAGCGCATTACCAGGATAACAATGAAATCAATTCTGTTAAGTGACCCTACTGATTGAACAAAATTAATATGCATTTAATGAAATTTCAACTTTGCTTTTTCTACTCTTTGTCATATTAAATGCAATCATCTCTATAATAAACTTGTGTATTTATTTACATATATATATATATTTTCTAAACATATACTGTTAAATATAAAAGACAATGAATGTCTATTATGTTTAATCATGAGCCATTTTAAACCTCATATTTTGGTCTTAATTTCAGTTGAAAATAAAGACAAAAATTCTCCAACATTTGGATAATTTTAATAACCTCTCTGAAGATGGCTCATGTGAGCCGAAAGCTTAGAACCAAATTAATAAAAAATTATCCAAATGTTGGAGAATTTTTGTCTTTATTTTCAACTGAAATTAAAGCCAAAATACAACGTTTAGAACGACTCATGATTAAACATAATAGACATTCATTGTCTCTTATATTTAACAGTATATGTTTAGAAAATTATTTGCTGCCTCGATACACTATATATATATATATATATATATATATTTCTGACGTGAAGTAGTATTTAATCATTAAATTATTCGCACTATTAAGTGATATTTTGGCCGTTGTACACTCCAGCCTTCTTCAGGAACTAGGAATTTCAAGCTGAACACTTTATTACAATCACACGGTTATATCATTTTTCCTTTTTCGCATGAAGCCTTTTTGGTATTGATGATTATCTCCACTATTTACATTATTTCGACTATTGTCCTCATCTTTGTTGACATTTGTATGACATTTTGGCAGTTGTACACTCTGGCCTTCTTCAGGTGCGAGGAATTTAAAACTAAACCCTTTATTACAATCACTGGGATATATCATTCTCATTCTTTGCATAAAGCCTCTTTCAGCAGTCATGAGTTATCTCCCTTTAAACCCCTAAGTCAATATCAACTGGTTCATCTGTCTTTAAGGACAACAACAACTGAGCTTCTGGAACTTATAAAACAAATGTTCAGTAACCATTTTTTACAAGAGTTCATGTTGCAATTTTTTTTATTTTAAATGATTTTCTTTAGTATTTTTTAACAGACCTCATATTGCAATTTTGATACTAATGACATTCTCTGGGATTCCATATTACAGGTTCCAATATTGTATTCATCTCTATGCTTGGTTGGCTTCAGAGATTTTTGTAGCCTAGCATATGTGCTGATTCATTCAGTTTACACAAACTCCAGTGGCTATCTTTATCTAATATTTCAATTTCATCTCATAGGAGGTGGTGATCCCCTTTTTCCCTCCATATAGTGTAAATATATATATGTTTACCTCCTGTGATGCACATGTAGAGAGATACAACAAAAAAACAGTGTCAAATTAGTTCATTCTATTTACTACCAGTTATGATATCTCATACTGCATGTTTGCTCATTAACATTACTTTATTTTAAGTTCAGCTATAATTGTCTTTCAGTAGGGAAGAATATATATACATCCTATTATAAAAATAAAATGTATTCATTTGCGTGTGTGTGTATGTGTATATATATATATATATATATATATATATATATATATATATTTGCCATCCACATACAAATCTGTATTGCTGTATCTTAGCTCATCAGTGTGGCTAAACATCTACTTGCTTCTGGCTGGGATCAAAACTCGACTGATTTGGTTTCAGTCATAGGTGCATAGAATGACAGAGGGGAAATTTTAGTCTGTTATATATAAGCAGTGTATACACACTGCTTAATCTTTACTCTTATGTAGCCCCCTGCACATCAGTGGCGTTATCGCCTTGCTTGGGGTGATATCATTAAAAAAAAATAACAGTGTGTATACACTGGAAGAACTCAATCACTAGAACACTGGAAGAACGCAATCCATTTTTGAAGAGTTACGCGTAAATCATAGAAGTGGTAACTGTTTTAAAAAACGTATTCATTTGCGTATGTGTGTGTGTATATATATATATATATATATATATATATATATATATATATATATATATATATATATTTGCCATCCACATACAAATCTGTATTGCAGTATCACAGCTCATCAGTGTGACTAGACATCTTGCTTCTGGCCAGCATCAAAACTTGATGATTTGGTTTCAGTCAAAGTCTCTACTCACTAATCATAGGTGCATAGAATGACAGGGGAACTTTTAGTCTGTTATATCTAAGTGGTGTATACACACACTAGTCACTGGAAGAACTCAATTAATTTCTAAAGACTTATGCGTAAATCGCAGAAGTGGTAAATGTTTTTAAAATTTTCCTTTCCAGAGAGCTCAATCGAAAAAGAGAACAAAATCATATTTCCCTCCTCTCATGTTCAGGGCTTTATATTAATTTTTTTTTTTGTGTTAATGTAAGATACCTATTAGTGGGGAAATCAATATATCTGTTGCCATAATTTTAGACAGCATATCAATACAAATATTTCATCATCATTTTGGATGGCATGTGCTTACTCATAATTAAATAAATTTCAACTGAAATTTTAGAAATAAAGTAATTTTCTTTTGCTAAAAAGCTAGTTGGTAACATCTTGTGGAAGAGTTGTTTATATCACAGAGGAGCTAATTGAAACAAGCACATCCCAAAGGATATTTACAGATTGGATCCTGTAATAATTTGCGGAAGGTTCCAAGTTTTTTCTTACTAAGTACAACTGCCTTAGTAATAGCATTAAAATTATAACAATTTTTAATATTGAATAAAATATAAAAATAAACATCTTTCACATATATATATATATGATTTAATTTTTTATCAATCTGCTACCACATGAACCTTTATGCATAAGTAAGCTACACATTTTTTTCTTTCTGCTACTGCTGGTGTATAAAGCAGATGTGTCTTGTGGGACAATGGGTCTCGGTTCAGAATGAGAAATCTGAGAGACTAAACTGAATTCAAGTTGAATTAATTTCATTCTCAAAGGTAGTGATGCATCTCTTTTTCCTCCAACTATGGATTAAATTGCAGGACAGATATGGTTTTATAAACTTGGGAGGTTTTTTAACCTTGGAAGTTCAGTCTTTATTCTGCACTTTTGGTGAATGCTTTTTGAGGAAGGCAGTGCACAAAACTGAAGAACCTTTCTTTTCAGTGATAGAAATGGCTGAGCTTTATTCGAAAAGTTGTGGTCAACATGGTCAGGCCAATTAGCAAGCTTAGTTAGTTCATTCTCCAGTCATTTCTGTGCACACACACACACATACCCATACTATATAGGTGTATATCTACATGTGTTTAAAAACATCATTATTTATTAGGAAGGCTTGTTCTAAAGTTCCCAAATTTTTTCTTACTAAGCTTAAAGAATCGTAGTACGGCTGCCTTAGTAATAGTGTTAAAATTATAACAATAATTTTTAATGTTCCATAAAATATAAAAATAAACATCTTTTACACATATATTTGATCTAATTTTCTGTCAGTTTGCTACCACATGAACCTTTATGCATAAGTAAGCTAAACATTTTTTCTTTCCGCAACTGCTGGAGTATAAAGCAGATGTGTCTTGTGGTACAATGGGTCTCAGTTCAGAATGAGAAATCTGAGAGACTAAACTGAATTCCAGTTGAATTAATTTCATTCTCAAAGGTAATGCATCTCTTTTCCCTCCAGCTATGGATTAAATTGCAGGACAGTGGGTATGATAGCCTTGAGAGTTTACATGTCTACCTTGCCTGGAGAATAAAGGAGATTGAGTAGGGACAACACCACTACCTGTAAAAAAGTCAGTTACAGAAGCATTGATTACCCCCATATAGTTTAGCCAGATATGGTTTTATAACATTGGGAGGTTTTTTAACCTTGGAATTTCAGTCTTAATTCTGCACTTTTGGCGACTGCTTTTATAGGAGTGCAATCTCTGATTGCACTGCTTTGATTGGCTAGCCGATATTAATCTTTGACCAATGACACATAAAAAAGAAAGGGAGAAAAGTCTCTAACAACCTAATATGATAGTTGGTGCAATGCAAAATAATAGCTTTGCCTTGCAAGAATTAAAGGGAGAAATGTAAGTGCCATCTAAGCCAAAATATCATTGGCAGACCAATCAACATTCTGACTTTGTACCACTTGTATCCAACTTCAGTGAAACATTTTCAATATTTGACAATCTCACCCTTATTTGAACTGATTATCACAGGTGTCATTGTCACCTCCATTTGACAGTGTGCTATATCCCTGATCAAAACAAACCTGATGTGTACCAAATTTCTGTCATGCATTTTAACTAATAAATGTTATAAAATTAACATAACACTTAGACCTAAGTCTGTACGTACTGACCAATCCAACATCACACATCATACTTCAAAAATGACAGAAATGGCATTGCGTTTTATTAACACAAAAAAAATTTCATCACCAGTCAACCTTTGAGATCAGTCATGATGTGCTATGAGTCTACAATCGAGAGTCTACATGTCTAACCTTGCCTGAAGAATAAAGGAGATTGAGTAGGGACAACACCGCTAACTGTAAAAAAGTTAATTACAGAAGCATTGATTTCTGATGAACTATGCAGTCCTGGAAGTGGTGAGATTAGGTGCATGAGTACAAAACTTGGAATTCTCCTCTAAGACGTCAGCATTTTGTGAAGTTTGATCCAAGTTGTTATTTCTGTTTGAAAACTGTTTTCCTTGTTTGTGTACTTCTTCAAAATCTTTTTTTTTTTGTCCATTTCATCTTTTGAGAGATAGTTATCTTTTCCTATTTTACATAGTGGACTTTCTGAAGAAAAAAGATAACATCAATATGAACTGTTAAATTTTAAGGTTTTTTTCCCAGGAAAGGAATGAGAAAAAATTGACCCTCTTATCCCAATTATAGGAAATGGTGCAAACAGAAAAAAAACAAAAAAACAAAACAAATAACTACAATATGAAATATGAAAAACAAGTATTTATTAAACAGAGATTAAACAAAAAAGAAAGAATACAATTTTAAAAAAACACACTTTCAGGGTTTTATTTGAAAGGGCGAGTTACATATCTGTATCTGTCAAAAAATGTATTGAAACACGTGAGCAGACTTCATTTGTGGTGCATCACTGAATGCCACTTTTACTTATGTCCATTTTTGGTTTTCAGTGTCTGCAGAAATATTACTGAAGAACTGTCAACTATCAGGCTTGATTTCTCTATCCTGGCTATGCTTGTGAAAGAATAGGCACCATTGTCACCAGTAAACTTAATTAACTACAACAACACTCATTAACAAGTGTAAAAGCAACTTTTATTAAAGGTACTATAAATGAATATAGAAACAAAAGAGATTTGAAGAAGTTTCCACACTCTCATGTATGAGAAATTCTTGAGCTAAGAGGACAAAATTGACAATTTATAAATAGAAACTTTCATGGCCTTCTTGTAGGGGCGAATTACATATCTGTATCTGTCAAAAAATGTATTGAAACACATGAGCAGACTTCATTTGTGGTGCATCACTGAATGCCAGATTTACTTACGTCCATTTTTGATTTTCAGTGTCTGCAGAAATATTAGGGAAGAACTGTCAAAGACGATGGCTTGATTTCTCTATCCTGGCTATGCTTGTGAAAGACTAGACAACATTGTCACCAGTAAACTTAATTAACTACAACAACTCGTTAACAAGTGTAAAAACAACTTTCATTAAAGGTCAGTCAGTCAGTTAAGTGCTATATGTGATACACGCTTGGGCGATCATGTCTTGAAACAGACATGACTGACTGGGCAGAAGATTATCCCGCAGTAGGTTGCCATTGCTTTCTGCGGTAGACTGGTTGCCGACCAAGGCTATAGAACCCAATCTGTCCTGTTATTTAACCCATAACTGGAAGGAATAGACAGATTAATACCTTTCTCAAGGGTATTTGCACATAAGTGAATGAAATGAATTCAACTGGAATTCAAACTCAGCTCTCTGATTTCTCATTCCGAGCCGATATCCACTGCGCCACAACGCACATCTCATTAAAGGTACTATGATTAATATCATGAATACATAAACAAAAGTAATTTGAAGAAGTTTTCACATTCTCATGTATGAGAAATTCTTGAGCTAAGTGGACAAAATTGACTGGTGGTTGCAATTATGGCTAAACAGCCCAGAATCATTTAACTCTTTTGATCAAGGATGTTCAAAAAGTGGCATAGAGAACAGGTTTTTAGCTGATAGATACACCAAAGCCATCTGGCAGGTAACATGTTGAGTTACTCGCATTGAAACCTGTTCAGTCTTTATTCTGCTTTTTCGGTGACTGTTTTATAGGAGTGCAATCTCCGATTGCACTGCTTTGCTATAATAATGTTTGACCAATAATCTTGTAACATACACATGAAAAAGAAAGGGAGGAAAGTCTCTAGTAACCTAATATGATAGTTGGTGCAATGAAAATAATAGTCTTGCTTTGAAAGAATTAGAGGGAGAAATGTAAGTGCCATCTAAGTCACAATATCATTGGCAGATCCATCAGCATTCTGACCTTGTACCACTCGTATCCACCTTCAGTGAAACATTCTCCATGTTTCAGAATCTCACCCTTATTATCACAGGTGTCATTGTCACCTCCATTAGACAATGTGCTATATCCCTGATCAAAACAAACCTGAGGTGTACAGAATTTCTGTCATGCATTTTAACTAATAAATAAAATTAAACACAACACTGAAGTTGAACAGACCTATGTCTGTACATACTGACCAATCTAAGATATACATCAAACTTCAAAAATTACAGAAATGCTACTCCATTTTATTAACATGAAAAAAATTTCATTTTTTCTTTGATATAAAAATTAGATCGCCAGTCAACCTTTGAGATTCCTCATGATGTGCTATGTCTCTATATGTGAATTTTTTCTTTTAAACTCTTAAAATGTTCAACTATACAATTCACATGAATAAAATTTTGCACCACTGTGTAGTCACTTAGGTTTTATTCATTTTGAGCTTTGAGAAAATACTCAACCAAATACTTCATTTGCATTCACATGAAGTTTCAACAGTGAACACAGTAAAAATGCTAAGCTATTCACTTTAGATGAATGTTTTTTTTGTCAGTGTGTTTTTTCATGTGTATTACTAAACTTGAGCTATGCGAAAAAGCTAAACCACATACTTTACATGAATATGGTTTCTCACCTGTATGTGTTCTCATGTGGCTTTTTAAAGTTGAACTTTTGGAAAACTTTGTATTACACATTTTACATGAATGTGGTTTTTCACCAGTGTGTATTCGCATATGACCTTTTAAAGTCGAGTTGACAGAAAATGCTGAACCACATATTTCACAGGAATATGGTTTCTCACCAGTATGTATTCGCATGTGCCGTTTTAAGATGGGACTGTCTGTAAATTTTGCACCACATATTTCACATGAATATGGTCTTTCACCAGTATGTGTTCGCATATGTTTTATTAAACTTGATCTCTGAGAAAATGCTGAACCACACACTTCACATGAATATGGTTTCTTACAGGTATGTATTTGCATGTGACTTTTTAACTGCGAACTCTGTGAAAATGTAGAACTGCACAATTCACATGCATATGGTTTTTCACCAGTGTGTATTCGCATATGCCTTTTTAAATTTGAATTATTAGAAAATACTGAACAACACGATTTACATGAATATGATTTCTGGGAAGTATGCATTCGCATGTGGTGTTTTAATGTTGAATTCTCTGAAAATTTTGAGCTACACACTTCACATGAATATGGTTTTTCACCAGTGTGTATTCGCATATGTCTTTTTAAATGTGAGCTCTGTGAAAATACAGAACCGCATACTTCACATGAATATGGACTCTCACCTGTGTGTATTCGCATATGCCCTCTTAAATTTGAACTTCTAGAAAATGTTGACCCACATACTTCACATGAATATTTCTCTTTAGTATGTATTTGCATGTGACATTTTAACGCCGAACTTTGTGAAAATGATGAACTACACAATTCACATGAATATGGTTTCTCACCTGTGTGTATTCGCTTATGAGTTTTTAAATGTGCATTTACAGAAAATTTTGAACCACATATTTCACATGAATATGGTTTCTCACCAGTGTGTATTCGCTTATGAGTTTTTAAATGTGAACTCGCAGAAAATTTTGAACCACATGTTTCACATGAATATGGTTTCTCACCTGTGTGTATTCGCTTATGATTTCTTAAATGTGAACTCGCAGAAAATTTTGAACCACATATTTCACATGAATATGGTTTCTCACCAGTATGTGTTCGCATATGACTTCTTAAATTTGAACTCCAAGAAAATGTTGAACCACATATTTCACATGAGTATGGTTTCTCACCAGTATGTGCTTGCAATTTACATTTCAAATTTGAACTCTCTGAAAACATTGAACTGCACATTTTACAAATGATTTTTCATCAGTATGAACACATATTTTTTTTTCCTGACTGAGACTGCTGGAGGACAAATGCAAATATGGTGTTTTCTAGTATTTTTCTTGTATGAATTGTTAATCTTAAACTCCAAATATGTTGAACAACACTTCAGATAAATATTGGCTTTTTCCTTCAATGAATGTTTGAAATACAAACAAGAAAAATTCCAATCCTTCTTTACAGGAGTGAGTAATGTCTCCTGAGTGTTCTTCCAAGTTTATCTTCGTTGCAGATTTCTTTCAATGGAAATACCACCTGCACAAGAATATAAATTAGTATTAGTGTCTTTTTAGAAATTTACTTTTAACTGACAATCTAAAATAAAAGAAAATGCATTTAAAAACACTTAAAAAGATTTTTTCTGATTTAAATCATTAACCACAAATTTAAAAATACTAATTTCTGGTATTTTCATATTCAGCCCTGTTTTTCAATTGTTGTTACTCTTACAGAAAAACCCTTGAGAACATGTTACATTGAAGATGGAAGATTTTAAATAATTTCATAAATTTTCATCAATGACATTCTTGATATTATCAGTTCTCAACTCTGTATCTGGATGTCAAAATTATTTACTACTGTTTTCATTGTTGGTTCAATTGGCTCAATAAGATCAAATCGACAGCTGATCTCAAAGACGACTGACAATCTTTTGTTAACTGGAACAAGGAATGGCTTGTAAATTTTTTGCCTCCAAAATGAAACAGCTCCATTTTGACTTCTATCAGCATGGCTAATATTAACTTCCAGGAGAGTTTCACTTTGCTCCTTTTAACTGCTTATGCTTTTCAAACATTATACTGAATCAACTGCTGAGACTGCTGCTATGAAAGTTGGTTCACTATGTCATGCTAGACAATTTCTCTCAGTGAAATCTAGCTTACCTGTTTATAAGTATATCAGACCTTCATATATTGAATGTTGTCATATCTCACATGGTGCTTCTGCTATGTAAAGATATTTCATAAAATCCAAAGAAAATTTTGCTATGTTATTTGTTCTGACCTGCCATCTTGAATTCAATCACTTTTCCATCAGCTGAATATAGCTTTGCTGTACCATTTGTATAGATATATTCATGGGAATTGTTCTGTTAAAGTTTACCAGATGGTATATAGATTTTATGAATTCAACCACAGTACTAGATTGTCATCAAGGTCTCAAAAATTCACATTTAAATTCAAATCATAAGTTTTATGCTAACTGATAATGGCTTGATGCTTCTTTGATGTTCAATAATTCAAATTCATTGTTAATTATTATCTTCTTAATACAAGTAAGAAAAAATCCAATCCTTCTTTACAGGAGAGAGAAATGACAGTTGATTCACAGTATCATGCTAGACAAGTTTTCTCAGTGATGTCTAGGTTGTAAGTATTTGTAAGTATACCATACAAAAAACAAATAACCTAATGGAGTCAATGACAGTTATGGTGAAACACCCCTATTCTATAGTGAACAGACTCTCCCACCTAATTTAAGTTGGAGTAGTAAGAGAAACAAGGGACAGTCAATGTTGTACGATAGTAATTGACAGTCAAATACAAAAGTAGTCAGCGACCTGGCAAGATTACACTGCGTAATACATATTATATCAAGTTCCTAACATTTTGTATGTTGACCCTATTAGGACCGACATTAGCACAGATACTAGCCTCCACAACAATTTTGGCGACGAGGATATCAAACTCACGTGGTGGAGATAAAAAGAATTTTTTCCACTCGCCAAAAACACAATTTTGGGCGACGAAATTCACATTCATAAGGAGGAAGAAAAATTTTGCTTACCACAAGAATTTGAGCGACAAAGCCTCGGATTCACATTTAAAACAAAACAAAAAACTTGGCAAAGTTTCTCGCAAGCCAAGACATCAATTTAGTGACGAAAAAATCTGTCATATTCTCAACTGAGAAAAGAAATATTTTTTACCCGATAATACAGTTTGCTCAAATAGGTCATGAATTGCAAATTCATCAGAGCCCCCCTCTACAGTATTAGGCATTGTGTTAACTCTCTGCAAAAATGTAGGAATGTGAAAGTCTATTCCTGAAATTCTTTAAATTCCAGTCGGAACAACAGACAAAAATATTAGAGCAACAAAAAACATTCCCGATGCAGATATGGGAGGAAACATTCAATAGACAACTGCAATTCCAACAAAAAATGGAACGGATGCATTGGGAGTTTCAAAACAAAATTCTTGAAATAACTGAGAAAAGGAAAGAGAAAAATCTACAAAATGATTCTTCCCTGGAGAATACAATATGGAATTCAATTGAAATATTCACGTACAGTCCAGATAAAGAAATAACTTTTGCGGTGTATTATAAAAAATATACGGACACGTATAACAAAGACTGTCATTCATGGTCTGAAGGAAAGATGGTTAGGCTTCTTTTAAGAAAATTAGAAACTGCTGAGCATAACAAATTGGTAAACTACATTTTACCAAAAAACTAGCAAGTTGACTTTTACTGAGGCGGTAAATATATTAAGTGAATTATTTGGTAAAAAGACATCTCTGTTCCACAAAAAGTGGAAATGTTTAAATCTGATGAAAGATGATGAACAAGACTATAACGTATGCCGCCAATATGAATAAGCATTGTGAAGAATTCAAGCTAGCAGAATTAAGTGCAGACAATTGTAAGTGCTTGTTGTTTTTTCAGGGGCTGGTATCGGAAAAAGACCCAGAGTTGAGAAAATTAGTACTGGCAAAATTGGAAAGTGATTCAAGTATTATGGTACAAAAATTGGCAGAAGACTGCACAAGATATGTTAGCGTAAAGAAAGATTAAAAAAAGAAAAGATAGAACAGTCTGGCATTTCATATATAAGGAAAATATGCTACAAAGGAAAAAGTTAGTCTACCAAAAAGAATTCTAAAATTACAGATTATCAAGCAAAAAGTGAAATACCAGAGAAAAATTAACAAAAACTCCCGAAGCCATGTTTTGTTTGTGGTGAACTACACTGGTACAGATATTGTGATTTTTTTTAACTGTAAAATAATGGGACAAAAAAGCACGCATTGCAGGTCAAGAAATAAAGACAATAAAATAAGAAAATTCAAGTCCAATGAGGTAAAAGATGGAATAACCAGAAAATTTGTTACTGTCAAAATAAGTAATAAAAATATAAAAATGCAACTTGACATGGGTTCGGATTTATCTATCATAAATTTGCATATGCAAAGACAAAGAAAATTGCGAGGTCAGTGATGGGAGAAAAAATATAATTTATTAGAGAGTTTGTTACAAACGTCATAACAAATAAAAAAAACGCAAAAAGCTAAACTATTTGTCATAGAAAATACCACAAACTTAGTTGATATGAATTGGATAACAGAATTCCAATTATGGGATCTACTAATAAATTCTTTCTGTTACAAGGTAGAAAGTTAAAACACA
This sequence comes from Ascarosepion bandense, assembly GCA_037127315.1. NCBI lineage: Eukaryota > Metazoa > Mollusca > Cephalopoda > Sepiida > Sepiidae > Ascarosepion > Ascarosepion bandense. The sequence goes on along the minus strand of JBBBDQ010001152.1, from coordinate 4,385,510 downwards.
GAAGCCCAAAAATTAATGAAGAAACTTAAGGAAACATTTCTTACTGTTTTTTCTCCAGGGTTGGGAACGTGTACCAAGATGGAGGCAAAATTCTGGCTAAAAGAGAGTGCTCAGGTGGTATTCAAAAAGAAAAGGAATGTGCCGTTTGCCTCAATTAAACAAATAGATAAAGAATTAGATATATTAGAGAAAACCGGTGTACTTAAAAAAGTTGAGTATAGTGAATGGCTGACACCGACGACATAGATGAAAAAAAAGTCTGAAGAAATTCATTTGTGCTGATTTTTTGATGGATTTGAATGCGACACTCAAAGATTATAATTATCCCCTACCAACAGCAGAAGAAATATTTGCAAACCTAAATGGAGGCACAATATCGGTAGAAAAGGAAACATTAAAACTTTTGTGTATAAACACACATCGGGGTCTGTATAAATTTAACAGACTACCTTTTGGGATCAAGGTCGTGCCTGCCATTTCCGAGCAAGTAATGGATTCGATGTTGGGTGGTCTAGATTTTGCCATAGCAAATCTGGACGACATCCTCATGAGAAGTACAAATGTAGCTGAACAACGTAGAACATATAAATGCAGTAGTTTCAAAAATACAAGAATTTGGATTTAAACTCAAAGAAAGCAAATGTGAGTGTTTTATGGAGAAAGTAAAATATCTGGGGTAGATCACTGATAAGAATGGTAGAATGCCAGACCCAGAGCAAGCAGCGGCTATAAAAGACATGCCGGCTCCAAATGATATTACCACATTCCAAAGTTTTTGGGGATTAACAAATTATTACCAAATATACATCCCTAAAATGTATGATCTGCAGACTCCATTAAGTGATTTATTAAAGAAAGGAAAACCCTGGAAATGGACTAATGAATGCCAGAAAGCATTTGAAAAGATAAAGGAAGTATTAACCTCGGAATTATTTTTAACCCACTACAACCCGAATTTACAGATCATAGTAGCTTGCGACGCAAGTGCGTATGGAGTAGGAGCATGCATCTTACACAAAATGCCAGATGGTCAAGTAAAATCAATTGCTCATGCTTCCAGAGCACTACTTCCGGCTGAGAAGAATTACTATCAGATAGAGAAAGAGGCCCTAGGAATAATATTTGTGGTAGAAAAATTTCACCATTTTGTCAACGGTCGACATTTTAAGCTACAAACTTATCATAAGCCTCTAATTTCGATTTTTGGGTTGAAAAAGGGTTTGCCGAAGCATATAGCCAACTGATTACAGAGACGGGGTATAATGCTGCTAAATTATAACTTCAGCATGGAGTACATACCATTGAATAAATTTGGCTATGCTGATTGGCTGTCCAGGTTAATTTCTAAAATGAGCGAATGATTAGAAGACACAGTAATTGCCTCACTAAAGTCAGAAGAGCTGAAATTTACTGTGTGTAATGCAGTTTGGGAACTTCCATTAACTCTAGAAAAAATAAAAGAAGCCACCAGGGACAAGTATATCTTGAAAATAAAAGAAAACATAGCCGAGAAGGACCAGTACACAACAAATGTTTTTTCACTTTGCGATACAGTATTGTTATACAGAGAATGTGTGGTGATTCCATACACACTGCAAAAGCAAATACTACAGGATTTTTATACTGGTCATCTAAGCAGTACTAGAATGAAGAGCCTAATGCGCAGTTTTGTATATTGGCAGGGACATTGAGAACGCAGTAGCAAAATGTAAAGGGTGTGCCTTAGCTGCAAAGGCATAACAATAAAATTTAATCCCTGGCCAAAAACAGACCTACCATGGTCTAGGTTACATGTAGATTTCGCAGGTTCACTGAATGAATACCATTACATCATAGTAGTGGATAATTTTTCGAAATGGCCTGAGATACAAATGATAAGAAAACTGACCACGCAAAATACTAAAAACTTCCTGCTGGAACTGTTCGCAAGATTTGGTATGGTAGACACAATTGTGACAGACAACAGAAATCAGTTTACGTCAAAACAATTTAAAGATTTCTGCAAAGAATACAATGTCAAACATGTTACCACAGCTCCATATCACCCAAAATCAAGCAGGTTAGCTGAAAAATTTATGGACACCCTAAAAAGAGCTTTAAAGAAAGCAGATAAAGTGCTACAGAAGTTTCTACAGGTATACAGAATTACCCCAGATAATGGAAGACCAGCCTCACAATCACCAGTTGAGGTGATGTTCGCACGTCAGGTAAGATCTATTTTCGACAAATTACTACCAAAAAAGACAAAGACAGGTAGAGAAAAATTTATTCAAGTAAAAAAATACAATCCTGGTGAAAAAGTATACTTTAAGGTCTACGAACACAATCATTCTGGAAGATTGGAAAAACAGAAAAGCGGATTGGCAATATGATGTACTTGGTGAAAGGCGAAAAAATTCACGTGCAGACGGCACATTAACCAGATCAGAAGACGCTCTTCAGATATGGTTGACAGAGGAAGAAATGCCTATGGAGGTGATTTTTGATACGTTTGATCTACCAATGCCAGCAACAATTTTACCTGAGGTATGCCGATCCAGGAGGAAAAGAAAGGCAACTAATCATTTAAAAGTGAATCTAAAACATAGGAGATATGCTATGATGTTGCTAAAAAAATGAAGTGTCTTTTCCTTTTCTTCATATTTCCTTTAAAAAATAAAAAAAAATAATAAAGAAAATGGTTTTACTCCTACGGAGTAAAGTTTTAGGAGGTGGGTGTTATGGTGAAACACACATATTCTATAGTGAATAGACTCTCCCACCTAATTTAAGTAGGAGTAGTAAGAGAAACAAGGGACAGTCAATGTTGGACAATAGTAGTTGACAGTTGAATATGAAAGTAGTCAGCGACCTGGCAAAATTACACTGCATAATATATGTCAAGTTCCTAACATTTTATAAGTCAAACCTATTAGGACCGACTTTAGCACAGATACTAGCCACCAGTGCGAAAATATATCCACAACAATGACAGAAGAAATTATAGAAAAGCTTTGAAACTTAATAAATTATTATAATAAAAAGAATGAAAATTAAAACAATTCTTGTAAAAATTCATTATTCATTGAAAAAAAAAGTTATTTTCAGAATATGATATCCATAATATATATTTTTATAAAATCAGAAGTTTCTCTAAATAAAAAATACATTTATTGCGTTTTTGTTATCACAATTCAAAGCAGATTTTCTGAAAATAGGCTATTTTTTGAAAAAAAAGAAAGATTTGGTATTTGCTTGAAGCATTGCGTATATAAGGCGTGTGGGTAGGTATTTGAAAACTATCACAATGTGTTTAGTAAAATAAAGGAAGATAAAGAATTTACATTTCCCAATGAGTTCCTGCATTTATCTAATAAATAAAAAAACTGATATTGATAATCTATTTCTAGACGTTTTATGCAATTAAATGAAGTGTGGGGTAAGAGATGTAAATGATATTTTATATATATATATATATATATATATATATAACCAAGATTTTCTAAAAATAATATTTGCATAAATAATCATAGGTATGCCCCAAAAATCAGCATAGTATAAATAAAAAAGTCCCAAACTTAATAAAACAAACTTTTGCCATCAAAATGTTTATTATTATTAAGAGGAAAGATCAAAGTAATTTTTCATTATTTTTTAAACATTTTTAATCCCTCCTAACATTTTTGAAATGTTGTCAGAGAATTTTGTTTTGATTTGAGTTAAACAAATGTTACAACTGTTTTACAGTGGACAATGTAACGATTGCATCACCCACATTTTTTCGGTGACACATTAATTTGGAAATTCTCGCAAAAATCAAATAATTCTCAGATTTTAGTGAAACTTTCAGTACTTATTCACAAATGAAAAAAATTATTTTTTAAATTATTATTTTTTAAAAATCTTGGTAAATTTTTTTTTTTAACTCTGTTACTACCTCCTCCATGTAAACCATTGACATTTTAATAAATTTTAATTGGTTGCAAACTAATTTTTTATTAGTTAAACATAGGACTCATTAAGGAATATAAATCATCTATTTTTTTCATTTTAAACAAGCAGTATAGCCCGGCGTTGCTCGGGTGTAATGAAAGCTTTAAAACTAATCCATGGTCCTGGAGCTCAGACTCTTTGGATGTTGGCACGAAAGACTAAAAAGTAAAAAAGCAATAGTTGTTTCCAGTTAAAGTGAAACTGTAGACTGAAAGAAAAATGAATGGATGTAAGTCAAATTTTGATTTCCTAGTATTGATATCAAATTTTCTGCACTATTGTAAACAAAAAGAGAAATTTTAATTGAAATTTCAAACATGTTAGAGAAGATTAAATTTTTATTAAAAATAATGACAACAAAATTTTTGTCTTCCCTTTTAATAACAGCATAAACATCTTGATGATAAAACATTGTTTTTTAGGTACCTCCACTTTTTCGGCAGAAATTTTTGATACCTATTTTTAAAATGAAAAACCATTCTTAAAGATTTCATTTTAAATTTAATTAAAAGCTTAATGATTAAATTTATTATTTCCATTAATTAAAAAATTCTGGTGTATTTGATTTGAATGTCACATTTAATTTCAATTTCTTAAAATTTTCTTAAAAGCAGCCATTTTCTTAAAATTAAAAAATTTGTAAACAAACACAAATCATCGATTTTAAAAATATTTCAAAAGATTTCTGACACTTTATTTTAGTAAAATTTGAAAATTGAAAGTTTAATTGATCTGATTTGAAACAAATATTACTTATTTATAGCATAAAAAGTAATATACAATAAATTATTAATGATTGATCGTGTTTATCAGATCGAATGTTTGACGAATTGTTGACAGACAGCGATGACAGCTGCTACAGATGACCAGAAATGACAAATTTTCATAGACATCTATAATTTAAAAAAAGTAAAAATAACATAAATAAGCCAAAAATTTAACACCTTGATTTGGAATTTTTTTTAATAAATAAAATATTATTTAATCAGTAATCATTAATAAACTTTAATTAATATTAAGTAAAATAAAAACTGGTTTTCTATTTTGAAAAAAAAAAATTAAACACAGTTGAAAAGAAAAGTAAAACTATTCAACAAAAAATTAATAGAAAATGAAAAATTGTAGTTCTTAGTCTCAGCCATTATACCATTTACTCAGAGGACTTATTTAGCCTTCAAAATTCAGTTTATGACAAAAAAAAACTGATTTGATATCGATACCAGGAAACTAAAATTTGACTTACATCCATTCATTTTTCTTTCAGTCTACGGTTTCGCTATAACTGGAATCAGCTATTGCTTTTTAGTCTTTCGTGCCAACATCCAAAGAGCCTGAGCTCCAGGACTATTGATTAGTTTTAAAGCTTTCATTACACCCGAGCAACGCCGGGCTATACTGCTAGTATTATTTATTTACAAAAGCAATTAGAAGCTTTTTTAATTAAGTAATGTCATAGTTTTATTGGATTTATTACTTTTCAATTCCGAGCAAATTTTATGTTCTTTGCACTCTAAATCACCTAGTTTTATTTTTCTATCTCCAAAGACTCCTACTTCTAACAAAAAAAAAAAAAAGTTAGGGAACAGGTTGTGTGAAATTTCATGAAATTAAGTGGAGAGAAACACATTTAAAAAAAAAATTTTCTTACCAATATTTTCTAAACAAAAAAAAAAAAAATTAAAAATAATTCCAATCATTTGTGAATAAGTCCTGAAAATTTCATTACAATCGGACCATTTTGATTTTTACAAGAATTTCCAGGAATGGGCGATGACGTAAACAAAACAAGATTTTAACCAAAATTTCGAACATGTTAGAAAGGATTAAAAAATTTTTCAAAAAATAAATTAAAAATACTTTGGTCTTTCATCTTAATAATAACAAATATTTTGACGATATCATAAAACTTTATTTTCGTTAAGTTTGTGGCCTTTTTCATGACGCTATGCCGTTTTTCTCGCGAATTTAAAAGGTACCCAGACCGTGATGTTGTAAAACATTTGATCACTTACGGACATAAAAAAAAAATTATACCAATTTTTTTTTACGGGTTAGAAAGAAGTAAAATATTTTAAATAATTAAAAAATACTTTGATTCTCTTAATAACATGGACATTTTGCCGATAAAATTTTGAGATCTTTTTTCTTCATACTTATCCTGTATGTTTTTCGTGGAGGTACCTCAGAAAACGTAATATTACGCAAGTCACTTTTTTGCCGGTGAAAAACACATTCATTTTGAAATTTTGGGACTTAATCAAAAATGACTGAAATAATTTTTAAATAATTATTTTTAGAAAATCTTGGTAAAAATATTTTTTTACATATGCTACAGCCCCACTTAAATAATTCCCAGAATTGTCCAGAAATTCTCTTGAGTTCGTAAATATTTCCAATCAATTGCCAAAAAAAAACAAAAAAAAACCAGCATAGCATGATGTTAAAATGGCTCACACTTTTTACCCAAGTTGGAGGCCTCGGAATTTTCACGTTAAAAACTGACTTAGTGTCACATCGAGCCTAAGTAAGGAAATTACTAGCAAATACCCCATAAAAACTTTCGGCCCGACAGGTGAAGAACGTAACCGGTTAATTGGCTCTATTTGTCGTTACAAGGTGTGAAGGAGGATTTTCATACGACAGGCAAATGCTAGGTTTCAATTATATCCCCCCGTCATACATTGCCCAGAATTTTTGAAAACTTTTAACAAAAAGACCAGAGAGGGCTTCTCTTTCTCTACACATTTTTGTTTGTAAAAACAAATAAAACGTTAATTAAAGTAAAAGCCATGCTTACTTCTTTCTGTTTATATTCGCCTGCTTTTCCAGTTCAGGGACATTTTACTTTAGAGATTAAAAAAAAAAATGAAGAGAAGATACTCTTGAATAAAAATTAATATAAAATAAAAAAAATGTATTGGCTATTTCAAAAGTTATTTAGTCTCAATAAGAAAAAAGAATGGGAAGAGCAATAAACAAGGGAGATAAGTAAGTACTTCCTAAACAGACAGAAAACCAAAAACAATAATTTATCAATGTGGGTTCATTAATTCAAATTTGTAAAGTTTGATATTCCTGAAAAGTAAAACTGAAAAGGATATTATTATTTTGGCAAAGTTAAGCCTTTCTGCCTGCATACCCTAGCCCACTAAAAAGCTATATCCCAAAAACAAAAAAGGGTTTTTATTGATAGCTGTTAGTGTTACTGCTGAATATTTTTCTTAACATTGGCACCATTATCATTTTCAATACCAAAGTTTTAAAGAGAATTTTTATAAGTAAAAAAAAAACATTTGAAGTTTTTATTTTAGCTTTTATTGAAAATTAAATGATGTAAATTTACTATGTATGTTGAACAAAATCCTGTGGTGTATTTCAAATAGAAATTATACTGACTGAGATCTCAACTTTTTGAGAATTTTTAAAAGTTACCAATTTTTGTCCACTTTTGACAGTTTGATAGGATTGTGAACAAAAGTTAGTTCTTGGTTTTAAAAACCTTGCAAAATTAAAATGTCCATCTGTGACATGGTATTTTGGAAAAATCATGGTAAATTTTCGTTTTAGGTCCCGAAGGTTTTTCCTCCTTCAAATTTAACATAGCATTATTTCTGTGCAAAAGTATATGCTGAACTCAAATCAACAATTAGTTATTGAAGAAACCTACCTTTTTTTTTATTTGAAAGTCCATAAAAAACCGAACTATATCTCGCCTTTTTTTCTCCCCCGTAATTCTAACGCAGTTATGTAATTAACTGCTGAATGTCTGTCGGTGTAGGACAACAAATTTCGGTCTATTTTCAGGTGATTTAGTTCCTTTACTGAAACTTCCGGCGATTTCCTGTAATGAAAGTAATATGCTATTGTATTTCTACGCTTATTACTTTCATTACAGGAAGTAAATAGCCAGAAGTTTCAGTAAAGAAAGTAAATCGACCGAAATTTGTTGCCTACGCAGTACGTCATTCTGCAGTTAATTACATAACTTCGTGAGAGTTACGGGAGAGAAAAAGTGCAAGATATAGTTCGTTTTTTTTATGGACTTTCAAATAAAAAAAGGGAGGTTTCTTCAATAGCTAATTGTTGATTTGAGTTCAGCATATATATTTGCACAGAAATAATGCTATCTAAATCTAAATCTAAACTTATTTATAAGTGGAACTTTGTCTATGTGTGTGTGTGTGTATCCGTTACCTATAGACTCCAAAACAGCTGGACCGATTTTCTTGAAAATTTACACAGTTGTACAATAAGCATCTGCGAGTGTTCTTAGCTAGGTTTTGTGTCAAGGTACTCCCGATAAATAACGAAAATCGATAATCGAAAAAATCGAATTATAGAAAGAGTGGTCCGATTTTAATCAAATTTGATACACTTATAGACAGACATAAGAAACGATATTCAGAAGTTTTAAGGTTGCAGTTCTTACAATAGTGCAGAAAGTTGATAATATATATATATATAAAAGGCAAGATGTTTGTGTGTGTGTCTGTTTATCTGTCTCTATGTCCTTTATACAAATCCACAATTTTTGTCCAATTCTCACCAAACTTCAAAATTTGACTTACATCAGTTCATTTTCCTTTCAGTCTCCGGTTTTGCTTTAACTGGAAACAACTATTGCTTTTTAGTCTTTCATGCCAACACCCAAAGAGTCTAAGCTCCAGGACCATGGATTAGTTTTGAAGCTTTCATTATACTCGAGCAACGCCGGGCTATACTGCTAGTTTTGGATAAATTTGAAGGGAGGGAAAGCCGTTGGGACCTAAAACGAAAATTTACCAATAGGATTGTGAACAAAAGTTAGTTATTGGTTTTAAAAATCTCGCAAAATTAAAATGTCCATCTGTGACATGGTATTTTGGAAAAATCATTAAATTTAAAATTAATCTGATCTGAAAATGTGTTATTTGTTTATAGCATAAAATTTAGAATAAAAATATTTTGTAATATCTTTCTGATGTGCTAAGTGATTGATAACAGCCAGATATGTTGACCAGAATTGACATAAATTTATGAAACCAAAGTGTTCAAAAGTGAAACAATCCTTGAAACATATGAACCTTTAATGATATATCAGTTATGATCAGTCAGTTAAGTGCCATACGTGATAAACGCTTGGGCGATCATGTCTCGAAAGTGACATGACTGACTGGGCAGAAAATTATCCCGCAGTAGGTTGCCATTGCTTTCTGCGGTAAACTGGTTGCCAGCCAAGGCTATAGAACCCAATCTGTCCAGCTATTTACCTCATAACTGGAAGGAATAGATGGATTAATACCTTTCCCAAGGGTATTTGCACGTAAGTGAATGCAACGAATTCAACTGGAATTTGAACTCGGCTCCCCGATTTATCATTCCAAGTTGATATCCAATGCACCACGAAGCACATCCAGTTATGATAGTTCATACTAAAAATATTTCTACAAACACACACACACACACACAATCTAATTATTTTAAAAATCTTTCTTCATGAAGATTTGTATCAATCTTTTCAATTTTCAATTAGTAAATATAGTTTTCATTTAATCATTTAATACAGACAGTAACAGGAATAAATTTTAAAGGATTTTTGAAACTTTATAAATTTTTATGATAAAAAAATATAAATGAAAACAATTCTTGCACAAAATTCTTTATTTATCGAAAAATTTTTATTCTTCAGACATTGTGGCGATACCATCGACCGAGCAAAAGCGAGCAAACTGGATGTTGGCTCTATGCCGATCAGAAAGTGAATGAATAAAAATCACCCCTGCACAAGTGGATTCGTGCAGATGTTCCAGTTGAAAAATAAATATTAATCAAATATCAAATTACCATTTTTTTATTTACCAGCCAATGAGAAGCCCGGAATCAAATACAAGGATGAAATTCAAAACTAGCTGCATTTGATCCAAAATGCCGATATAAAAAGACAGTCAGGACTTGAGGAAAAGAGTGTAATTAGTTTCTCCCTTGACCTAAGCCGAGCGGCGACTATGCTTGCCTCTTTCTTCTTTCCCTGTCTCATAAGTACTATTCTGACCTTTTACTTTCTCCCTGTTCTCAAAAGTACTTATGGACATCTTCAAAGACCTTCCACACAAACCAACTTGCTGACCTACTGACCTTTGAAGTGGCAACTTCGAAATGAACATTCTTTACCCACAAGACACTTCCACATTTCTAAGCCTTAATCTCTTTCAGCTCATCATTATTTTCCACGAACTCTTTTACTTCCATTGAACTTTTACTTTCATTGAATTTTTATTTTAAGTATTACTTTATTTGTAAAACATTGAAATGTATATATATATATATATATATATATATATAAATGTCACTTTATACTCTAATTGCCTTTCTTGAATTTATAATCAGTGGGCTATCTTCCCACAAGGCCAAATTCCATTAACCTGCTCGGAATATTACTACCCCTCACAACAACTAGAAAAGGAATGAGATACCCGCTATAACATCCTTCATATCAATCAATTAAGTGCCATATGTGATACACGCTTTGGGTGATCATGTCTCGAAAGAGACATGACTGACGGGGCAGAAGATTATCCCGCAGTAGGTTGCCATTGCTTTCAGTGGTAGAATGGTTGCCGACCAAGGCTACAGAACCCAATCTGTCCTATTATTTAACCCATAACTGGAGGGAAGAGACGGATTAATACCTTTCCCAAGGGTATGTGTGCATAAGTGAATGCAAGGAATTCAACTGGAATTCAAACTCAGCTCTCCAATTTGTTGTTTCGGGCCGATATTCACCGCACAGCAACGCACATATACTTTATTCATAAAAGCAATTAATAACTTCTCTAAATAAAAACTGGCATAGTATTCTAGCATTTTTTAAATTAATAACTTCTCTAAATAAAAACTGGCATAGTATTCTTGCATTTTTTTAAATTAATAACTTTTCTAAATAAAAACTGGCATAGTATTCTAGCATTTTTTTAAATTAATAACTTCTCTAAATAAAAACTGGCATAGTATTCTAGCATTTTTTTAAATTAATAACTTCTCTAAATAAAAACTGGCATCGTATTCTTGCATTTTTTAAATTAATAACTTCTCGAACTAAAAACTGGCATAGTATTCTAGCATTTTTTAAATTAATAACTTCTCTAAATAAAAACTGGCATAGTATTCTAACATTTTTTATTATTCTATTCAGAGCAGATTTTCAAAAAAGTGTCAGAAGTTTAAAAAAAACAGTTGATTGAAATTCCAGCAAGGATTACTGCATTTAAGTAATAAAACAAATTTTCAGAAAGTAGTCAATTTTGTTTACAAATTATAAAAAGATACAGTGTTACCTTTATTATTTACCATTATTTTATGAAGATTTATTATTTATTATTTTTATAAAGAAATTTAAAAATAAATATTTTTGTCTGTATTTCTGACATGAGGTATTTTAATTATTATAGATTATAGATACCAATAATCTTTTATAGCATTTTTTGCTTTTTAGTAACTCCAAGTTTCTTGTGAAACTGTTGTCTCACGTTTGGAATGATATTTCAGATTAGACAATCCATGTAGATGGAATGACAGATATGAGCAGATTCAACATTGTCTTCTCTTTGATTTTAATCAAGGGGGCCAAAGCTGTTCAATAAAATTGCATAGGAGAACAAGAAAAAAATAGAGAAACATTAGGGAGTGATAAGAATAAAACAGCGAGTGATATTGTATTTAAATTTTTTAAGATCAAAAAAGGGTACAGAAGGAGGTGTGGAATTCAGGGTGGTAGAAGATGGCAGTTGGTGTTTCATTTAAAATTTTTGATGTTGTAGCTTATAGTGGTTGCTTATCTATTCTTTTTCTAGTTGTAGTAGGATTCCGTTCTAGTGAAGGGTAATTGTATACCGTTGCAGGTTAACAGAATTTTGCCTTGTCGTAGATAGCCCACTATAAGTCATGAAATGATTATAAAATCAAGAAAAGCAATTTGAGTATAAAATTAGCATTTATTTATACACATATCAATTAATATTTTTACAATTAAAATAATACTTGAATATAAGTTCAACGGAGGTTAAAATGTTTATGGAAAATAATAAACTGAAAGAGATTAAAGGCTTAAGAATGTGGGGAGCGGAGGTATGTGAAAAATGTCTTTGAAGTAGTCGCTCTTTAGGTTAGTAAGTACTTTTGAGACAGTGGAGAAGGAAAGAGGCAAGCATAGTAGCCGCTCGACTTAAGTCAAGGGGCGACACTGGTTACTCTCGCTTGTCTGTCTGTCGGGGTCTTGTCTGTATCCACTTTTTATATCTGCTTTTTGGATCAAAACAGCTTGTTTTTGGATTTCATACATGTACTTGATTCTGGGCTTCCCATTGGCTGGTAAATAAAATTCGCGTAGGCTCGCAAAATGGAAATTTGATATTTGATTAATTTTTATTTTTCAACTGGAACATCTGTGTGAATCAACCTGCGCAGAGATGATTTTTGTTCATTTGCTTTTTAGTCAGTATAGAGCAAACATCTGGTCCCTCGCTTTTGCTCAATCGGTATCACCACATGCTATCAGGTAAGCAGGTAAAGTGTAGGGAGTTCTACATGTGTGAAGTGTGAGGAAAGAAACTATTAGAGTAGAAGAACAAGTTATATTTAGCTATTTCAATAGTAAAAAATTGGGACCTAGATGCCAATCTAGTAGCACACATAAATTTGTTCAGGGTGCCAGGATAAAAAAAATCTTGTCAGAGAAATTGCCTTTGGGGATATTTATAAAAAAGACAGAGATGGAGCCACATCACATTAGTGAGAAATTGACTAAAGTCAGGATGCAATGTCAGGGTTGTTTAAACTGCAGGTTGTTGTAAAGATAGTGGGGACATTAACCACACAAGCAGATCATGGAAAGCAATTTACAAACCAAGGCAAGAAATGAAGAGGATGTTGGTTTAAATTAGAGCCAAATTTTACTTGGCAAAAAAGAAACAAGGTTTATTTTGACTTGGTCTGGAAATACAGGTCTCTTATGGACGGAGCATGCCTCTGAGTTGTGGTATGGATAAATAGGTTGTCGTCAGAGCTGGCCTCTGCACCATAGTTATGTGTATCATCAGCACAGGCTTGGAAATCATCAACGTCTGACAGGATTGGCACAGGCTGGCAAAAGAAAGCGCCATATCTGTAAGTTGTCCTAAAAAAGCAGTTACAAGTGGATGCTGCTGCTGCAATTTTCTGCTGTTGGATTGCAACTGCTGCTGGTTCTGGAGTGCTGCTGCTACAGTTGAGGGAAAGCATGTCACTCAATCCCCAAACTTCTGTGTACAAACACATGAGAAGGAAGGGAAGAAAGTCTCCAAGAACTTAATATGATAGTGCAATCAAAATAAAAGCCTTGCCTTGCAAGAATTGGTGGGAAAAATCTATATAACAGTATTTTTGGTGCGGAACGGTGATAATTAATTTTATTAATTAATATTCATAACTGGAAAATCTTCTAATTGCTATTATAGATCATAAGAGAACATACTAAGAGAAATTTTCTTTATCCTCCAAATATGAGCAAAGTAAAACAGGTGATTCATTTTATTAACTAATTATTAACTATAACTGGAAAATCTTCTAATCAGGAGGATGCACTAAAAGAAATTATCTTTATTCTCAATATTGGAGCGGAGGAAAAGAACAACAAAAAACGAAAGATATCAGATGGTATTTCTCAGTTGTTATTTAAAGCAGAGAAAGAAGAAGAGGAAGAAAAGAGAAATGGATTTGTTTAATGTCATAAAGTCAATTTCAGCCCACCTATAAAGGCTAACAAGTGTCATTCTAAACCTAAAAGAAAGGTAGATTCAATTGTTATTTTTTGCCGGCAAAAGAATAGAAAAAGAAGACCAGAGAAAGAAGAAAAAAGAAGAAAAAGAAAAAAAAGACTTAAATTTGTTTCAATGCCATGAGACAATAGATTTCAATTTTGGCCCACCCAGAGAAAGCTAGCAATGGTCATTCTAAACATAAAGAAAAGATAAATTTAATTGCTATTCTTTTTCTGAGTATTGGAAAGGGAGATTTCATTTTGTATCTGATTGGATTGTCTCACTAGCAAGAATCGTGAAAAGAATTAAGATAACACTGGTCCCGAATTGTGAAAAGAATTGAGATAACAAATGTTTTGAGTCAAAGTAATTTAGAGAAAAGGTATTTCCACTTAGTAGGGTGGGCCAGATAACAAGAGCATTTCCCGTTGGTGACTCAGAAAATGGATATTAAAAACACAGATGAAAATTTTTTATCTAGGTGACAATGTCAATGGACCCTTGTCAACTTGTTTTGGGCGAAGTCAGTTCAAAAAGGTTAATACCTAATGTTTTAAGAAAAAAATCCCTGAAATCGTTTTGTGAGAAAGAAAAATTTTGAGAGAGAAAATTCAGTTAAGTCCAGCCCAGAAAAGGGTTATAGGACGAAGACATCATATAATTGAGAGAAATTCCATTGGTTCTGTAAACAAGCCCCAAAAGGGGGAGATGACTAACAATTGATGTCATGGAAAGAAGACTAATCCCATTGGGTAAACTACAGGCAAAAACAAGTAGCAGCTAACCCTGGCATTCTGTTGGTCTCCGAGATGAGGTGATTAGACACCCAGTGACCGTCGGCCACACACTATGGCATAGGCATAAATACAGGGTCCCGAGGGACCAAAATCAGTGGGGATCGAAAGGAGTCCAGAGACGAGACCAGATGGGATCCAGCGGTGGTTCAAGGCAGTTCAGTTTCAGTTCCAGTTACCGGCCTAAAAATGTAATGACAAAGATAAACGCCTTGTTCTTGGGCACCAACCGCAGAGCCTGCCTGCCGGCCAGCCAAAATAACAGAAATAAAAGAAGAGATTTTGCAGACAAAGTTTTGAGTTGGATCGAAGAAAGTCCCAAAAATGTAACGACGAAGATAGGCACCAGGTTGTTGGACGCCAACCGCAGAGCCTGCCGGCTAACCAAAATTACAGAAAGAAGAGAAGAGATTTTGCAGACAAAGTTTTAAGTTGGAGTTGCAGAGATCAACAGAGAAGTTTTGAGTTCGAGTTCAAGTTGGGTACCAGTTGGATTGGAGGAGGGACCAGAAACGAGAACAGTTAAGTTCCAGCAGTGGTTC
The DNA here is from genome assembly GCA_037127315.1 of Ascarosepion bandense. NCBI lineage: Eukaryota > Metazoa > Mollusca > Cephalopoda > Sepiida > Sepiidae > Ascarosepion > Ascarosepion bandense. The sequence continues at coordinate 4,370,429 of JBBBDQ010001152.1, read as the reverse complement.
GAGGCTGTTGAAGTTCAGTTCCAGTTACCATCCTAAAAATGTAACGATGAAGATAGACGACATATTGTTGGGCGCCAACCACGGAGCCTGCCAGCCAACCTGAGTTAAAGATAGAAGAGAAATGATTTTGCAGACAAAGTTTTCAGTTGGCTCGGAAAAAGTCCCAAAGATGTAATGACGAAGATAGGCGCCATGTTGTTGGGCTCCAACTGCAGAGCCTGCCGGCCAGCCAAACTTAAAAACAAAAGTGATTTTACAGACAAAGTTGCAGAGATCGACAACTGAATGCAGTTTTCAGTTGCAGTTGAGGTAGTTGCAGCTCATGTAGCAGAGAGTTTGATTTTCCAGTCCAGAGATGTAATGACCAAAGACAGTTTCCAGCCGAAGTAAAGAGGCAGAGAGATGATTGCCATGCCATTGGGTGCTAACTGTAGAGAAGCCTCTCACCAATCAACCAACCAGAGTTAAGAGACAGACAAGAAGAGAATTTGCAGACAAGTCTGAAATTGCTAACTGAAAGAGAATAACCCAGCACTTCAGTAATTTCTGTAACATTCCGGAAAACAAGCAACAAGTTGACTAGACTTATCATGAACTTAGACTTATACTCGGAGCAGCGAGCTGTGGCCAGCCAAATTCCTTGTTATTGCTTAGGTGAATAATTGGATTTACCTAAGAAATGTCCGTTCCGCTACCAGTTGATAGAAGCAGGGATGGGAAATTATTCAAGAGACTATTGTGTATAATCTGTTTCTAAAGACGTTATTTTACAACACTTTTCAGCTGTTGGTCCACTTATTTTCCTTTATGCTATATTTCTTTCTTTTATTACTCAATTGTGTGCACACTTCCCGGTTTAGTTTAGTTCGGCAGAGAGACAGCTAGTGGAGAACTCACGTGACTACCTTGTGATTAATCAACACGTGGGACAAGGGAAAACACCGTGACAGAGTCAAGCTACGACCAGCTGACTGGATCAAAACCAACAGCGATTGACCGGGTAGTGGCATATCTAAGTGCCATCTCAGCCACACTTCCATTGGCGGATCAATCAAAATTGTGACCTTGTACACTCATATTCACCTTCAGTGGAACATTTTCCATGTTTCATAATCTCAGCCTAATTTGATCTGATTGTTACTGGTCTCATTGTCACCTCTATCTGACAGTGTGCTATATCTCTGATCAAAACAAATGTGACGTTTAAAGATGAGTCACTCATTTCAATTGTTATTAGCACAACACTCAAGTCCAACATACCTAAAACTGTACATAATGACCAATTCAACCTCTTACACCCTACTTTGAAAATGAAAGAAACATGAAAATTCATAGTATTTCATCTTTTAAAATGAAAAAAAATTTTCCCTTGGAAATAAAAATTAGATTGCCAGTTTAACTTCAACACAAGTCATGGTGTCATATGTCTCTGCATGTGAATATAGAATTTTAAACTCTGAAAATGTTCAGCTATACAAATCATAAGAATATGATTTTACACCACTGCATATTTACATTTTATTAAATTTGAGGTTTGAGAAAATAATGATCCAAATACTTCATATTGTCTCCTTATATGTGTTCACATGAAGTTTTAACACTGAACTTAGTGAAAACATTGAGCTACACACTTCAGATGAATAGTTTTTCACCACTGTGTTCGCATATGTCTTATTAAACTTGAGCTATGAGAAAAAGCTGAACCACATACTTTACATGAATATGGTTTCTCACTAGTATGTGTTTGCATGTGGCTTTTTAAAGTTGAACTTTTGGAAAACTTTGCATTACGCATTTTACATGAATATGGTCTTTCACTAGTGTGTATTCGCATATGACTTTTTAAAGTTGAGTTCACAGAAAATGCTGAACCACATACTTCACAGGAATATGGTTTCTCACCAGTATGTATTCGCATGTGCCATTTTAAGATGGGACTGTCTTTTGCACCACACACTTCACATGTATATGGTCTTTCACCAGTATGTGTTCGCATATGTTTTATTAAACTTGAGCTCTGAGAAAATGCTGAACCACACACTTCACATGAATATGGTTTTTTACAAGTATGTATTTGCATGTGACTTTTTAACTTTGAAGTCTGTGAAAATGCGGAGCTACACAATTCACATGCATATGGTTTTTCACCAGTATGTATTTGCATATGTCTTATTAAATTTGAATTCTGAGAAAATACTGAACTACATACTTTACATGAATATGATTTCTGGGAAGTATGCATTCGCATGTGATGTTTTAATGTTGAATTCTCTGAAAATGTTGAGCTACACACTTCACATGAATATGGTTTTTCACCTCTGTGTATTCTCATATGTCTTCTTAAATGTGAGCTGAGAAAATACTTCACATGAAAGTGGTTTCTCGCCATTGTGTATTTGTATATGACTTCTTGAATTTGAACTCCTAGAAAATTTCAACCCACATAATTGAATATTTCTCACTATTATGCATTTGCATGTGTTGTTTTAACGTTGAAAGCTGCGAAAATTATGAATTACACAATTCACATGAATATGGTTTCTCACCAGTGTGCGTTCGCATATGACTTCTTAAATTCAAACTCCCAGAAAATGTTGAACTACATACTTCACATGAGTATGCTTTCTCATTAGTATGTGTTTGCAATTGGCATTTCAAACTTGAACTATCTGAAAACATTGAGCTAGGCATTTTTCAAATGTTTTTTCATTTGTATGTACACATATTTTTTATCCTGATCATATAAGAATACAGAAAGACAAATGCAAATATGATGTTTTCAAGCATTTTTCTCGGATGAATTTTTAATCTCAAACTCCAAATATTTTGACCCACATTCTTCAGATGAATATGGCTTTTTTCTCCAATGTGTACATATAAGTTTTGAAATACAAACTGCAAAAAATTCAATCTTTTTTTACAGAATTGTGAATTGTCTTCAGGATGTGCTTCCAAGTTTATCTTTGCTGGGGATGTCTTTTTATGGAAATACAATCTGCACAAAAAATAAAATACTGTTAGTCTCTTTTTAGAAATTTACTTTCAACTGACAATTTAAAATAAAAATAAACACATTTTAAAACATTTTTTATTAACCACAAATTTAAAAATATTAATATCAGACATTTTTATATTCAGTCATGTTTTTCAATGGTTGCCACTCTAACAAAAAAACATATGTTCTATTTAAGATGGAAAATTTTAAATAATTTCATAAATACTAAAAAAGTTTAAGATACTATAAAAATTTCATTAATTGGAATAAAATAATTTCAGAAATTTTCCAACACAGTTAATATAAAAATAAGAAAAATGAATAAAATGCTTAAAATTCCATAAATAATAGACTTACCCACAATAAAACTTTTTTCTTAACAAAACACTTTGAAAGTAAGTCTATATAATAGATGTATTAATGATTATTGCTGAAAAAGTCTGTTAAGCTTTAAATTAATTGGTGAAGCTTGGGCTGTTGCCTTGAATATCTTGAAGGCATTTGACAGTTTGACATATTAGTCTTATTCACAATTTGAAAGGTTATGGTATTTCTGTACCAATAGTTGAAGATTGAGTCTAATCAAATAGCAAAAATGAAATTTATCATAAATGTACCCACTTCTGGATATTTTCACATTAATGTAAGTGTCTCACAGTGCTATATTATTGAATCTATGTTTCAATTTTCACTAATGACTTTCCTGCTATTATCAGTTCTCAACTTTGCATCTATACAGACAACACAATTATTACTATTATTTTTACAGTAATATTCATTGGCTCAATAAGACTAAATTAGCAGCTGATCTCAAAGATGACTGAGAAATTTTGTTAACTGGAGCAAAGAATGGCTTGTAATTTTACTGCCTCCAAAATGAAACAGCTCTTTTTTAATCACTTAAGAGTGATACTTTTGACTCCTTATCAACATGGCTAATATTAACTTCCAGGAGAGTGACACCTTGCTCCTTCTAATTGCTAATGTTTTTAAACATTATACTGAATCAATCAATGAGTCTGCCCCTATGAAAGTTGGTTCACTATGTCATGCTAGACAATTTTTTCACTGGAATCTATATTACATACTCGTAAGTATACCATTTATTCATGTATTGAATATTGTTGTCATATCTGGTCTGGTGCTTCTGCTATGTATTTAGAGGTACCTGATAAAATACAAAGAAGAATCTGCAATTTTGTTTGTTCTGACCTGGCATCTTAGCTTCAGTCACTTTCTATACATACATTCATGGTAATTGTTCTGTTAAAGTTTCCTTAGATTTTATGAATTTAAGCACTACAGCTATATTGTGTTGAATGCACTGGTTCCCATCTGATCACCAAAGTTAAGCAACATCAAGCCTGGTCAGTACTTAAATGGGTGACCATTTGGGAATACCAGGTGCTGTAAATATAAGAACCAAGAATAGTCCACCGGTCCTCCAGGGTTGGTTACAGTAACAAAAAGTTGCTGCCCTATGCACCATCTGGGTGTGATGGATAAATGATGATGATGATGATTAGACTGGCAACAAGGTCTCTATCTCCATTGGAATTGGCTAAATGTCATCATAAGTTTATTGCTGTTTCTTTTCTCTTCCAACTTGTTGCTTTCCAGGCAAACTTTGATGTTCAAAAATTTAATTGTTAATTTAAATTTAATAAATTAATCGTTATCTTAATTCCGGTTCTTTTATTATTCTCACTTCTTAATAGTGTCTTTTTTCTCATATTCTCTTACACTCAGTAACCAGTTTTATCTTAGTGCCTTTATTATCTTACTTAAAACTTTTCCCAGAACTTAATTTTGCCATTCACTTACAGACGATGTTCAACAGGCTTGCTATAGAGGGAGAATACCTTTCTTCTGTTAATTACTTCAGGGATGTTATGAGAGTACATTTTTTTCCTAAGGCAGTCAATTAAAGCCAATCTAACAAAATCCAGCATGTGTTCTGGGTCTTTGAGGCCAAAATGTGATTGGTCTTCTAGGATGAATGAGGCTAGTATTACATCCTCATTGACATACACATCATTTAAAGGCTGATTTTTCGATTAGCTCTTGCAGGGATAGCACATCTCTTGGTATGAAATTTCCTTATTTGCTGGGCAACGTTAAGCCAAGCCCTATTCTCATCAGCCAGCATCTCTTGTCATGGTACATAATCATCTAACACAGCCACAGTAATTTTTAACTTTAACTGAGAAAATTTTTAGCAATTTACATATGGTTTTCACCCGTGTGTATTTGTATATATCTTAATTCGAATACTGACAAAATACTGAACCACTTTACATACTTTACATGAATATGATTTCTGACAATTATGCATTCTTTGAAAATGTTGAGCCACACGCTTCACACAAATGTGGTTTCTCACATTTATGTGCCTATAAAAAAGTTGCCCTGATGTTTAATAGGGAGACAGTTTCCTGGTGCAAATGTCTACATTAGCAGATATACTGGTTTCATTACAGTACAAATATTTAACTTGTTCTACTCTACCATGGACATTAGTGAAATTAGTACTAATATCATTTTAATTATATATAATCCAATACCCTAAGCAAGCTAAAAACAAAAAACAACTATTGCTTTTTCAGTTTTTTCATACCTTTGGTATCAAGACTTAGTGGAGGTACTTATATTCACAATCATTTTAGAAAAAAGAGGAAAGTGGAAATTTAGAAAATAAAACATTAAATTTTGATGGGTGGATTTGCAAAGGCTGTTGAAATGTAGCAACCAAACACGGGTGAAATGAAAAAAAAAACAAGGATTTTCTTAAACTCCTTATTAGCTTTCATTCAATTTAGATTGGACAGCTAAAAATAATAAGTTTTTCAACATTAGGTATCACAATTTAATGAATGTACCTAGATTCACAATAAGCAAAAAAAAAAAAAAATGAAAAAACTAGGAATTAAAAACTAAAACTGAATTTATATTTTCAAAGTGATTTCAAAATCCTGTTGCATGCCAGAATTATATGAACATTGATTTTTTTTGTTCTAACTCCGATAGTTTTCAATAAAATTTAGTGAAACTTGGCATGTTATATGACAACACTAACACATGCTCAGATCTAAAATTCTAAGCTAATCTGCGCAATAGTAAACAAACAGCAGCCATTTTGGTGACTTGCAGCCTGTTTCAGCGTGCCAACTTTATATGCAGAAGTGGTGACAGAAAATTAGAACATTGATTATTTTAGGAATATGTAATTTGAGAACAACAATAATACAGAACAAACATCTTCAGTATGGTTTCATAGTACAATCACTATTGTATATAATTGCCAAGAGAAAAAGACCTTTGGTCCATTGAAGATGTCAAACTTTCGATTTCATCTGATGAAATTTCTTTGGCAGCAGTCAGAATGGCATTCCAGAGGTCATCTTTGGAGGCGTACTACCTTCCTCCGGAGTAAATCTTCCTTTTCAAGATGCTCCACAGATTTTTGATAGGATTTAAATCTGGAGAACAGGCTAGTCATTGCATTATTTACCCATGGCGGGCAAAAACACTCTCCAAATATTCAGTGGTTATCCTTGCAGCATGAGACGGTGCATTATCATGCATGAATACCATCTTTTTCCAGAATGACAAATTCTTCTTCTTGTGCCAGGATTCGAGGTGTTCTTTAATGAAGTCAATGTAGTTTGGCAGTCATTTTCACTCTGTCTGCGACTCTGAATGGTCCCACCAGCTCATTGCCAATGATTGCAGCCCAAAACATCACACCACCACTTCCTTGTTGATGCCTGATCTGGTGGGGAATCGGACCCTTATTACAGTACCATTCTTTCCTCCACCCATCAGGTCCATCTAGGGTCGCTCAACACTCATCGGTGAACAAAACAGTTTAAAAATTTACCTTCATGTGATTTCCTGCCTACTGTCCTCTTTTTCTTGTGGATATCCTTTAATGAAGGGCAAATCTCTGGCTTTCCACATTTTGCAACCGTCCTCAGGATACGGCATCAAGTTGATTTGGGCACATCAGGAACACTAGCGTTTTCACAAACTTTTTTGCTAGTTTCAAGAGGGTTACGGTAGACTTCTCTCTTGATCCTACTCATGGTTTGATGTGACACAGGTGCTTTGTTATGAATTTTTCCTTTGTCAGAACATCTGTTGCAAAGTTCAGGGTAAGCAACAAATTTTTTAATCACGGGCCAATTTTTTGGCTATTTCTATTACAAACCCTTTGGACAATTTTAGACTTCTCAGCTTGACTCAAAGCACCTTTACGTCCCATCTTGCATATAAAGTTGGCACACTGAAACAGGCTGCAAGTCACCAAAATGGCTGCCATTTGTTTACTATTGCACAGATTAGCTTAGAATTTTAGATCTGCATGTGTTAGTGTTGCCGTATAACGTGCCAAATTTCACTAATTTTTATTAAAAACTATCAGAGTTAGAACAAAAAAATCGATTTGCATATAATTCTGGCACACAGTGTAAACACATTCAAAACAAGTGAAATGAAAGAATAGTATCCTGCCGAAAAAACTTTATATAGAGGTCTTTTTTTCCTGTAAGGAAACATGACTTTTTAATGATATATCATGTATGATGTACCATAGCAAAAAAAAAAAAAAACAAAAACAATATATGCACATAAAAAAATTGTTTTAATTTTAAAAAATTTTGGTGCATCAAGATTTGTATTAACCTTTTCAATGTTTGATTAGTAACTATTGTCGTAACTTATTAATTTAATAACCTAAAATGGACAGTAATTGGAAAAAATTTTGAAAGATTTTTGAAAATTTAATTATTATAATTAAAAAATCTAAAAGAAAAAGTTGTAAAAATTCATTACTCAGACATTTTATTTTTCTTTAGACTGATATCCTATCTGATATATTGTTTATAAAAGCGGTTAAAAGTTTCTTTGCATCAAAATTGGCATAGTTTTATTGATTTTTTCAAATATTTGGAGATTTTCTGTAAAGTACAAAATTTGTACATAATAAAAAAAAATAGGTGATTTATATTCCCCAAGAAGTCCTGCATTTAATTAAAAACAAAATTTATGAACAGTAATCAATTTACAGAAATGTCAGGAATTCAATTGGAGTGATGAGGGTGACATATATATAAAAAAAAAAATTAATAAATAAAATTTCCCAAAATTTTCTAAAAATGCTAATTTGAAAAATTTGTGAATAAGTCTAACCATTATTTATTTTTTTGCAAGAATTTCTAAATTAATGTGCTTTTCATCGGCAAAAAAAGAACTGTGTAATATTAGGATTGCAAAAATCTGGTCACTCAAAGATGAAAAATAATAAAATAAAATTTTTAAATAAAAATGTTAGAAAGGATTAAAAAATTTAATAATTAAAAAATACTTTGATTTTTCCTCTGAATAATAACATTTTGATGCTAAAATTTTGTTTCTTTTAAATTTGAGATCTTTTAACATCATGCTATGCTGTTTTTTCATTAAATGAGTAGAGGTACCTAAATTAATCTTGATTTACACAAGTTAATGTTCAGGGCCCTTTTTTCCTTATGGTATATCATTTTTTACTGAATTTGTGGTTAAAATCTTTTTTTTTTACCTCAAAAGAACAAAGCTTTACATAATTTTAAAATTAATAATTTTTCTAGAATTTTTAATGGTCAGTCAGTCAGTTAAATGCCATACGTGATACATGCTTGGGCGATCATGTCTCGAAAGAGACGTGACTGACTGGGCAAAAAATTATCCCGCAGTAGGTTGCCATTGCTTTCTGTGGTAGACTGGTTGCTGACCAAGGCTATAGAACCCAATCTGTCCTGCTATTTAACCCATAACTGGAAGGAAGAGACGGATTAATACTTTTCCCAAGGGTATTTGCGCGTAAGTGAATACAATGGATTCAACTGGAAATCGAACTAGGCTCCCCGGTTTCTCATTCCGAGCCGATATCCACTGTACCACTTTCCAATGAAAATCTAATATCTTGTTGAAAAATCTTAATCAAAAACTTAAAATTTTTATATTTTTGCAATAACCAAAAGAACCCAAATTTATATGTTGCAAAAAAAAGTTTGAATTAATTTAATTTTAATGAAACAGCTATAAATCAAAATTTACCCTTGTATCAGCAAAAATCACAATGAACCTGACATATATAAAACTGGATTTTGTAAACAACAAATTATATCAAGATATATTCATTTTTCTCATACCTCTTGATTTGCAAACCATGCAAAATTTTCATTTTTCAGGCTTAACCAAAGAAAGAGATTAAAAAAACAAAAATAAGAACAGAATTTAAAACACTTTTGAAAAATTGGTTGGATTCTTTTTCTTTCTTAATTTAAAAATTATTTTCTGTTTGTTCTAACTTGAGACATACCTCTACCCATTTTCAATAACTTTTAAATTGAATCTTTAAAATTAAAAATGTTTTTTTGAAACTTTTATTTTAGTTTTAATTGAAAGCTAAATGATTAAATTTACTATTTCTAGTAAGCAAAATACTCTAAAGTATTCCAAACAGAAATTATATTGAGTAAAATCTAAAATTGAGATTTTAAAAAGTTTTTGGCTATTTTTGAGCAATCGACACATTTGTAAACAAAAGTTAATTCTTGGTTTTAAAAATATTGCAAAACTAAAATAATCATCTGTAACATATTTTAGTAAATTAGCAAATTTAAAGTTAAATTAATCTGATTTACACAAGTATTCCTTATTTATAGCATGAAAATATTTCTTAATCATGGAATGTTGATCTTCTGACTTTTCCATATGTTTTACTGAAGTCGAGATGCCAAGTCAATACTGATTACATTGCAGATTCTTCTTTGGATTTTATTGAGAACCTCAAGATAAATAGCAGATATTCTTTTCATAAATACAATTACAAGAAAATGTTCAATTTTTATTGCAGTGAAGTTTTATAAAATACGTTAGTTGGTGGCTGCTGGCTGTTTCTCTTCCATTGTGCGTGTGTGTGTGTGTGTGCATGTGTAGATCAAACTGGCCTCTGTTGTTGTTTTTGAATTCTGAGAAGCAGTATGCTTTTATTTTTATATCTATAAGGGGATTCAGTAACTAATTTCACATACAGTTGTGAACTTTTTGAATACAAGACTTTCATTGGTTAGAAAATAATGTCACACTGGCTTGCAAAAATTTTTTCTCAAATTTGTGCGAGTTATTATTGTTACTTTTTAAATGGTCCAAAAATAACATGTGGTAATTCTACATCTATGTCTGCAAGTATTTTGGTAGTATTTGGTATAATGGGATTTCATTGATTAAAAAATATAAAATTTAATACTTATAAAGCTGTTGTCTAATGTTATTGAAATGTTATTTCAGATTAGAAACTTCTTATAGATGGAATGTCAAGTAGATAAAGAAGAGCATGTTTGATATCTTCTCTGATTTTTATTCAAGGTCACAATGCGGCCAACACTGCTCAAGACAATTGCACACAGTACAAAAATAAAATGCTTCCAAATAAACAACTGGTCACAAATGCTAAGCCCTAAGTTGAACAAATGAACAGAATCAAAGACCTGACTGGTGGTATAAAATGATTATTCAACATGACAATATCAACTCCCATGTCACCAACATAACCAAACCTGCAATTAAAGAGCTTGTTTGGAAGTTCTGCCACATTCATCATATTTTCCTGATTTAGCCCCATCAAACTGCATTTTTTTTTAGTTGCTTTCTAACAATTTGAGATTTGTTTCATTTAACAACAATATGGAGCATAAAATATATGAAGACGAATTTTTCTAGTCAGATTTTGGAAATTTCATTTCCTTTCAGAAAATAAAACTAGCCACAACAGCATTTCCACTACTTCTCGAAGTACTTAATGAAGGTAAAAAAAAAAAAAGAAAGAATGCAAATTCTATTTAAGTTATACAAAGCAGAAAACACTTTATTGCAAAATAACTAAAAAACTAAGCAAGGCTTCTTCAAAAATGTGTCCCTTTCTACAGAGAACAAGATGACATATTCACAGATAAACAAATTTTAAAAAAATAAAATATACAATTTCCAAAAAATGCAGTCCATCAGGAAAATAATAAAACTGCGCCCACTTCCTGTTTAAATGTCACAAACTGAGCATTAGCTCTAAACTTTCAGTCCTTAAAAAAATGCAAAAGTTCTTTTTTTTTTTTTTTTTTTTTCCTGTGTTTTTCTTTTTCTTCCTTTGGAGATGAAGTGTTGTTTCTTTAGAAGACCTGGCTTCTTTCAATACTTTATCATGCTTTGCTTCAATTTAAATGAAAAGTACGTTTTAATTTGCTGCTCAGCCATCATGTGGAGAAAACTTTTTTAAACACGTGTTATTATAACTTCTGTTGAGTATATGGTGAACTTTTCTTCACAATAAACAGCATCAAATGAAAAAATTTCACATAACATTTTTTTAAATTTGTCATTATTTTTGTTTCATGACATAATTCCAATTTTGATCTCTCATAGATTAAAAAAATCAGACTAAATAGAATTCTTAAAAAAAATGTCGACACTTAAAAATATCATCAAACTTTACGATTCCACTGGGTTTAGGATGCAAAGATAAATTATATGCAAGTTGAAGCAACACAAAGATGATTCAAAAAGTGGTAAACAACTATTATTCAAATTCCCACTGGATCCATTTTGCTTACAGCATTGCCTAGTGGGACCGAAAGGGCTTACCATCTTCATCATTATAATAAACATTACTGATGTTGTTATAAACATTTACACTTTTTAATTTCTCAGACATCTCTTTATTTTATATCAAGTTTAACGACCAAAATCTACAATAGTTTTAAAACAATAAACAGTGTCAAGGTAGTATACAGCAACGGTGGTGTCAAGAGAAAGAAAAATCCTTTTGACAGGCCACTTATTATTATTATTATCATATTTTTGATAAATTCATAGTCAATATATTTTTTTTTCCTAATAATACAACACATTTTGGGATTTAGCTTCATAAAAAGATAAAAATAGGAATATTCCAACTTCACAAGTGTGGATTAACTAAAACTTTTGGTAATGTGGGATAAAAGTGAAATGAACAATAAATACTGTCAGTCAGTCAAGTGCCATATGTGATACACGCTTGGGCAATCACGTCTCGAAAGAGACATGACTGACTGGGCAGAAGATTATCCAGCAGTAGGTTGCCGTTGCTTTCTGCAGTTGCCGACCAAGGCTATAGAACCCAATCTGTCCTGCTATTTAACCTATAACTGGAAGGAATAGATGGATTAATACCTTTCCCAAGGGTATTTGCGTGTAAGTGAATGCAATGAATTCAACTGGAATTCAAACTCTGCTCTCCGATTTCTCATTCCGAGTCAATATCCACTGCGCCACAACACACATAAACTTAAAAAAATATAATCATTCTATACCATGGTCATTCATTTATGAATAAGTGCTGAAAATTTCAATAAAATCCAATAATTCTTTGATTTTTCATTAAATTTTTAAACAGGAATTTTTTTTCTACCCATTGATAATGCACATGACTTTGGAAGTACATAAGGAAAATTTATTTAAAATCATTTCTTTTGAAATATATTACTGATTGAACAAAAAATTTGAAATTGAGAAATTCAAATAAGGATTTCTAAAGGTAGGAAGGCAATTCTTCATTGAAAGATTAGTGCAACCCATTTTTTCCCTACAATTTAGCATCAGGGTCATATTTAGCTAAAAAAGTGTAAATATTCGGAAGGGTATGATTATTTCTGGATTCAGTTCAACATGTAAATCTTAGAAAAAATTAAACTTGATATAGATAACTTAAAATTTTATGTATGATTGGCCAGCCAGGAGTCCTGACTTAATACCCTCTGACATTTTTCTTTGGAATTGGTTAAAAGTCTACTCTATCAAACCAAAGCTTTGGAAGAACTTGAAGTGAATTCAAGTAGTTGTCTTCCATACAACAAGAGTTCCTGGTAGAATCAGTTGATGTGATTCCTGGGTGGCTTGGGAAGCTGGTAGTGAAATCTGGTGCTCATATTGAAAGGAATGAAAGCAAGCTCACCCCAAAGGATATTTATGCATTGGGGACCCTAAATTTTTTACCTTGTGCCAAACTACTTTTAGTAACTATCTACTTGATTGTTGCTTATCTACTTACTGTCAGTATTGAAGCCAGAAATTAAAATAAATATTTTTTTAGGCAGTAAGACAATTTATAGTTAAAGGTTTGCGAAAATACAATCTTCCTACCCACTTTTCCTACAATTTAGCTGTAGGTTCATATTAAGCTAAAATGTGTAAATACCCAGGAGGATATGATCCTTTCAAGATTAAGTTCAACATGCAATTCTTATAAAAATATTTAACTCAGTAAATCTTCCTTTAGAGTGACATGGAGGTTAGGAGTTGCTATGAGCAGTTGATTTACCCACACCAAGATTAATGAAGGATGATGATGTTGAGGCAACACATGACTTATTTTAACAAATTAATACAAAGAATTTATTCACAAATAGACAAGCTGTAAGAATGGTTATTTAGAAATTCACACCTGGATGAGATTCTGGCCTTTCTATTGGACGACGAACAAACTTCACGAAAAGGGTCCGTGAAAGAATTTGTTTCTGATAATGGAAGATTATTTAAATTTTGTTTTTAGATATTTCATAGTTTTCTATTGGCTGAAAAACATTTTGTGTCCAGGTGTGTGAAATTTCACGAGTTTTGATCTGGATTTACTTTTGCGTGCATACTGAATAAAGTTTAATAAATTCAAGTAAATTTGTTTATTTCTAAAATCAATGAGTCTATGCTTAGCATTTGAATTTTAAATCTAGATCTTGTCTTATTCCCTACAATGTAATATCAGTTGCTCGTTTCAGGGAAAGAAATCAAAATTCTCAACGTCCATTGTTTTAACATATTGTCATGAAGAGAAAATGTTCATACAACAGATCAAATGATCTGACACAAAATAACCTTCCAACATATTTAAAGATAAAGTAAAAGAGTTTGTTGCTCACTGAAGGGATAATAGTTTGCATACATTCATGAGTAGACATAGAGAGATAGTTTGAAATACTTAATTTCCTTGGTTTTTGAGAGAAAATTCTTTGAAGTGTCGTATGCTTGTTTGGAGAGCAATAATGCAATTGGTGAGTGATTTTACACTGGTGAGTGTTGTGTTTACAGTCCAGGGGAAGCAACGTGCCATTAACCCTTTGATTTAGATACTCTTATAAAAAGGAGACTTTAAGGGAAGAGTCAGTTTCCTGTTGTAGCCACTGGGCATAATAAACGTTGTTGTCTGTCTCCGATTTACATGCACTCATTTCTAAGATAAAATAACTGGTGACGAAGATTATAAAGCTGGATTAATTAACAAATCAATTAACAAAACTCATATACAAAAAAAAAAAATACTATGTCACTCCCAGGGTTTGAAAATTTCATTGTTCATGGAGAAGAACATACAGCCAGGACAAAATGGAAAAAATGAATTTCTAAGCTAGATGACCGCTTCATAGCTTTGAATATAAACACCGACAGACGTAAAAAAGCTTTACTCTTATATTAAGGAGGTAATGACATAATGGAAATCTCTGACACCATGACAGACGAACAGAAATGAATATGATGTATTAAAAAAAATCTTTCAATACTCCTTTCATACCCAAAACAAACACGGTTTATGAAACTTTCAATTTTCATCAGTTAAAACAAAAAGGAAATGAAAGCATAAATTCATACCACATTCGGTTAGGTGCAGCCACGGCAAACTGCGGATTCCACAATGTAGAAAACAAAATCCTGGGGTAAATAATATTAGGATGCACATCACAAAAAGTTTGGAGGAAAGTTCTAAAAGACAATTTAACACTAACCCAGCTATTTGACGAGGCAATAAAGAAATACTAGCTATCCAAGGCGACACACACCCAAGTCAGAAAACTCAGAAACCAACCAACAGAGACCTCACTGTGCAGAATGTCACCATAACAGGAGCTCTCATTTAAGAGTTCTCATTTAAGAGCACAAAATATAAAACAAAAATTTCCACAAACCCCACTAAAAAAAAAAAAAAAAAAAAAAAAGAACAAACAAACACTGCATTTTCTGCAACTCTCCAGATCAGAATGTCCTGCAAGTGGGGAAACATGTAACAAGTGTAAAAAAATTGGACACTTTGCTCAGGCATGTTTGTCTGGCTCAAAGGTAAGACAGATTCAGTTTTTACCTCCATCAGACCCCTCTCAATCCAAAAATGAATATCTGTTCTCAGTCAATGTCCTCTCAACACCATTCCCAATAACCCTACCCCAGAATTATGGCATCTATAAATAACAAAAAAATCAATTTTATCATTGACACAGGGGCCTCAGTCAATATTATTGGAAAATCAGCATATGAATCACTTGGGTGCATGACACCTTTACTCAAAATGCCAGTACCCAAAATTTATGCTTTCAACCAACATACTCCCCTTTCAGTTCGTGGATTTTTCAAAACAAAAATTAGCCATAAAACATCAGCAGTTGAGGCTATTTTTTATGTGTTAAACACAATGGATGTTCAAATTTGATGAGCAGTAAAACCGCTCAACAATTGAACCTAATCCACTTTTCACTAAAGACAGGCCCAAAAGACATACCTGAACAATTCCCTCACTTATTTGATGGGAAAATGGGTTGCATCACGAACGGCAAAGTCACCTTCCACATTGACAGCTCCATAACTCCAGTTGCTCAAACACATCGTTGTATTCCCTTCCATGTCCGAAAAGATGTAGAGAAGGAGTTAGAAAGATTAGAGTACCTGGACATTATTGAAAAGGTCAAATGTCCAACACCATGGGTCGGCCCCATAGTTGCTGTTCCTAAAACAGGAGAAGTGCGCCTTTGCATAAACATGCGAGAAGCAAATCAAGCAATAACACGAATCAAACACCCAATGCCAACTTTTGACAATCTAATAGCGGATTTGAATGGTGCAACAGTCTTCAGCAAACTTGACATGAGCAACACATACCACCAATTAGAACTTGATAAAGCCAGCAGGTACATAACAACTTTCACTACACATGTAGGTCTCAGAAAATACAAAAGACTACTATTTGAAGTCAATGCAGCAGCTGAGATATTCCAGAATGCCATATCAAAACTTCTAAGGGATATCTCAGGAACAAAAAAACCTGTCTGATGATATCATTGTATATGGAGCAAACCAAAAGGAACATGATAAAAATCTGAGACACACTTTAAAATGACTCGAGGAAAGTGGAGCCAAACTTAACAAATAAAAATGTCTCTTCTCTGTTAAAACATTAAAATTCTATGGCCATGTATTTGGAGAGAATGGGATCTCTCCAGACTCAGTAAAGGTACAAGCTATTGGTGACTCTGCTCCACCAGCATTAGTGACTGAAATCCGGTCATTCCTGGGGATGACAGTATGTCGCCAGATTAATCCCAGGATATGCCACCATCACAAAACCTCTAAGGAATCTGACAAAAATGTCCACAGTCTGAAATTGGGGTAAACGTGAACAAAATGCTTTCAATAAGCTGAAAGAGATGATCACAAGTAGTAAGGTGATGTCATCCTTTGACCCCCACAAACCAACAGAAATCCTGGTGGATGCCAGCCCTGTAGGACTAGGAGCAATTCTAATGCAAGAAGGTTGCCCCATTTGCTATGCAAGTAGAGCTCTAACAGAAACAGAACAAAAATACTCCCAGACTGATAGAGAATACCCAGCAGTTGTATATGAAGTTGAGCATTTTCACCTTTATCTGTTTGGGGCACATTTCACAGCCATCACAGACCACAGATCACTCATAGGAATAATGAATGGGGAAAAAACCCACCACAGCCAGGCTAGAGAGATGACACTTGCGCCTAATGCCATACAGCATGGATCTGATATACAAACTTGGACACGATGAAAACAACCGTGCTGACTACATAAGCAGACATCCTCACAAAATATCCAAGCACAACAATGTAGGAGAAGCATATATTGCATATATAGCAAAGAATGCAATCCCAAAATCACTGACTTTGACAAAAGTAAAATATGCAACTGGGAAAGATCAACAGCTCCATAAAGTAATGCAAGCTATATGATCTGGCCACTGGATTGACCCAGACATAAAGGACTTTAAAAATTTCAAGGATGAGTTGGCCATCTATGATGGGCTTATCCTCAAGCAAAATAGGATAATCATACCCCAAACCCTACGTCAGAAGACTATAGCTATTGCCCACCAAGGCATAATCAAAATGAATCAGTGCATCAGAGAAAAGGTGTTGTTTCCAGGAATTGATAAATCTGTAGAGGATACAGTAAAGTCTTGTATACCATACCAGGCATCTCACCCAGGCCACAGCCGACGTGAACCTCTACAGCCCACACCACTACCTCCAAAACCATGGAGCTTTCTTGCTCTTGATTTTACTGGTCCTTTTCCCTCAGGTGAAGTCATAAATGAATACAGTCGTTTCCCTGAGGTAGAAATAATCACATTCACCTCAACAAGAGCAGTCCTACCAAGAGTTGAAGCCATCTTCTTACGTAAAAAAATTCCTACCCCAATCAAGACAGACAATGATCCTCCATTTAATGGGAAAGAGTTTTCTAAAGATATGCATGAGTTTGGGATACAACTCAGAAAAATAACACCTCTCTGGCCAGAGGTAAATGGAGAGGTGGAACGTTTCATGGCCACACTTAACAAAAACATTAGGTCATGTGTAACTGAGAGTACACACATATGAAAATCTCAACTACCCACATTTCTTTGCACCCCTATACTTCGACAAAAATGTCCCCATTTCAGGCTTTCACAGGTAGGAAGATGAAAATTGGCTTACCTAGCATACCCTCTCAATCCCCAACCCCAAACAGCACACAATATGGTGAAACTGGAAGTTTTTATTCCTGAACTTGATGTTGGTGGTGAATGTATAAATGTTTATCATCATAAAGGAAGCAATCAGCAAAAAGAAATTAAATTATTGGATATGAAATAAGCTGATATCAATGTTTTTTAAATGTAAAATTCTGTGAAAATGTTGAACTACACACTTAACAAGAATACTTTCTCCCTAATATCTGTTTGCATGAGACTTTTTAACTTTGAACAATGCATTTCACATGAATATGGTTTTTCACAAGTATGTATTTAGATGACTTGAGTATGAATTCCCATGTGAGTTTTTAATATTGAATTCTGTGAAAATGTTGAGTTACACATTTTGTGAATATCGCTTCTCTCCAGTGTATCTTTGCATATGTCTTTTCAAACTTGTGCTCTGTGAAAATGATAAACCACATACTTCATATGAATAAAATTTTTCACCAGTATGTATTCGCATTTGAATTTTTAACTTAGAACACTCTGAAAACTTTGAGCTACACATTTTACATGAATATGGCTTTTCACCAGTGTGTATTCAGATATGTCTTCTTAAACTTGAGCTCTTCTCAGAAAATGCTAAACCACATACTTCACATAAATAAGGTTTCTCACTAGTATATGCCAGCATGTAATTTTTTAATGTTGAACTCTGTGAAAATGTTAAACACACTTCACAAGAATATGATTTTTCAGCACTATACATTTGCATATGTTCTTTTAAAAGTGAGCTTTTAGAAAACGTTGAACCACATACATCACATGAATATATTTTCTCATCAGTATGAGTATGCATGCGTATTTTTAAATTTCTGTTCCATGAAAATGCTGAACCACACACTTCACAAGAATATGGTTTCACCCCAGTATGTATTTTCATGTGCCTTTTTAAATTTGAGAACTGTGAAAATGTAGAGCCACACACTTCACATGAATATGGTTTTTCACTATGTATTCGTGTATATTCTTTTAAAACTGAGCTTTTAGAAAAAGTTGAACCACAAACTTCACATGGGTATGTTTTCTCTCCAGTATGTGTTCACATGTAATTTTTAAATTTGAAATCTTTGAAAAAGCGAAACCACATACTTCACACAAACGTTTTTTCATCACTATGTGTTCGCATGTGATTTTTTAAATTTGAGCTTCGTGAAAAAGCTAAACTACATACTTCACATGAATATGGCTTTTCACCAGTATGAGTTCGCATGTGAGTTTTTAACTTTGAACACTCTGAAAATTTTGAGCTACACACTTCACATGAATATGGCTTTTCACCAGTATGTGTTCGCATATGTCTTTTTAAACTTGAGTCCTGAGAAAATGCTGAACCACATACTTCACATGAATATGGTTTTTCACCAGTATGAGTTCGCATGTGAGTTTTTAACTTTGAACACTCTGAAAATTTTGAGCTACAAACTTCACATGAATATGGCTTTTCACCAGTATGTGTTCGCATATGTCTTTTTAAACTTGAGTCCTGAGAAAATGCTGAACCACATACTTCACATGAATATGATTTCTCACCAGTATGTATTCGCATGTGACGTCTTAATTGTGAACTATATGAAAATGTTGAGCAACACACTTCACATGAATATTGCTTTCCGTTAGAATGTTTTTCCATGTGATTTTTTAATCCTGAAACATCCGATAATGATAAACCACATACTTTACAAGAATATGGTTTCTCCTTAGTATGTTTTTGCATGTGTGTTTTCAAAGATGCATTCTGTGAAAATGATGAACCATATACTTCACTTGAATATGGTTTTTCATCAGTATGAGTTCGCATGTGAGTTTTTAACATTGAACACTCTGAAAATTTTGAGCTACACACTTCACATGAATATGGCTTTTCACCAGTATGTGTTCGCACATGTCTTTGTAAACTTGAGCTCTGAGAAAATGCTGAACCACATACTTCGCATGAATATGATTTCTCACCAGTATGTATTCGCATGTGACGTCTTAAATTTGAACTATCTGAAAATGTTGAGTTACACACTTCACATGAATATTGTTTTCTGTTAGAATGTTTTTCCATGTGATTTTTTAATCCTGAAACATCTGATAATGATAAACCATATACTTTACAAGAATATGGTTTCTCCTTAGTATGTTTTCGCATGTGTGTTTTCAAAGATGTTTTCTGTGAAAATGATGAACCACATACTTCACATGAATATGGTTTTTCACCAGTGTGAGTACGCATGTGAATTTTTAACAATGAACATCCTGAAAATTTTGAGCCACACACTTCACATGAATATGGCTTTTCACCAGTATGTGTTTGCACATGTCTTTTTAAACTTGAGCCCTGAGAAAATGCTGAACCACATACTTCACATGAATATGATTTCTCACCAGTATGTGTTCGTACATGTCTTTTTAAACTTGAGCCCTGAGAAAATGCTGAGCCACATACTTCACATGAATATGATTTCTCACCAGTATGTATTCTCATGTGACGTCTTAAATTTGAACTATATGAAAATGTTGAGTTACACACTTCACATGAATATTGCTTTCCATTAGAATGTTTTTCCATGTGACTTTTTAATCCTGAAACATCTAATAATGTTAAACCACATACTTTACAAGAATATGGTTTCTCCTTAGTATGTTTTTGCATGTGTATTTTCAAAGACGCATTCTATGAAAATGATGAACCACGTTATATGAATATGGTTTTTCATCAGTATGTACTGGCATGTGTGCTTTTAAACGTGAGCTCCCTTGAAATGTTGAACTACATACATCACACAAATATGATTTTTCTTCAGTATGTGTCTATATCAGTAGACAACATTAAATTTTGAAAGTTTTCAGCCATTACATATGTTTTCTCACTTAGTGCACCAGAATGTACCCTTCAAAATTTGAATAAATCTGTGAATGCTGAACCACATATATTTAACATCAGTATGACATTTCTCCAGTGTGTGTCCACATGTGAACTTTTAAATCTAAACTCTGAAAAATTCAATCCTCTTTCTTCACAGGTATATGAATTACCTCCAGGGTGTGCTTCTGTGTCAATCTTTTGATGGGGATCACTTTTCATGGAGATATAATCTGCACAAAAAAAAAGAATATTTTTAGTGTCTTTTCAGAAATGTAGTGTACAAATATAAACACATTTAATGACATTTTCTGCTTTAGATTGCATTAATTTATTTTATAAACCACGACAAACATTAACATTAATATTAATTACTAGTCTAGAAGCTGCTCTTTATGGAAACTTTAAATTAGATCCTGCAGAAGACTTTTTTGTCTTCAGGCTTTTACCTTCAGCATTCTCCAAATGTAAAAAAATAAAATTATATTATCTTTATTGAACCCCTTAATTCAGCATAAACTTTCTATGTATATGCAACTGATCTCTGTAGTTTGTTTACATTTGTTTTGTATGCAATTTTTATTTTCTCTTAAAATCCCCATTCTTCATGATTCCTTTACATAGTCATTTTTAAAAGATAATAGGGACCCAAATTATGTAATATTTCAAATATGTCACATAACATGTGCTACAAAATGAAAAGGCATATGAGCAACATACTGTGCTCTGCTTAAGTTTGATTTAATTAGATGTTATCAATTCCAACTGTGACAAAAAGCAGAATTAAAGTTAATACCTGTTACTTCAGGTCATTATTTACTGAGATAAAAAACAGATGGACACCTCTGCAGCATTCTTAATGAGGAAATGACTCATGGCCTGAAATGGACTATTTAAGTAAAGAATAGGATCTGAAGCATAATATTTGCATGCTCTGCAAGGAGCAACCCAAAACTGCTACAACATATCTAAGTGCATCATACCTCTGGGGGATCCCAAGAACTAGGCAGAAGAGATCCCCATCACGACAGATTTAATAGATTTGAACAGAAATGCCCAATCGAATATGAACAGATGCATATGCAGAAAGACTTGTAAAAATCAAAGAGGCTTAAAAATACATCAAAGCCAGATGAAATGCCTTGGGAGGGAAACCGGGAGCAATGTGCAGGTACAATCTCTGGTAAAACAGAGGAGGTGCAGAATCAGGAGTCATACCACAGCATCCAGTCTCTCCAAGCCTTGGTTCCTCTTACTCTGGGCAAGGCATCCCAAAAGAAGATAAAATGGCCCCCCAGCAAACAACAAGGGAGCCTGGCAGGATTTCAACATGGACATTTGCGAGATACTCCAGTCAGCTATAAAGGGGGACGTGGATAGATGACTAAATTTCGTGATGACAATAATAACTAGCATGGCGTCAGAGAGATTTTTTTTTGTTGAGTCACAGCAGCCAAGGATGCCCTACACTGCCAATTATAGGTTGAATAAAATTAAAGTATTAAGGAAAGAGATACAATCCTTTAAGAAGCTTTATAAAAGAGTAAGGATAGAAGAGCATCAACTCTTCGAGGAGTTCCGAGGAATACTCAGAGCGAAATTGAAAACTATACAGCAAGCGGAGTGGCATAGGAGGAGGAATGAAAGATAAAAAAAGGCGGGCAAATTTCCTGTCCAACCCTTTTGGCTTTGCAAGAACATTGCTAGGGGATAGGCACAATGGAAAACTAGAGGCATCGGAGGAAGAAATTAACTACCTTTGAAATACCATGAGTGACCCTGCTAAAGAGCAAGAAATGGGCATAAATACCTGCTTAATTCCTGAGAAGCCACCAGTGATTCAATTTGACACCCACTTGCCCACTTGGAAGAAAATTCAAGAAGTTGTGAGAGCCACCAGATCCACCTCAGCACCAGGATCGAGTGGGGTACCTTACATTGTGTACAAGTGGTGTAAGGGAATTCTACAAATTTTGTGGAAGTTATTAAGAGTCATTTGGAGAAGATACAGGGCCGTGGAGCAATGGAGATTCACTGAGGGGGTATGGATCTTGAAGGAAGAAGGTTCAAAGTCATTGGACCAATTTTGAATTATTTCCTTACTCAATACCAAAAGTAAGATCTTTTTGGGTTTACGATCAAGATGCCTTTTGAATTTCATTCTTGGAAATGGCTATATGCCAGGGTGCCTGTAGCATACAGGAGTTCTGACACAGCTCCTGAGAGAGGCAAAGGAAACCAAAGGGGACCTAACTGTGTTGTGGTTGGATCTCACTAACGCCTATGGGTCCATGCCCCACAAACCGGTGGAAAAAGCACTAAATAGACATCACGTACCTCCATCAATATGCAATCTCATTGTAGACTACTATAATAATTTCTGGCTGAGAGCATGTTTAAGTACAGCAACATCAGAATGGCAGACCCTGGAAAAGGGTATCATCACAGGTTGCATACTGTCTGCTATCCTATTTTCATTGATCATGAACATGCTTGTAAAGGCAGCCAAGGTGGAATGCTGAGTCCCTGTGTCTAGATCAGTAGTCCTTTAAGTACTGATGATTTACATGGACAATTTAACCATGACAATGACATCTGCCACAGGAGGTAGGTGGTTCTTAAAGGGTCTCGAAAAAAATATGATTTGGGCCAGAATGTATTTTAAGCCAGCAAAATCCAGGTCATTAGTATTGAAGAAAGGCAAGGTCATGGAGAAAGTTCAGTTTACAGCTACAGGAGAAATAATCCCTACTCTGAGAGAAAAAGGCAGTTAAGAGCTTGGGTAAGACTTTCAATAGCAGTCTGAAGGACACAGCCATAATCCAGCAGACTAAAAACGATCTTGAGAAGTGACTGACGAGAATCAACAAATCTGGATTGCCAGGATGTTTTAAGGCATGGCTCTTTCAGCATGGCGTTTTGCCCCGGATATTGTTGCCATTGCTCATTTATGACATTCCGATTACCACTGTGTAAACATTAGAGAGAGCAATCAGTAATCGTCTGAGAAGGTGACTGGGTTTGCTGAAATACTTTAGAGGTGCGGCCCTCTATGGGAACAGCAACATATTGCGCCTCACCTTTAGCAGCCTCATGGAGGAATTTAAAATCATGAAAACAAGAAAACAAGAGAACAGCTGCAGTATGCAGAATCTAAAGATCCAAAAGTATTAGCAGCAGGATTTCAGACAAGATCGGGCAGAAAATGGAGTGCTGAAGGAGAGTTGCAAGTGGCGGAGGAAAAACTTAGTAATAAAGCTATTTCAGGGTCAATATCTAAAGACAAAGGGGGTTTGGGGTTTTTCTCTTGTCTGCAAACCAACATTGCCAAAGGCAAGGAAAGACGCCAAATCATCCAAAAAGTCTGTGTGGGCGTAGAAGAAGCACGTGACTGTAAAATGGTCAGTCTAAGTCAGCAGGAAGCCTGGATAAAATAGGAAAATGTACAAAAGAATTACATAGTCAGATTGCTGGCGATAAGATTTTAGTGACATCCAATTTCTCATTAAATCAGTATATGATGTTCTACCAAGCCCAACAAACCTGCATATATGAGAGAAAAGCGAGATCCCTAATTGCCAACTATGTGCAAGGAAAGGATCCTTACAAGACATCCTCAGCAGTTGCCCAAAATCTTTGGGTGATGGTCGGTACCAAGCACTCACAGCAATTGCAAATGAGGTGACTAGAGCTATAAAGGCTAGTAAGTATCAACCAGGGAAAAAAGAAAATCAAATTAACTTCATAAAAGTGGGAGAAAAGATACAAAAACAGAAGAGAGAAAGAACAAGCCTGTTATCTTCCGCAATTGTTTGGCAGTTGATAGTGAACTTAGTGACCCAGCTGAAGTTCCCTAGACACATAGCTGTAACATCACTAAGACCGGATCTGATATTGCACTCCAACAACACAAAGCAGTGCATTATTTGGGAACTGTCTGTGTCATGGAAGGAATATATGACACTAGCCAACGAAAGAAAGAGATCCAAATAACAAGAACTGGTCAAACAATGTCGGCAAAAGCCATGAAAGATGTATTATGACGCCGTAGAAGTTAGTTGCAGGGGCTTTGCGGGACAGTCGTTGTGCAGAGCCCTAGCAAAAATAGGCATAGTGGGGGAAGTTAGGGCAAGAGTGCTGAAGGTCCTTTACCAACGCAGTCCTAACTGCGTCAAAATGGATTTGACTAAAGAGATCAGAGCCAAGAAATAAGGACGTTAAGGGAAATCTCAGAATCATAATTACGAGATATGTTGTAAGAGAATATTATGACAATACATTAAGTTAGGGTAGCCAAACTGTTATGGATGGGGGTTGAGAATAGTTGGCATTCAAGGTGGGGGCATAGACAGAAGTTTTTTTTGATGAAATGGCCATTTTATTTTTTTAGTGCTTTCTCACAAATTTATTTCAATATTTAAGCCTAATTGCATATGTATTATGAATGGAATTGCGGAGAAAATAGAGTTTCATAGAAGTAATAATCTGGAAATTTAGGATGCTGATGCTAGTGATAATTGAGTAAATTTATTTTGAGAAATATCAGATTGTAAATATGTGTATAGGTTACTCAATTGTAAATATGTGTATAGGTTACTCAATTGTAAATATGTGTATAGGTTACTCAATTGTAAATATGTGTATAGGTTGCTCAATTGTAAATATGTGTATAGGTTGCTCAATTGTAAATATGTGTATAGGTTGCTCAATTGTAAATATGTGTATAGGTTGCTCAATTGTAAATATGTGTATAGGTTACTCAATTGTAAATATGTGTATAGGTTACTCAATTGTAAATATGTGTATAGGTTACTCAATTGTAAATATGTGTATAGGTTACTCAATTGTAAATATGTGTATAGGTTACTCAATTGTAAATATGTGTATAGGTTACTCAATTGTAAATATGTGTATAGGTTGCTCAATTGTAAATATGTGTATAGGTTGCTCAATTGTAAATATGTGTATAGGTTACTCAATTGTAAATATGTGTATAGGTTACTCAATTGTAAATATGTGTATAGGTTGCTCAATTGTAAATATGTGTATAGGTTGCTCAATTGTAAATATGTGTATAGGTTGCTCAATTGTAAATATGTGTATAGGTTACTCAATTGTAAATATGTGTATAGGTTACTCAATTGAGTAGATAGCATAGCTACTTATTTATTGTAATTAGGCCATCGAATTATTTTAGTCAGTAATGAACAAAGCGGGGAAGGAAATCCAGATATGTTAGTATGATTTAATTGAGATTTTAGGATAGGTTTTGGATTGGTATGCAGGTAGGTTTAGTTACAGATTAAGTATCATTATGGGATTAGTATTTAACATGTAAAAGATGGACATAAACAATAAAGTTTCCAACACACCTCATTATAGATTCCGGAAGTAGTAAAGCTAAACCAGACATAGTAATAAAAGAAGACAAAGGGAAGGGAAAGAAAAAGACACCAC
Source organism: Ascarosepion bandense (assembly GCA_037127315.1). Taxonomy (NCBI): domain Eukaryota; kingdom Metazoa; phylum Mollusca; class Cephalopoda; order Sepiida; family Sepiidae; genus Ascarosepion; species Ascarosepion bandense. The sequence continues at coordinate 4,344,247 of JBBBDQ010001152.1, read as the reverse complement.
TTTATAGTAGAGGAGTGTGAAAAGCCCTATTTTCATTGGCTGACACTAACTGACATATGTCAATAAGAACAGTTGAAGACTGGCCTTACTATTATTTTTTTCTTATTATTGTTCTTTGCAATGTTGCAGTGCATAACTTTCAAGGAGGTGGCATGACTCATTTAGAATCAGATCAGGGTTGCTGTTGGAGTGATGAGAACAGTGCATCACTGAAGATCAGCCTTGACGCATCTAAAATGTATGATTTGACCGAGTTATTCAAGTAATATTTGAACAGATTACTTCAGCAACTATTGCGATCCAAACCTCTCCTCTCTGTGTTGTAAGTTCTGTCTTGTCTGTCATTATAGCTATTGTACTGTTCTGCGTATATCCACTTAGCACCAGATATCGTACTGAATAATACTGCAGCACACTTTTTCTGTGTATCGTATCCACCTCAGTGGTACAACATATACACTGCTTTTATTATTATAGATGCATCTTCCTATTTAACACTAGACTGATGCTAAAAGCTTTTCTGTACAATATTAACAGGAAGACATCAAAGAAAGTTATTTTTTCCACCACTTTTAAAAAAAGTCACAAAGTAGAAAAGGCATTATTAAAGATCATATTATTTTGAATTAATTACAGTTAAAAAATTAATGTGGAAAGAAAGTAGTTTAAGTGTTTTTTTAGAAAATTATTTTCACTATAGAATTCTAAAATACAATTAAACAGATTTAAAAATAAATATTTCCTCAGAAGATTTTAAATTCTTAATCATAATGAAACATTAAAAAACATCTGTATCATACATTTTCATATTCAGCATTGAAATAATAATCATTTTTTATATGCAATTAAAATTTCTAAATGCATAAAAGGCATTTTAAGGATTACATACTTTTGAATTAGCTACCACTACCATTATATATATATATATATATATATATATATATATATATATAGTCATCTGTATGGTTAAACTCTGATTGCTTTTTAACCCAAGATTGAAACCCGACCGAATTGGCGTCAGTCAGCGATTCTACCTCGGTTATGGGCGTTCGGTGAAAGAAGGCAGACATTTTTAGCACATATATTATCATTATACGTGCCCAATAGCTAGAGTGCTTTAATTCATTATACTGAATGAGCGATGCGTACATATATATATATATATATAAACTTATTTATAAATGGAACTTTGTGTGTGTGTGTATCCATTACCTATAGACTCCAAAATGGCTGAACCGATTCTCTTGAAAATTTACACAGTTGTACTATAAGTGTCTGCAAGTGTTCTTAGCTAGGTTTTGTGTCGAGGTACCCCTGATAAATATCGAAAATCGATAATAAAAAAAAATCAGGTTATAGAAGGAGTGGTTCGATTTTAATCAAATTTATTTGATACACTCATAGACAAAGACATAAGAAACGATATTCAGAAGTTTCAAGGTTGCAGTTCTTACAATAGTGCAGAAAATCGATTATATATATAAATTTTTTTTTTAATCATATCACCCCGAGCAAGGCGGTAATGCTACTGATGTGCAGGAGGCTACATAAGAGTGAAGACATTGGAAAAGAGAAAACCTGAAACCGCATCCTAAACAGGAAACAAGGGATGAGCCTCTTCACCTGTTCAATAGATGTGGGTGGAGTGTGAACTAGGCGATAGTTTATATATATAAAAGGCAAGATGTTTGTGTGTGTGTCTGTTTATCTGCCTGTATGTTTGTATTTTTTCAGCCCTTTTATTTTAGTTTTTGCTATGGGCTTGGCTCTAAGTAGGTATAATTGCAGTTCTTAGTCTTAGCCATGCTACCATTTACTCAGAGGACTTATTTAGCCTTCAAAATTCAGTTTGCGACGAAAAAACTTATTTGATATGGAAACAACACAAATAAAAATTTGACTTACATCCATTCATTTTTCTTTCAGTCTACAGTTTCGCTTTAACTGGAAACAACTATTACTTTTAAGTCTTTCATGCCAACGTCCAAAGAGTCTGAGCTCCAGGACCATGGATTAGTTTTAAAGCTTTCATTACACCCGAGCAACGCCGGGCTATACTGCTAGTATATATATATATATATATATATATATATTCAATATACCTTTAAATGAATTCAAACAAATCTTATTATATGTCTTTAGTAAAAAATAGCATGGACATGAAATAAACAAAATGAAATGAATCACAAAACATTTCATTTCATATACAAATTATTTTTATTGCATAAAAAATGTGTTTTTCAAAATTAGATAATTGTAAAAAGGACAAATAAGGGAATAAAATATCTTGTTATATTTTATCTTGTATAATTTTAAGATGTCTTAAAAAAAAAAAACGATAATTTTTGATTAGACACAAAAGAAATTAATCTAAAAAAAAAAAAAAAAGAAAGTAATGCATCCAGGAAGTAAATACACAGAACCAATAGAAGATACGTGATTTTTTTTGCTTGAGACAAGATTTAATGTAAAAAAAAAAAAAAAAAAAAAAAAAAAAAAAACAGCGATAGGAATGCACAACTTCAAGAGCGAAGAATTGATCAACATGTTCCAACATGTATCAGAAAAGAATGACAGGAAGATTTGAATAAGTGTTTCTCTTACATAAAGTCTAAAGGAATAGATTACAAATAGGTAAAAGGTTTTGCTTGATTTCTTGTGATGAAAAGTAAATTTTTGCAAAGTTTTCAAACTGACAGGAAATACTAAGATTTATAAGAAATAATAAGAATTGTTTTTACCAAAAAAGATTGACTGGACCATTTGAATAAGGTTTCCTTATAAAGTCTAAGATAATAGTTTATAAATATGCAAAATGTTTCGCTCACTTATATAAGAGGAAATATATTTTATTTCTGATGAAAAGTAAATTTTTGTTTTTCCTATGTAGTTTAGAAGAATTTTTTACAAGTTTTCAGAGTGACATTAGATCACCCCCCAAATTTCAGACTGACCCCCAGATTTGCCAATCTGCAGCTATATCAGAAACCAAATATTTTTTATTTATAGAACAGTGTTTATTTATAGAACAGTGTAATCTTGGCATTAATGCGAGATTGCACTATATCATGAGGATGGTCAATTTTGCAAAATATTTTCTTCATATATTTCAATTCCTTTTCAAACTTATTGGTAGAACAAATCTCATCATCATCTTATATCATTGTATGGACATGAAATCAATGAAATAAGATTAATCAAAAATAAATAATTTCATTTCACATATGAATGATTTTATCTGCATAAACTGAGCTTTCTTTGAAAAGTCACAATTTGAAAGTGATCAGATGATGAAATGTCACAAGTTTGTAAGATGTCTTAAAGATGTACAAATTTTTAAGGAATTACAGATGCAAAATTATAAGACATGTGGTCTCTGGTTTCAAGATTTAACATCATGAAAAAATGATCACTTGTAAAATTTACATATATTTTAAGAAGGTAGAAAATGCAAAAATTGGAAATAATTTTATTCAATTTTTAACTGTGTTTAAAGAAATTTTTGCTAACTGACACTAGAGACAAAGTCTTTAGAAACAGTAAGAGTCAGATAGACAATGGGGTTTTAACACAGCTGTAAGAAAAATGAAAGTACAAAGTGAAAAAAAAATGGCAATAAAAATGAACACAATAGTCTAATTAATGTCAATAGCATAAAACAAAACTGATTTGTGGATTATTCAATTTAAAACCATGTGCTCTGAACTGAATCTTTTCATTTCTTTAACAAGTCAAACCATTTACTGTAATTTGTTTTGAACATTTTTTTAAATGGGAAAAGAAATGAAGAGAAAACCAACCTGGGCTTTGTCACTGAATAACTGAATTGGATTGCTGGAATGACACAACCTGACATGTGTTACTGCTTGCCATTTGAGCCCAGCAATCAAAAATGCAAAAGTTAGCCATCTAAATAAAGCAAATAAGATCTTAAACATGTGTAAAACCCATCTAGTGCCATCCATTTTACAAGGCTTAAAAATCTCAAACATTTACAGATTGTAACATATCCTGCTGAATAAAAACAAAATGGAAAACTTATCTTAGCTGATGTATTTCATCATCTGAGGGAGTTTATCAAGGCCAGTGTAAGGATTTTATTTTGTGACTGTTTACAAGAGCAGAAATGTTATTAGTTTTATAAAATATCAGGCAAGTTCATGGACGTGAGAGGATACAATTCAGTGCCTAAAAAATGAAAGTGAGTAGACTTTTCTTTTTTGATTTTTTTATGTATATGTATTTAAATTATTTTAGATTGGGAATAACTTATATGCTATATGTTTTGATGAGCACCTCTATACCAAAAAAATTCTTACCAATTCTTATCACTTTCGAAAAGAAAAATGCTTCCCACTTTGGAATTTTGGGTAGTGTACTTGGCTTTGAAATGCTTGCCCACTGTCTTGAAGGGTTGTAGGGGGATTTACACCAATCATAATACATATGGCCACAAATTCTCAGTTGATCCATTCTTAGATTTTCTCTTGGTCATTTGTAGTAAGAACCTCTTTGTGGAAAATTGAAGTCTTGCAGATGAGTGGTGAGTTGGAGTCCTTGTTTGGCCTCATCCTCTCATTCTGGTATGTGCTGACCACAGAGAATCTTGCTGACTTAATCTCCGAGGGTATGATGCTCAAAAAGTCCAGAACCTACATTCAGTTCTGGTGACATGGTCTGGATTGTTTGGTTAGTGGGACCATTCCAAAATTTTTCATCAAAATCTGACCATTATTTGATTTTTGCAAGAATTTCCAGATTAATGTGTCTGTCACTGGCACAAAAATGCCTTGTGTAATATTATGTTTGCCGTTATAAACCCTTGTAAAAATTATGCCACTCCCCAACGAAAGAAAAACAAGATTTTCTACCAAAATTTCGAACGTGTTAGAAAGAATTTAAAGATTTTAAAAAATAATTAAAAACTACTTTGATCTATCCTCTTAATAATAACATAAATATTTTGCTGATAAAACTTTGTTTTTATTCAGTTTGGGGCCTTTCTTCTTCATACTATGCTGTTTTTTCAGCAGTTTTTTGGAGGTACCTAGATGGTATGAATACTTGTTAAGCCTCAGGAAAAGACCCCAGGGTCATTCTTGGGTACCATTTCAGAACAGACTGAGAGTTGTTTACATGGTCCTAGTCAAGAGACCTCTTAAATCCAGACCCCTTTTGGGTTCTTGGGATTGTCATGATGGTGATTAGTGTTATCAGGACAGCTAAGGTCAAGCAGCAGTGAAATAGACCTATCCTCCCTAAGTATGTTGGTGTGCCAATATAAGAAAAAAAAAATACAATTCTTACTAATATCATTAACTGTTCTTAGTAATCCACTGTAGATCCCTATATATTTATTTCTATTCATTTTTTTTCTTCAGTTTCTTGGGAATGTGTGGAGAAATTAAAAGTTGGTCAGTGTAATTACCTTGTGTTGTGGAATGCTTATCAAGCAAAAAGCTTATTTTCTGTACTAACCCTTTATAATTACAGTGGTCATGTCATCCCTAAAGTTGCATAAAAAGAAAGGAAGTCTTTCTTTTTTTTTAATTTAAATTTACCTTCCATGTTATCAGACAGCTATACACCACAGAAAAGTGGTAATGTATTTTACAAATTAGGGTAAATACTATTGCCTCTTTTTTCCTCAGCCTGACCAGTCTCTATTCGTTTGAGGGGATCAGGAGAATTTTCTTAAATAAACGTAATGAAAATTACACTTATTTATGTATGGTAAACTGTGATGTCATAGATCAACAACCTGTAATCTATGTGGGTCTGCTTTCAACCAATAATGAAATTAAATAAATTGTTAGTGGGGGGTAACATATGTAAAAAAAAAAATGTGTAAAAATTATAAAATAAATGTATTTTTTTTACTGCAAAAAAGATGTTAAAATTTCCCATACTAAACTCTGGCCTATTTGCTGACACAAGAAAAACAATATTTTTCTAGGTACTTCCACTCAATTGATGAAAAACAGCAGAATGTTAAAAGGATTAATAAAATAATTAATAATAAAAACAAAGTTTAACATCAAAATGTTTATGCTATTAAGAGCAAAAATCAAATTTTGTTGTCATTATTTTTAAAAACTTTTTAATCCTTTCTAACATAGCTGAAATTTCTTTATTTTCTGACACTGATTCACGCCATATTTACCTAATATTACTATTAAGAAAAACGTAATATTACGCAAATCATTTTTTGTTGAAAAATACATAAATTTGAAAATTCTTGCAAAAATCAATTGTCTGATTTTAATTAAACTTTCAAGATTTATTCACAAATGGATTAAATTATTTATGCAATTATTATTTTTAGAAAATCTCAAAAAAAAAAAAAAGAAAAAAAAAGTTTTTCTTAGATTTGTTAACCCCACTCTAATTAATTGCATAAAACTTCAAAAAATATGTTTGTCATTATCTATACCAATGATTTTTATTAGTTAAATGTAGGACTCATTCGGGAATGTAAATCATGTTGTGGTATGTTCCACATGAACCTTTCTCTACCCTTTCTCAAAATAGTAAACTCTTCATACAAAAGAGCCTTTTAACCAATCATCACTTCGCATTTTTTATTTTACTTTTGGGGACAGATTTTCAGAAAAAGAGCTAAGGAGTTTAAAAAATAATCAATAATTTACATTAACCAATGAGTTCTGCACATAAAATTGATTTTGCCTACAAAATTTAATTTCTGGAAATTTTTTGAATTTACATAGGGAGTGGGGGGAACAGATGTAAAAAAATGTTTAACTTTTGTTTACAAATGTGTTGATCGCTCAAAAAATAGCCGAAAAATTTAAAATGTTTTAAAAATATCAAAATTTTAAATTCCTGTTAATATAATTTCTGTCTGAAATATACCAGAGTGTTTTGCTTACTAGAAAAATTGGCACCTAAAAAAAAAAATGAAGGAAAAGGCCCCAAACTAAAATAAAAACAAAGCTTTATCGGAAAAATGCTTATGTTGTTATTATCATCCTTGTTATCGGTGTTGTCATTGCTTAAGAGGCGATCATCATAAATGACATGACATACAGTAGCCATCAAAAAATGCTAAACATGAAAGACGAATTTAATTTGACATAAATCTGGTAAATGTTCGTTTTAATTCCCTTCGCTTTTCCCCTTCAAATTTATCCAAAATAGCATTATCTCTGTGCAAATGTATATGCTGAACTCAAATCAACTGTTAGTGTTAGTTATTGAAGAAAGTTACCTTTTTTTTTTATCTAAATGTTCATTAAAAAAAAAAACGAACTATATCTTGCACTTTTTCTCTCCCGTAACTCTCACGAAGTCATGTAATTAACTGCAGAATGACATACTGCACATGTAAACAAATTTTCGCAGAATTTTGGGGGCTTTTTCTTCATTTACTGATACTTCCGGGAATGAAAGCAATGTGCTATTGAGTATTTCTGCGCTTATTACTTTCATTAGCAGAAGAACATCGCCGGAAGTTTTAGTAAAGGAAGAAAATCGACCAAAATTCCAAACAAAATTTCTGCCTATGTAGAACGTCATTCTGCAGTTTACATGACTTCGTGAGAGTTACGGGAGAGAAAAAGTGCGAGATATAGTTCGTCTTTTTTATGGACTTTCAAAGCAAAATAGGTAAATTTCTTCAATAACTAAGTTGAGTTCAGCGTATACATTTGCACAGAAATAATGCTATTTTGGATGAATTTGAAGGGAAGGAAGTGAAGAGAATTAACGAACATTTACCATAAATCTTTATATGGGTATGCTTCGTTTTTTTAAATTTTCAACTATATGTTAAAATTAAAAAATTAATACAGTATTTTCAGCAATTATCCAATATTTTATATAGAATTTTAGTTTAGCCTTGCGTTTGAAGATGTTTTATGAAAAATCAAAATTAAAATAATATAAAACTTCCTTTTAAAATATTTTTACAATTTCATAACAGAATGAAAAACGGCAGAAGTAACTCAATAATTTATGAAATGTTATGGCATTTATTAATTTTTATTTCTAATATCTATTTTTCATATTTTAAAATTTCAATTTAAATTAATCAAATTTCCAATATTCTAATAAAGGATTAAAAAATATTAAACTTAAAAAAAAATCCAATGGCTTTTTTTCTAATAACAAAGATTTTGATGATAAAACTTCGTTTTTATTAAGTTTGAGACATTTTTTTCATCATGGTGTGCTCATTTTTTAGCGAATCAGTTGAGCTACCTACCTAAATTATTTTGTTTTAGTTTATCCTTTGACCTCACAGGCTTAGTAGAATTATTCAAACATTATTTAAATTCCAGTTAATTAATACTTATATTTACTAACATACTTCAAAAAACATCTCCAGGACAAATATTAGATTTTAAAGAGAATTTTAAATTTGTTTACATTTTTCGTAATCGCAGCTCGATGAGCCAACTGATCGAAAAATTCGCTCAAAATAAAAAATGTTTTATAAAAGATGAAAATGTTTATTTATCTATGAAAATTAATTTTTCTTTTAATTCGTATTAGCCTGAGGGTATTATTTTTCAAACAGAATAGAAAAATGAGTTCAAAGAAAACATTAAATTATTTAAAATATGTTATCGGGTGTTTGCAAATAATTTTTCTTTGTTAGTTTCAAACTAAGTAATTACTAAAAAAGGTTTTTCTACAAATTTGTAAAAAAAATACTTTATACTTACTTTCTTCAGTGTTTTTTATCTTTCAAGTAATTCTGTCTTAGAATAGAAGTACTTCTAGAATAAAGTTAATAATAATAATAATAAACATTTAAGTTGAAGTTTCTTGAAAAAATAATGAGATCCGTTACCGCAGTTCGTTTCGGAAAAAAAAACTTCAGAAGAGCTAAACTCAAGGGAGATAATTTACGTCTGTTTTAATGAAACTTTTCATTGCAAGGACTTGTTCACAAATGAATGGAATTATTTTAGAAAAGTCACCCATTTGGAAAATCTGGGTAAGTATATATATATATATATATATATATATATATATATATATATATATTAATTTTTAATTTAATTTTAAAACTCGAGAAATTCAGAAATATAAATTTTTTAGTGACTGCGTTTAAAAAGCGGAAGACATTTTTTTTTTTAAATTGGACCCCCGTCTTAACAAAAAATCTGCTCCGAATAGTAACATTAAAAAAAATGTCATAGTTTTATTGCATTTTTTATTTTACTTTTGGGGACAAATTTTCAGAAAAAGGGCTAAGGAGTTTTAAAAAATAATCAATAATTTACAGTAACCAATGAGTTCTGCGTTTAAAACTAATTTTGCCTACAAAATTTAATTTCTGGAAATTTCTTGAATTTACATGATGAGGAGTAGGGGGAACAGATGTAAAAAAAAAAAAAAGTTTTTAACCAAGATATTTTTTAAAATGATAATTTGAAAAATAATTTAATTTCTGAATAAACATTAATTTAGAACTTCTTCCAAAAATCAAATAATGCTCAGATTTTAATGAAACTTTCCGGGCTTACTCACAGATGACTAAAAAATTATTTTTTAAAATCATTATTTTTATAAAATCTTGGTAAAAATATTTTTTTTTATATGTTAATGTTACCCTCCCTCCATAAATGAGTTTTTGAAAATTCTAGAAATTGACTACTGTCATAAATTATTAGTTAAATACAAGAAGACCCCTTGGACTACTTGGAGTATGTAGTTTTGTTTTTTTCTTACAGTTGGTCATTTTCGTAACATCTGCTCCAAATAGGGAAAAAAAATTGTGGCAGATATGAAATACAACCTGGGACGAGCGCAACTGTTTGCGACTTGCCTTGTCCCCGCCAAAAGAAAGCCTGTATCCAGACATCATAAAAGAATGAGGGGGGACTTGCATTGCATTTTTATACACTAAAAGATGCAATGCATTATGGGATCACAGGAAGACGCGAAAGGATTATGGTTATAAGTACTGATATAAAAGCAAGAAACTTCTTTCCCCAGGGGTCAGATTCTAGAACAACGTTCATTATTATTTTAGTTCAAAATATGTTGTATTTTCAGTTTGTTTTTTGGGTTCATCCTCCTCCCATCATTTCATTCTTCATTAAATCTTTTAAATTATGTATTATATTGGATATAAACACATTTTTATTGTCATGGGTTTTCCCCCGTTTTTAGGTGCCCCTCGTAAATATGTGGTATTATGGTGTTTTTTTGTTTTTTTTAATCATATCACCCCAAGCAAGGCGATAATGCCACTGATGCACAGGGGGCTACATAAGGGTAAAAAGAATGGAAAAGAAAAAGCCGGAAACCACATCCTAAACAGGGAACAAGGGAAGAGCCCCTTCACCTGTTCAATAGACGTGGGTGGAGTGTGAACCGGGCGAGAGTTTAGTCCATCCGCTCCAATTGAAAAAAAAGAGAAAACGTTGTTGAATTGCTAAGTTTTAACTTAATTAAAGTCCAGGCAATGAAATTTCTAAGAAAACATCAATCCTTCAATTAAGCATAAAAAGTTTTAAAATCAAGCAAAAATTAGGCAAAACAAAAAAAAAAAGAAAGGATAATGGCTCACCTAGAACAGAATTCAACAGTATTAAAGACATTTTAACTCCAAGCCGAAAACAAAGCTACTGAACTTTGAAAAAATATTTCTAACTTTTTCATCACAGAAAGTGTAAATGGGAGGCCGGCCATTTGGCCAGCAGAGAAGAGGAAAGCATGGCAAACTAAGACAAGATTCCAGGCAATGAAATTTCTAAGAAAACATCAATCCTTCAATTAAGCATAAAAAGTTTTAAAATCAAGCAAAAATTAGGCAAAACGCTTGGGAGACGATGGACGGGTTCTTGTGGTGATTGAGCAAATTGTAATGAGTGAATGGGTCGTGATGGTGTTTAGCTAGGTATAGGATAGTTAACTGAAGACCACCCTCTACCCTCCCCTTTTTGGCTTAGTGCCACAATTTTTGTATTATGCAAAAATAAATAGTGAGAACAATGTTCACAGTTGGCGGCTGAAACAGCTGTTAGTGAGATTTCGAGAAAGAACTTGAGAAGGAACGACTGGGAGAGCCACAATTCACATGCTTGTTGCTGTGTTAAGTTTAATTTGCCACAAAAATGGAATAAAATTATTTTTTATTTAGATAAAGCTTTAATTGCTTTTATAAACAATGTATATTAAGGATATCATAATCTGAAATAAACTTTTTTTATGATTAATGAATTTTTACAATAAATGTTTTCATTTTATTTTTATTATAATAATTTATGAAGTTTCAAAATCTTTCAAAACTTCTTTCAATCGTTGATTTCATTAGGTTACTAAGTTAATACTTGAAGACTATTTACCAATTGAAAATTGAAAAGCTTAATACAAATATTCAAGCCATTATTTTTAAAATAATTAAAACTTTTCTTTGTGTGCATACCAATGTCCCATCTTTTTTTACTGGTGGCTCTAAGTGCTATATCATTAAAAGGTCATGTGTTTAAAAAAAGTTTTATATATTCTTTTTCTTGTCAGGAGTGCATCCTGACAAGAAAAAGAATATATAAAACTTTTTTTGGCACAGTGCAATTCTTTCATTTCACTTCCATGTTTCATGTGTTATTTTCAACATTCAATAATCTTTGCAAATCATCCTTTCAAAATTTAAAGTAAGTTTTATATTTTTTTATTTAATTTATTTATTTTGTTAAAAAGTAACTGTGAAATTCACGTGAAGGATATGAAAAATAGATATTAAAAGTAAAAATTCATGAATAAATTATTGAGTTAACTTTCTCATATTTTATAATTTCATTCTCTGTTATTAAATTCATTGCCGTATCTGACTACCAGGCACGGGTCCGGGCCGATCCGTGCAATCATAGTGAAAATCCGGGCAAGGAAAGATGTCTTCATCAGAAATCAAACTAAACAATTCACAAAGAAAGAAAGAAAAACGAAGAAAACATCCAAATGAACACAGTAAAAATCTGTTTGTTTATTTATTAATTTTGGGAGAAAAGAGTGGTTATACTCAGAAAGTCCAAACCCAATTTCCTGCTTTCATTCACATTCTGTGCCTAATTTCCATTGGAATAGCCGAAAAAATCTGCAAAAATCATAGTTTCTGGAAACGGATGACACTGATGACGTCATTAAATTATAAAATTAATTTAAAAGAAAGCATTGAAAATGTTTAAAAGTAATTTGAAGCTTCTTTGATCTTTTCTCTTGATAATAACATAGATGTTTTGACGATAAAACTTTGTTTTTATTAAGTTAGGGTCCTTTTAACATCATCCTATGTTTTTTTGTTTGTTATGGTTAAATGTAGGTACGTACTTGAAATTACAATTTTTCACAAATTTCAAATGGCAATTGAACTATAGTACAGTTAGTACCTCCAAATATTTTCTAAAAAAGAACATCACAAAATGAAAACAGATCCCAAACTTAATAAAAACAAGTTTTGTTATAAAGACCATGAATTTGGGATTATTTTAAAATATTTTAAATCCTTTCTAGCATGTTCAAAACAATAAGCCAAATACCTTAAACTGAATTTAAATTCATTGGAATGAGTTTTTTTTTTAAATCATGGGAAATGACTGAAATCATCCAGATTGACAAAATATGTCAAATTAATGCAATTCTCTTTATGAAAAATTCTTTCTAACATAAAATGTATTTTTCTGAAACTTTATTGGAGAAAGATTACCTAATTTGAAGTTTAATCTGATTTGAAAAAATATTACTTGGACTTTAAAGAATATTGCTGATAAACATTTTTAACACAGAAACTGGTGTTTTTATAAAATTTTGACAACACTCTCAATAGACTTATATATAAATTTTTCTTGTGGAGGACAGACTGTGTAATCTTAAATATTTAGCAAAATATTTTTAAATAATTTAATATTTTATTGAATCTTAGGTATTTTGGTTTACTCATAAAGAATGTTTGTTGAGGAAGTGTTAAAAAATTAATGGTACATTTTATATTTACTATAGTTACTGTGCTTATTTTCTGATAATGTTGTGTATGGACATCCATATTAAAAAAAGTTGGAATTCTCATACACACACAATAAAATTCAAAATTCTTTTTAAAAGACTCCGATTAGCTGAATTCTGGTGCACTTTTCCGTTTAAAATTAATAAATACACTTTACTTAATAATAATATAACATAAACTGGACAAGTTAATGCAGAATCTTAAGATTTAAAACTTTATAAAATATTATGAAAATGATTCCTGTAGAAATTCATTGTTCCTCAAAAATGTTTTTCTAAAGACAATAGTGTCTGTAATGCATTTTATGTATATAAGCAATTAAATCTTTTCCTCTTACATAACTTATTAATTTTATTGCACTTTTTATTGCACTTTTTATATTACAATTCAAAGCAAATTACTGGCAAAATGGTTGTCCTGTTCAAAAAAAATATGCTGATGATTTAAATTCTCCAAGTATTTGTGATTAAAACTAATATAAAACTTGAGGTCTACTAAATTAATTTTGTGATTAAAACAATAAAGATGAGGATAACAGTTGAAATATGAAAAGTATACATAATGAAAACACTTAATTCCAGAAATTTAAACACAAAATTACTTCTAACTGATACACAAATGAAGTATTGGAGCAGTTAAAAAGAACTATGTATACAAGGCAAGTGAAATCTATCTAAAGTCTGTAATCCATCATTCATAACAAATAGAGTGTTAAAAAGTTGCATGTAATCACATACTGGGAAGAAACTATGTGTATATGGATTGTGTGGTTCAACATTTTCACTGAGCTCACTTTTAAAGATGCACATGCAAAAACATACTGGGGAGAAACCATATTCATGTGTGTGGTTTATCAGTTGTGATGAATTAAGTGATAAAAAGGCACATGATGGGGAAAAATCATATTTATGCAAAGTATGTGGTTCAGTATTTTCAGTCAGCTCAGGTTTAAAAAGTCATATGCAAACACAATGTAGAGAAAAACGATATTGTGTGAAGTGTATCGTTCATCATTTGTAGTGAATGCAATCTTAGAAACTCATGTAAGAAACACTATTCATGTGAAATATGTAAAGTACAGCATTTTCTCAAATCTCATCTTCAAAAAGACATATACAGACACATGCTGGAGAAAAACAATATTCATGTGAAGTGTGTGGTTCAGTAGTTTCACAAACCTCACATTTAAAACAACACATACAAACACATACTGAAGAGAGACCATACTTATTTGAAGTGTGTGGGTCAGCATTCATAACAAATGTCCACACATACTGTTGAGAAACTATATTTCTGTGATGTCTGGGGTACAGCAGTTATGTACACTTCAACTTTAAGATTTCCCCTGGTGACACATACCGGTGAGAAAGTGTGTGGTTCAATATTTTTATGGAAATCGAGTTTAAATATTCATATGTGAGTACGTACTGGTGAAAAACCATTTTCATGTATAGTATGATGTTCGGCTTTTTACTGATCTTCATTTTAAGAAAACATGTAAATCTATACTGGTGAGAAAACATGTTCCTGCAAGATTTTTAAACAAATCAAGTTTAAAAACTCATCTATGTCCAAAACTCTTGGAAATAGAAAATGTTTCATTGTAATGTATTGGCTCCTTTTATATTTGTACAAATTTCCAGATTGATTTCATGAAATATCTTAAAATCCAATTTAGTGAAGGAATGTTTGAATGAGTGAATATAACTTTTAAAAAGTATCGCTTTGCTTCTACACTAGTAATGTTTCACTGATATGTTGGAAATAAAATGATTTGTATTAAACATCTGATTGCAAACTGCTGCTAGCCTAAACACCTTGCTGTATGATCTTGATATAACATCAATATTTTAGATGTTTGTAAAAAGACAAAGTGTCTTAATAGTTACTGACTTGCATCTGTCTCTAGTTTACTACTATTATTTACTTGATCATCCACAGTAATGGGATGTGGCACAAGGCTGGTTTAATGTGGGTAGCCTAAGTGTGTGAACATTTGCTGAGGCTCAAAATGTTCTTTTCACTCCCAGCTCTTGTTATATTGGTGTCAATATTCCACTAACCAACTGTTTGGTCCAATGAGGGAGGTGCTGCTACATGGTTGGGATTCTTGGAACTAGGCTTTGCTCATTTATTTTTTGCATCTTGTCCGAACACAGAAACAAAAGTGAGAGATGAAAATGTAATTACTAACCCAAAAAAGACTCAGTCTAGAAATGTCAGCAGTCCACCCACTTTCCACTAAGTTTTTTATTTATTGATTAGCATATGCTCTGCAATAGTTCAGTCAGATTTCCTCAGAGACATGACAATTACACTGTGATTGGCCAGTAGTAACATCTGATTTACATCTTCATTGACCTTATGCAAGGCAGTAGCTGATGTCTTTTTCTGTTTTAACTAAAACAGCATATCATACATCTCAAAAGCTCTCTGATCTTTGGAGGATGTCACTTTTTTCTTCAGTACATATTTAGTGAGTAAAAATGAATTAAATTTTGAGTTTTATCTGCTCTGGTGCAGTTGTCTCAATTGTCACATCTCTATTCGTAATTTAATAAACAACTGAATAGATAGGATTCATGTAGCATTTCTTTTCATCTTCTGTTTCTTTGTGAATGCGCAGTTTTTTCCAGTTTATGTGTACACTAGTGTATATTATTTGCCTATCAGTGAGAAGCTGAGAAACAGACCTGTTGTATATTTACATTTCTGCTTTTCAAATGAAATGGGAAAGAAACTCTTTTGATGTCTGTCAATATGTCAGAGAAAAGCAATGCTCATTTTAGTACATCATTTTTGATATTTTGGTTTATGACGCTGAGAAAATGCACAGCCAAAAACAGTGATTTTTTAAAACATTTGTATTTTTTGGTGTTATACTGTGGGGCCATTTACAAAAAAGATACTAAATAATTATTATTTTCTTGTGCAGATTCTGTGTTGCGGAAAAGGAGTTCCAAAGGGGATATAAATATGCAGTCGTACCAAGAAGACAGTCTTGTTATATGTGAGGAAAATACAGAAGAATATGTACAGAGTTTGACTTTAAAAACTGAAGAAAATCCATATTCGTGTGAAGTATGTGGTTCAACATTTTCACAAAGTTCAAATTTGAAAACACACATGCAAACACATACTGGAGAAAAGCCATATTCATGTGAAGCATGTGGTTCAACATTTTCAAAAACTGCATATTTAAAAACACACATGCGAACACATACGGGAGAAAGACCATATTCATGTGAAGCGTGTGGTTCATCATTTATAACAAATTCAGCATTGAAATGTCACATACGTACACATACAGGGGAAAAACCATATTCATGTAAAGTGTGTGGTTTAGCCTTTTCACAAAGCTCAAATTTGAAAAATCACATGCAAACACATACTGGTGAAAAACCATATTTGTGTAAAATATGTTCTGCAGCATATTTACATAGGTCATATTTAAAGATTCACATGCGAAGTCATACAGGAGAAAAACCATATTCATGTAAAGTGTGTGGTTCATCATTTGTAACAAATGCAATATTAAAAAGTCACATGCGAACACATACTGGGGAGAAACCATATTTATGCAAAGTATGTGGTTCAGCATTTTCATTCAGCTCAAGTTTAAAAAGTCATATGCAAACACATAGTGGAGAGAAACCATACTCTTGTGAAGTGTGTGGTTCATCATTTGCAGTGAATTCAATGTTAAAATCTCACATGAGAAAACATACTGGAGAGAAACCCTATTCATGTGAATTGTGTGGTACAGCATTTTCATGGAGCTCATCTTTGAGAAGACACATGCAGACACATACAGGAGGAAAACAATATTCGTGTGATTGAATAGGTGAAGAGGCTCATCCCTTGTTCCCTGTTTAGGATGTGGTTTCCGGTTTTCTCTTTTCCAATCTTTTTACTCTTTTTTTTTTCTTTTCCAATTGGAGTAGATAGACTAAACTATCGCCCAGTTCACACTCCACCCACGTCTATTGAACAGGTGAAGAGGCTCATCCCTTTTCCCTGTTTAGGATGTGGTTTCCAGTTTTCTCTTTTCCAATCTTCTTACTCTTACGTAGCACCCTGTGCATCAGTGGCATTACTGCCTTGCTTGGGGTGATATGATTAAAAAAAAAAGTGATTTTTATTTATTATTTTCATAACTGTTACATCTTAGTTCATATTGTGTTTTATCAGTCCTAAATGTATGATTTTTTCAACAATTTAGCCCCATTTACTGAAAATCTACTTAAAAAAAGAAAATGAAAAATGCAATATAACTATGACATTATTTAATTAAATCATTTTTTAATTACTTTGAATTAAGGCCATTATAGTCTCAAGAAACAAAATTTTTTTCAATTGATAAAATTTTCAAAAATTAAAATAATTACTGTAAAAATTCATTGTTCTTCAAAATATTTTTTCTTAACAGTGTCCACAATGCATTGTATAAGCAATTAAATCTTTTCTAATTGATGTCTTAGTTTTATTGCACTTTTACTTTATAATTCAGAACAGATTTCTGGAAAAGTTTTTAATAAGATAGTCCTATAGAATAAAAGCTTTTATAAATATTGCATTTTTCAATTGATAGTATAGAAAATTACAAAAAGTGTCAAAACTTTCTAATTTTTTTTGTTCAGACAATAGCCTTATAATTAAAAAAAATGTTCAGTAAATGCCATATTTTTATATGGATTATGGCATCCATATTGTCTTTTCCTTTTGTTTTTCATTTTTTCAGTATTTATTTTTCAAGGACTTATTTAGAAACACTTAAGAGCTCAATATGATCCACTTAAAAAATGAAAAACTTAACATTTTCAAATTAAAAAAAAACATTCTTTACTCTAAAATTCTGAAGAGAGATGACTTAAAAGAAAAATCAAAGATTCTCTTGTATATGAATACCAAAACTTTTATTTAAATCTAATAATTACAAGAATTTTGTAATATTTTTTAAAATAAGTGTTTTTATAATTCCTTGTCCATCAAGAGGCAATGATATTTTTATCATGTCAATGTTTCCACAAAGTAAACAATTTTTTTAATGACAAAAATGACCAATTCTAGTTAAAATATGGAAATAATATATCAGGTTTCTTTTATTTTTTCAGTTTTGATTATTAAAAAAATTGTTTTTTACATATTTCATAGCTTTTTTTTTCTTTTTTACTCAGGTAACCCAGTTTTTGCTATGAGAATTTTATTTATTATTTTCATAACTGTTACATTGTTTATTTATGGAAGATCAAATAGGAAAAGGTTTTGATTAACCTCCCCCACACTTGCTTATCACTTCCCTCCACTCCTTGAAGACAAATATCTTAGTTCATATTGAGTTTTATCAGTCGTCACCAACCTTTTTTAAGCATCTCATTTAATAAATTTTAAAATGAGAATAATAAAAATACAATATTTTGTGACATGAAGTTTTTTATATTTTACTTTACAACGTCAAATTGGTAAGAAAATAACCAAAAAAGAAATGAATTAAACTCAAAAGTGTCATTTTACTAGTTTTTTAATTATTTTTTTATGTGTGTTGTAGTGCAGTGGATATTGGCTCAGAATGAGAAATCAGAGAACCTAGTTAGAATTCCAGTTAAATTTCTTGCATTCATTTACATGCAAACAACCTGAGGAAAGATATTAATCCATCTGTTGTAACTCTAGCTATGGGTTAAATGATAGGACATTTTAGGTTCTATAGCCTTGGTTGGAAACCAGTCTACTGCAGAAAGTAATGGCAACCTACTGCGGGAAAATCATCTGCTCAGTCAGTCATGTTTTTTCAGGAGTAGATGAAAAGTCACTAGACATAAGCAGTATAAGAACAGTCTACTCCTGTAGATTAAATAAAGGGTTCAGTCGGGAATTTTGAGTAGGCTACTTGGATCGATATATGCCTGATGAAGTCTGGAGATCACAACAGCTGAAACTCTGATAACAACAACAACAAAGAGGAGGACAATAGTTCACATGTAAATGATGATTACTCCCCATCCCCGAAATTCAGAAAGAAATTTTAAATTTCTAATTGTAAATAATTTGAGTGTATATGATCTTTAATACATTTTCTATGACATTTTAATTTTAACCAGGACACCTACAAAGAAAAGTGTGGTAAAGGATTTTACCTCAGTCTAAAGGGTTTTGTGTTTTTGATGATTAGCAGCAAAATCTCTGATATGGAGTCTTCAAAAGTAACCACCCATTTGATCAAAATGAAATAAACTAATAAATGAAAACTTGCAGAATCAATTGATAATTGGTGCAGATTTTAAAATGCACATGTGAACAGTGTCGGGAAAAAACCATATTCATATGAAGTGTGTGGCTCAGTATTTGCAATAAACTCAGCATTAAAAACACACATGCGAACACATCCATGGAAAAAACCATATTCATGTGAAGTGTGTATTTTTGCATTTTCTTTAAGCCACATTTGAAAAATCACATGCAAATACATATTGGAGAAAAACTCTTTATGTGAAATTATGTACAAATTCTTCAACATTTTCACTTAGGTCAAATTTAAAAGGACAAATGAGACAGCATATGGGAGAAGAATCTTATTCCTGTAAAGTCAATGATGTTATGAAAACGGTGTTAAAAAATCACATGTGATTGCATACTGTGGAGAAACCATATGTATATGAATTGTGTGGTTCAGCATTTTCAATGAGCTCACTTTTAAAGAGGCACATGCAAAAATATACTAGGAAAAACCATATTCATGTGCGTGGTTTATTATTTGTGATGTATTCAGTGATAAAAAAAGTCACATGCAAACACATACTGGGAAGAAATCATATGCAAATTGTGCGTTTCAGCATTTTCCATCAGTTCAGGTTTAAAAGGTCAAATGCAAACAGTGCAGAGAAAGCATATTCTTGCAAAGTGTGTGATTCATAATTTGTAGTGAATTCAATCTTAAAAACTCAGATGAGAAATATACTGGAGAGAAACTATATTCACTGGAAGTGTATGGCTTTGCATTTTCTCAGTGCTCCTCTGAAAAAGTCATGTGCAGCCACATACTTGAGGAAAACAAAATTGTGTGGTTCAGTATTTTCATGAACCTCACATTTGAGCCAACACATGCGGACACATACTGGAGAGGGACCATACTCATGTGAAGCATGTCATTTAGTATCCATAAGAAATTTGCATTTAAAAAATCACATGTACACACATGCTGGTGAGAAACTATATTACTTGGAATTTACCTACACTTCAGCTTCAAAATCTTACATGTCAACACATGCTGGTGAGAAACTGTATTCATATGAAGTGTGTGGTTCAATATTTTCATGGAAATCGAGTTTAAATAATCATATGCAAGTATATACTGATGAAAAACCATTTTCATGTATATGGTTTAGCTTTTTTTTTAACCTCCGTTTTAAAAAAACATATGCAAATCCATAGTGGTGACAAACCATGTTCCTGTAGGAACTGTGACTCTATATTTTCAATCAAATCAAGTTTAAATATCATGTACATCCAAAAATGTTGGAAATAGAAAATATTTCATTGTAATTTATTGTTTCTATCAATATTTGTCAGTCAGTTAAGTGCCATACATGATACACAAAGAGACATGACTAAGTGGGCAGAAGATTATCCGGTAGTAGGTTGCCATTAATTTCTGGGGTAGACTGGTTGTCATTACTTTCTATGGTAGACTGGTTACCAACCAAGGCTATAAAACCCAATCTGTCCTGTTATTTAACCCATAACTGGAGGGATGGGATGGATTAATACATTTAATACATAAGTGAACACAAGAAATTCAACTGGAATTCGAACTTGGCTCCCCGATTTCTCATTCCAGGCCAATATCCACTGCACCACAACATACATGAATATTTGTACAAATTTGTAAATTGATTTCATCAAATATCTTAAAACCTAATTCAGTGAGGAAATGTTACAATGAGTGGATAAAATTTTTTAAAAGTGTTGCATCACTTCTACAGAAGCAGTTGAAATGTTGGCATCAAACATCTCATTGTACAGTACTTTTAATCAAAACTCATTTTTTAAACATTCTCTTGGGTCTAAAATATTTTAGATATTTTGTTTAGAAAGGAAAAAGTTCCTGTTTGCTTTTTCTCTGACATGTGGATTTTATCAATATTTGCAGCAGTTTGCAAAAGATTTAATTGTACTTGTTAATCTCAATATTTAATCTATTGAGTGGGTGGGAGAACAGGAAGAAAGGATATATCAAATATTAGTGCTTTACTTAGACATTAGAAATAAAATGGATTGCATTAAACATCTGAATGCAAACTGCTGCTAACCTAAACACCTTGCTGTATGATTTTGATATAAATAAAATCAATATTTTAGATGTTTGTAAAAAGATGAAGTGTCTTAAAAGTTACTGACTTAACATCTGTCTCTTTTTTACTACAATTAATTACTTGATCAACCAGGATGTGGCACAAGGCTGGTTTAATCTGGGTAGCCCAAGCATGTGCACAATTTCTAAGGCTCAAAATTCCCTTTTCCTTCTTGGCTATTGTAATGTTGGAGTCAATATGCCAGTAACCAACTGTTTGGTACAATGAGGGAGGTGCTGCTATGTGATTGGGATTCTCAGGACTAGACTACCTTCATTCATTTTTTTGCATTTTGTCCAAAGACAGAAATAAATGAAAATTTAAATACTAATCTTAAAGACTCATTGTAGAAAAGTCAGCAATGCACCCACTCTCTGCTAAGTTTTTCTATTCACATTGATTAGCATATGCTCCACAATAGTTCAGTCAGATTCCCTCAGTGACATGACACTTAGCTGTGATTGGCTAGCAGTAAATTTTGATTTACATTTTCGTTGACCTCATCCAAGGGAGAGGCTTATGTGTTTTTCTTTTTCAACTAAAACAGCATAGTATACATCTCTTTGATCTTTAAAGTATTTTAGATATTTTTTAAAAGGACAAATTGTTTCAGAAGTTACTGACTTGCATTTGTCTCTAGTTTACTACTATTATTTTCTTGATTCAGGATGTGGCACAAGGCTGGTTTAATGTGGGTAGAAGTGGGTGCGCATGAAACAAAAGTGAGGAATGAAAATGTAATTACTAACCTGAAAGACTCATTGTAAAAAAGTCAGCAATCCCCCCACTCTCTGCTAAGTTTTTCCATTCACATTGATTAGCATATGCTTCACAATAAGTTCAGTCAGATTCCCTCAGTGACATGACACTTAGGTGTGATTGGCTAGGAGTAAATTCTGATTTACATTTTTGTTGACCTCATTCAAGGGAGACGCTTATGTCTTTTTCTTTTTTAACTAAAACAGCATAGCATACATCTCTTTGATCTTTGAAGTATAGCATCTTTTTCTTCAATATATATTTAGTGAGTAAAAATAAATAAAATTTTGAGTTTTATCTACTCTGGTGTAGTTGTCTCAAGTGTTACCTCTGTCTATCCATAACTGAATAAGCAACTGTATAGATATAATTCACATAGCATTTCTTCTCATCTTTTGTTTCTTTGTGAATGGGCAGCTTTTACCAGTTTATGTGTACACTAGTGTGTACAACATGCCACATTATATTATTTGCCTATCTGTGAAAAGCTGAGAAACAAACCTGTTGTATATTTACATTTCTACTTTCTGAATTTTGAGATGAAATGGGAAAGAAAATCCTCTGATATCTGTCAGTATTGCAGAGAAAAGCGATGATCATTTTAGTGCATAATTAATTTTTTTTTATTTGTTTAGTGCATAATTAAATGAATATGTTTTGAATTTGTTGGTTGAGAAGCTGAGAAAATCTACAGTCCAAAACAGTAATTTTTTAAAACATTTGTATTTTTGGCATTATACTGTGGGGCCATTTACAAAATGATACTAAATAATTGTTATTTTCTTGTGCAGATTCTGTGTCAAGGAAAAGAAGTTCCAAAGGAGATATAAATATGCAATCGTACCAAGGAGACAGTCTTGATACATGTAAGGAAAATACAGAAGAATATTTACAGAGTTTGACTTTAAAAACTAAAGTGGAAAAATACACTGAAGAAAATCCATATTCGTGTGAAGTATGTGGTTCAACATTTTCACAGAGTACATTTAGAAAGACATATACAAACACATACTGGGGAAAAACCATATACATGTGAAACATGTGGTTCATCATTTTCACAGAGTGCACATTTCAAAACACATATGCAAACACATACTGGAGAAAGACCATTTTCATGTGAAGCATGTGAGTCATCATTTGTAACAAACTCAGCATTAAAATATCACATTCGTAAACATACAGGGGAAAAACCTTATTCATGTGAAGTGTGTGGTTTAGCATTTTCACAAAACTCAAATTTGAAAATTCACATGTGTTCACATACTGGTGAGAAACCATATTCCTGTGAAATCTGTGGTACAGCATTTACATACACTTCAACTTTAAAATCTCACAAGGACAAGAGAAACCATGTTCATGTGAAGTGTGTGGTCCAACATTTTTGTGAAAATCCAGTTTAAATGTTCATATGCGAGTACATACTGGTGATAAACACTTTTTATGTAATGTATGAATCAGTTTGCATCTGACATCTTGTAAGTTAGTTGTAAAATTACTTGTTTTAAAATTTTTTCTTCAGTTGTAAAATATTTTAACCGAGTTTACAGTCAGAAGCCCAAACATGTACAAATTTCCCAGTCTGTGTATCAAGGGCAGGATGACCGAATACCAACAATTGATCCCCAGTACTACTCATCAGCCTAAATACAACTTGTAACCAAATAAGTCATTTTGTACAGATTAAAATATTAATTAGTGAATATTTCTCTTAAAATAAGGAATTTGAAAAGGTATAACAATATTTTGGAATAGCGATAATTAATTAATTAATAACCAAAATCTTCTAATTGCTATTATAGATCATAAGAGAACATACTAAGAGAAATTTTCTTTATCCTCCGAATATGAACAAAGGAAAACGAAGGTGATTAATTTTATTAACTAATTATTAACTGTAGTGTAGCTGGAAAATCTTTATCTTTAAAAAGAAAGCAGGGATGAAAAATAACACCTGGGATTTCTCTATTATTGTAAATCCGGAAAGAAGAAAAAGAGAAATGGATTTGTTTTCAAGCCAGAAATTTTGCACAGATTAAAATATTAATTAGTGAATATTTCTCTTAAAATAAGGAATTTGAAAAGGTATTATGTAAAATATAAACTAGTTTTTTTTTGTTTTTAGTCACTTCTTATAAAGTATATTATAAACTATAACATTATTTTTTATAAAGTATATAATAAATTATTTTTTTATAAAAATATTTTTGAATGTTTGTTTTCTTTATTAAATAATTTACATTATGAATAACATTATTGAAAATGCTTAAAAAAATAATGCTTGATTTTCTTTTGCATTTTTTATTTATTAAAAATTAGCGTGTTCTATTGAATTATTCTTTTTATTTCAATTTACTTTACTTTTTTTTTTAATCGAATCACCCCAAGCAAGGCATTCCACTGCCACTATAGCGCAGAGGGTTACATAGAGCGATTGGATATAAGAAATGTCAGAAGGAGGATGATAGACGAGTAAGGAGGTATATAGGAAGAGTGTTTGAGAGAATGAGTGCGAGTTAGTGTGTTAGGAGATGTCTCTTGACCTTACATTTAAACTCCTGGGGGTTGTAGCTGTCGGGGAAGCAAGTATGCGGAAGGGAATTCCACAGGTGGGAAGTGCAAGAAAAGAAGCTGTTGGAGTAGAAATTGCGGTTACATTTCATTGGTTTCACTGTAAAAGGGTGGGATATAGTTGCTAATCTAGTATCTCGTGTAAATTGATCTAAGTTCATCAGAGCAGAAGCCGTGAAAGTATTTATAGAAGAGGCACAGGGAAGCCATATCACGCCGGTGAGAGAAAGACTGCAGGCGGTCAGGCAAGTCTGTATCAATCACGTTACAGATTCTTCGTTGTATTTTGTCAAGGAAATTTCTTTCTGATTTACTATATTAAAATAAAAACAAAAACCTGTTTTTTTTTTTAGATCAGATGAATGTTTTGAGGTTAAGATTTTACTGATACAAGTTCTACTAATTATCCTATAGTAGTAGATTCATATCTTTTCCAACGGTAGTTATGAATAAGTTAATAAACCCAACTGGAATTGGAACTTGGCTCTCTGATCTTTAATCTAGAGCTGTTATCCATTACCTACACTGGCATGCTTATAGCACCTGATATTTTTAAAGTGGCCATCCATCTAGGTATTTACTAGGCTTGATGTTGTTTAACTTTCGTAATTGTGTGAGAGCTGGAATTTCAACATGGTATGGCTGTAAGTACGTCCTACCTAGACTAGCTTTTACTCTTTGTACAGTTATACTGGGTGAACATCACTGAAAACAAGAAAATCAACAATATTTTCTAAAAAGAAAACAACTCCCCAATTGATAATTTTTGCTAATGATCTGTTTAGTTTAAAATTTGTAGTATAAAAATGGAACATTTTTCATGTGTATTTCTTTGATAATTGTTACTTCTGAAAGAGGGATGATCAAGTGACAATGAACATCAATGCTTGACCCAAAATGGAGTAAAACTATATTTCTGAAAAGTATGTACATCATCATTTTCATAGAGCTCATACAAAAGTATACACCTCGACACATACTGATATGAAACTATACGTTAACTGTGGTTCAACATTTTCAAGCACATCGCATTTAAAACTTGCATGCAAACACATACTGGAGAGATACCGCATTTATTTGAAGTGTGTTGTTCAGCATTTGTGCATATATTAAGCTTAAAATTATATGTAAGCATATCTTAATTAGTAATGTTATTCTATTGAGTGCTTTTGCATTTTTAAACCGATCAGTCTTAAAAGCTCACATGTAAATATGCTGAAAAAAAAAAACAGTTCAACGTGAAGTATGAGATTCAGTATTTTGTAAAGATGTTTTTCTTTTCAAAAACATATGCAAAAAAATTTGAATCGTTTTACCCCAAGCAAGGCAATAAATAAGACAGAAGTGGGGTAACTGAGTGTTAAAGAATATAAGAATATAAGAATATAAGAAAACATATTAAAGAGAGAGAGAATAATAAAAGAACAGGTATTGAGATTGTATTTAAATTTTTTAAGATCCTAGTTGAGTTGAAAGGAAGAAGGCAAGATTTTCTGGTTAAAAAAATGTCATTTCTCTTCCAATTTTTTTTAATGAGGTTTTTTTGCCTTGCTCACAAGTATATGGCCAAAAATGGAAGAAAAATTCTCTCCCTCACTCATCTTGCTGACAGTCAACAATGTTTTCCTGCTGGAAACAAAAAATTTCCTGGTGCAAAACCCACACATTGTGTCACTTAATATGATGAGCAAAAATGCATAAGGAAGAGATAACTTCTGATTTTCAATGAGTTCTCAAAATAGTGGGTATTGACCTGATGAAGTCCACTTTAAAGTGATCAAAACACCAGCACAAACCACAAAGTAGAGCTAACGGCACAATAACACAACGTGAAAGACTTCAGGATTATGTCCAGAGAAAGAGGTACATTGCAAAATGTCAGTCTTTCATGCATAGTGCTACAAAGATCAGTGAAGCTAAGCAACAACAAGCCTAGTCAGTACCTGGATAGGTAACCACTTAGAATACCAGGTGCTGTAAGTTTTGATGTGTGAGTGGTGTAATGGATAATATTTTGGAATTGTTAATTGGAGAACCAATTTTCAATTGCCATTGGGTTCATTTTATTCACTTATATTCAAATACCTCTAGGAAAGATATGAATCTATCTCTCCCCACCAGCTATGGGTTAATTAAAGTTGGATCACTAAATCAAGATTATCTCAAAAAAAAAAAAATCTTAGAGTCTACAAATATTCTCTGGCTTTAAATAACATGCAAAGCATTGATAAGCTGTAAAAAATAAATCAGTGAAATACTAATAAACTACATACGCATGATTTTTAGATTTATTTATATTCTCTGAAATATAAATATAAAAGAACTACCGTGGGCACAAAGTGAGGGATCAGTTTTTATAATGATTATAATAAACTGATTCCCCATCGTATATCCACATGAATTTCTTTTTTGGTTCATCAAACTGATTATATCAGTTATAGATTAATTAATAAGACTAAACTATTACTAGCTATTAAAAAAAATTCTGGCTTTAAATAACCTGCGAAGTGTTGGTAAGCTGTGAAAAACAAATCACCCAACCAACCTAAGATACAACTCAATATCCTTTTAGTCAAGGAGTGGATAAAAATCTTTTCATGTACAAAGAACTTGTTGGCATTCAGTCTTTGGCTAGTCATGCAATGAGATAGGATATTTTTAATGAAATAAAATGTGTGAATATAAATTTTGGACAAAGTTTATTTTCTCTTTGCACTGATGGCACTTCCTGCTTTATATGGAGAAATACTAGAACTGTTCCTCTTCTACAGGAAATAAATATCCATCACTGACTCATACATCGGGTTTTGTGTGGAAATGTTATAAAATTCAATCATGTCTGTTGTAGTTTTCATTAAGACGTTAAGCATTTTTTTTAATAATCATATCGCCCCAAGCAAGGCATTTTACTGCCACTGTTGTGCAGGGGGTTACATCTGAGGAAAGGTATAAGAAAGAGTGACAGGTTATAGGGTGTGTCAGGAAGTGGGTAAGAGAAGGATGAGAATACTGATGAGAGGGGAGTGGACAGAGAAAAGAACATGAGAGAGAGGATGCAGGTTAGTGAGATAGGAGATGACTTGACTTTACATTTAAATTCTTGGAGATTGTAACTCAGGAAAGCAAGTGAATGGAAGGGAAATTCACATGCAGGAAGCGTGAGAAAAGAAGCTAAGTTTTGAAGATAAGTTATAAGTTACAAAGCAAAACTTAGCTTTATAAGATAAGATAAGTTTTGCTTTGTATTTATCAATACAATCAAATCTTTCTAATTCCTTGGTCAAAGCATGGTTTTTGGCTTGACAATCCTGATTATACATTTATTTTTAGAGATGTTGAAATACAATATTGTCCATATCTTTATTGCCATGTTTACAATGTTTTCACTGTTGTAGGCTTTGGCTTTATTCAGTACTAGGAATATTGATCCAAACACTTTATTACAACAGCTGGGATATATTATCCTCATTCTATGTACAATGCCACTTCTGGTAGCCAAGTAGTTATCTCCCTTAACTCCCTCATTATGTGTTCACCACTACTGTAGCCTGGTATTGAACTCACAACTGTTTGGGTCAAGTCACAGGAACTAATATCTACATCCACTGAGCCATTTGCCCTTGAGGACATCAGTATATGAATTTCTGGGACTTATAAATCTAATGTCTCTGTAACCATTTTTAAATAAACTCGTATAACAGTCTTTGATGCTAATGATTTTCACTAACATTTTCTTTTTACCATAGCACATAATGCAATCTTTAATGTTAATAATTTTATCTTACATTCCATATTGCTGGTTCCCATATTCATTTCTATGCTTGGTTGGCTTAGGAGACATTTGGGGCCTAGCATATGCATTGATTCTCTAAGTTTACACAGTTTCTAGTGGTTTTATCTATCAATTATTTTAACTTCATCACATAGGGGGTGATGATCCCCTTTCTCTCTCCATATGTGATCAGCTACACCTGATTTTTCAATCTCCCCTCATTTTATGGCCTTGTGATATTCTTGCAGCTTACCCTGCATGAAGTGAAAGTGTATAGTGGCCAAAACATTGTAAATATGACATTAAAGGTGAGGACAATAGTTTGAAAAATGTAAATTGTATAAATGCTACCTTATCTCAGAAGTATAGACAAATACAGATGCTGAAATGTTGGTCACCTTATAATAATAATATATATATATATCTTAGTAGTACTAAGAACTTATGGAATGACATTCCACAGTTTGTAGCTTTTACTTTTAACGGCGCTTGATTAAATCACAAAAGCCCTTGCTTAGTAAAAAAATGTTTTTATTATAAAAAATAAAAATATTGCTACAAATAATATATATATATATATATATATATATATATATAAAATAAATTTCGATGTTCAAAACTGTTGAATGATCATTTCAATGTGAAATCTCTCTTAGGGATTTCATGTTGAAATGATCATTCAACAATTTTGAACATTGAAATTTATTTTATTTTATAATTGGCTCTGTAATTTTAATTACATTAAGCTCTCCACCTGTATCATTTTTTAATATTAAAATATTAATATTAATTAGGATCAGGTCTTTGGGATTTACCTTCCTACTTTTCCTTTTGGATTAAAGTTTAAAATGTATATATATATATATATATATATATATATATATATATATATACTTACAATTTCTTGGGATTCATATCTCACTGTCTGGGTTTCGACCATGAGGCCTCTTCTTACATGGACACAGAAAACCAATTGATGTTGCTCGTAAATATAAACACTGGAAGGAAATAGTAGTAGAAGAGGAGGAGCAAAAAAAAAAAATTTCTAAAGTAGAAAACAGGAATTACCTACTATCAAAAGTGGGTAGCAGGCTAAAGACAAGTAGAAGTTCATCTGGGTTTGTATGTACCCAGAACTTTAAATGCCTACATTTTGACATCACTTCCCTTTTCATGTTTAATAATTCTCATTTATTTCTAAAGGAAATAAGGGCTAATTTTTTTTCCTGGCATAGTCTGCAGCAGCTGTCTCTAAGGTTTCTTCCTGATATCACCTTCTTTAGAATTTTCCATTTCTATTAAAACTTTCCAGAACAGAAACAATAGCTAATTAGATATCAGCAGCCAATCAACAACAAGAATAAGAAGACATTTTTTCCCGTGCAGTTTGGTTTGGTATTTAACCAGCAGGTACACGTGATTATAGCAGTTGGATGTCTGCTAGCAGCCGACAATGGTCACTTAACGTACAGCAGTCTTCCTACTCATGGGGAGATCCTCTGCTATCCAATATGGGAGAGAGACCTTGTTTTCTCACACACCTACACTAATTGCAGGTAGCAATTAGGCGTCAATTTTATTTCGAACACACACCTGCATTATGTTTACACAAACTCCAATTGAACATTTCAATTCAAGAATTTACTGGCATTCTCCAAACAGTTGGGCCCATGAATCGACTGCAACAAGTATGCACAATGCCCAATTCAGGCACAAACATTTTTTGCTGAAATACAAATATTACTTTGAACTCTTATACTTTCTGTCAGGTTAATTGTTCTTTAACCTAAAACTGAATGCAACATGTGGACTGAACAAATGAACATTTTACTTTCTTTCAATCAAAGAAACTCTTTATTCAACTTTGTACCAACTGTATAAAAAACAGTCAATGGGGAACAACTTCCACATTCTTTTTCCTGCTTTATTAATTGCATGCCTTTTCCTATCAATATCACAATGTATATTATTGTTTGAAGATATATTTTATTCCTGTTTCAAAGCTGTATCGTTGTCATTTCTTATTCTGTCTTCATTTTGTAATCCTGAATGTTGTATCAAATCGAATATAAATACTGTTGGAAAGTTTTAGAGATGTTATTTGACCAGATCAGGAAAAACGTAGTCTTCAATTTGATGGTAATATCTTCAAAAACCCTCTATACATCCATAAATAAAATAAAAATAATTAAGATTTTAAACATTGGAATTTTAGTTCTTCTAATTTAGAGAAGTACGAACAAAAAAAAAAAAAGCTATCTTCTTTTTCTTTGCAAATAATTTATAAAACAAGAGAAAATACTTACTTCCTTGTTTTATAATCACCCAATTTTTCAACTTGGGAAAAAAATTTATGTTAGAAAATTTATGTTAGAAAATTTTTCTTAAATTTTAATTGCAATCCGAAAAATGATTGTGAAGAGTGATAGACAAGGGAGATAATTATACAGACAAAATTATCAGCATCGAAAGATCAACCAAAAACTTATATTTGTTACTTTTGAAAAGGATTATTATTTTAGCCAAGTTTAACCTTAGTGCTCACATAATCAAAAAAATAGTAATGAAAACTAGTGTATCAAAAAGAAAGTTTTACTGTTGTCACAGCTGTTACTGAATAGTACTTGGTAATGTTTTTTATTTATTAGATTATAAAAAATATTTTAGAAATTTATTTATTTTTATGAAGAAAGTGGAAAATCTTTTCAATAAAAAGTTTACAAAATTATCTCAATATGTGAACCAATTACAAAGTAATTATTTTATGAATAAATATCTATTAGGTCATATTCGTTTGTGAGCACTATGACATGGTGTAATTAATGATTAGCAAGGTTACCTCACTTGATCAATCTTTGCTTAAAGCGAGTTCAATCCTCACTGTGTGCTCTATATGTTAAGCTTTGTGCCATATTGGAACAATGTTTAAAAGAAACAAACAAAAAAAACTATATTCATTTGTTTTTTCTGCTGTTATCTCAAAGAATGATTTTTCATGGCATTTCTTTTTTTCTTTGTTTTTTTTTTTTTTAATCATCTCACCCCAAGCAAGGCATTCCACTGCCACTATTGCGCATGGGGCTACATAGGGGAAGGTAAAGAGAAGGAGTGGATAGACATAGGGAATGTCAGGAGAAAGGTGATAGATGAGTAAGGATAGCGAGGATGAGTGTCGGGCAGATGGGAAGAGTGCTTGATAGAATGGGAGCAGGTTAGTGTGTTAGGAGGTGTCTATTGACCTTACATTTAAACTCCTGGAGATTGTAGCCGTCGGGGAAGCAATCGTGTTTGGAAGAGAATTCCACAGTCGGGAAGTGCGAGGAAAGAAACTGTTGGAGTAGAAGTTACGGCTGCATTTTATCGGTTTCACTGTAAAAGGGTGGGATGTAGTTGCTAATCTAGTATCTCGTGCAAATTCGTATTTAGGGGGCACCAGTGATCTAAGTTCATCGGAGCAGAAGCCGTGAAAGTATTTAGAGTGTAGGACCTAAGATGGAGCCTTGGGGGACACCTGCGTTTGTATGGTAGTTCTGAGAGGCATGTCTGTTTAATACCACTTTCATTGTGCGGTTAGAGAGGAATGACTGGATTAGTTCAAGCAAATGTCCAGTTATACCATAGCTCCGCAGTTTACATAGAAGGCCAGCATGCCAAACTCTGTTGAACGCCTTAGATATATCCAATGCAACGGTTCGAGCTTCGCCATTCCTGTTGAGTGCCTGGTATATGTACTCGGTGATGGTCGTTAGCATATCAGCAGTAGACCTGGTGAAGCGGAAACCATATTGCTTGTCCGAGAGGAGCCTGTGTGCTGTGAGATGCTGAACCACCTCGGCGTTGATAATGGAAACTCTCGTCTGAAGTTGTTGGTGTTCTCTATCCAGGATTTTGCTTTTATTTGTATGTTGGGATCCCAAACAACAACAATGACCATGCCATTGCTACTGCTTTTAAATAAAACATGAAAAGGGGTTATTTTCTGATGGCAAAATAGAAGCAGAACATCAGTTGAAAAACATCTTTTTTATCATCTCTCTCCAAGCAAGGTGCGATGGCCATTAGTGTCCAGGGAGTTACAGTGAGGAAAAAGACTGGGTGTAGGGGTGGGTATTGAAGAAAGGATAAAGATGATTGGGATTTGCAAAGATAGAAGATGGAAATTTAAATTTTGGGAGATTGTAGCTGCTAGTGAAGCAAGTAAACAGAAGTTCCATCCGCAGGAAGTTTGAGAAAAGCAACTATAAGAGTAGAAGTGGTGGCTATGTTTAACTATTTCAATGGTAAAAGGTTGGGACCTAGATACCAATAGTAGCACACTTAAATTCATGTGGATAGGGCGCTAAAGAAAAAAAGCTTATCAGAGCAGTTGCCATAAAAATATTTGTAGAAAAGACAGAGGGAAGCCATGTCACAACAGTGAAAAAGTGACTGAAGTCAAGATGTCAAGTCAATACTGATTACATTGCAGATCCTTCTTTGGATTTTGTTGAGAACCTCAAAATAAATAGCAGATATTCTTTTCATAAATACAATTACAAGAAAATGTTCAATTTTTATTGCAGTGAAGTTTGTTTTATAAAATAATTAAATGTTTTTAATGCATGAACAGACTTACTTTATGACGGTCAGCCTAATGTGTTTGTGAGTATATAGACAAAAGCTTAGTAGACTGTTGCTGATTAATTTTTTCTATTGTATACATGAACAAGATGTTAGTTGGTGGCTGCTAGCTGTTTCTCTTCCATTGTGTGTGTGTGTGTGTGTGTGTAGATCAAACTGGCCTCTGTAGTTGTCTTTGAATCCTGAGAAGCAGCATGCTTTTATTTTTATATCTGTAAGGGGATTCGGTATCTAATTTCACATGCAGTTGTGAACTTTTTGAATACAAGATTTTCATTGGTTAGGAAAGAATGTCACATTGGCTTGCAAAAATTTTTCTCAAATTTGTGAGTGTTATTATTGTTACTTTGTAAATGGCCCAAAAATAACATGTGGTAATTCTACATCTATGTCTGCAAGTATTTGGTATAATGGGATTTTATTGGATAAAAATATAAGATTTAATACTTATAAAACTGTTATGTTATCAAAATGTTATTTTAGATTAGATACTCCTTATAGATGGAATGTCAAGTAGACAAGGAAGGGCATGTTTGATATCTTCTCTGATTTTATTCAAGGTCACAATGCAGCCAACACTACTCAAGACAACTGCGCTCTGTACAAAAATGAAATGCTTCCAAATAAACAAATGGTCGCAAATGCTAAGCTCTAAGTTGAACAAATGAACAGAATCAACGACCTGACTAGTGGTACATGATTATTCAACATGACAATATCAACTCCCATGTCACTAACATAACCAAACCTGCAATTAAAGAGCTTGTTTAGGAAGTTCTGCCACATTCATCATATTTTCAGTTGCTTTCTAAAACAAATGAAGATTAATTTTTCTCACCAGATTTTGGAAATTTTATTTCCTTTCAGAAAATAAAACTAGCCACAATAGCATTTCCACTACTTCTAAGTAAATAATGAATGTAAAAAAAAAAGAGAGAATGCAAATGCTATTTAACTTATACAAAAAAAAAACACTTTATTGCTAAACAACTACAGAGGGTATTCAATAAGGTGAATTTTTCCGTATAAGGACTTCTAATACAGATAGAAGCTTAATTTTTTTTTATTTTTAGCGTAGTCTCCCAGCAGCGTCACACACTTTTCCCATCTGTGCACAAGCTTCCGTATTCCCTCAGCATAAAAAACTTTGAACTGATGTCTCAGCCAATCACTCACAGCACTCTTGACTTCATCGTCACTTTCAAACTTTGTGCCTCTCGTGAACGCTTTCAAGGGACCAAAATGGTGAAAGTCTGAAGAAGCAAGGTCTGGGTTGTAAGGGGGATGAGGGAGCAGTTCCCAGCCCAGCTTGTTGATGGTCTGCATCGTTTGGGCTGCTGCATGAGGCCTTGAGTTGTTTTCGAGTAGGCAAGATCATCATGGACAATTTTGTGTGCTGTCTCAACAGATAGGCTCAAAGTCCTTGCAGTGTCATTTACTGTTACCCTTCTCTCAGACTGAATGAGGCCATTGATTTGATCACCTCAAAAGACCTCACTTCTGTAGTCCTCCCAGGCTTGTCTTCATTCTCAACACTGCTCGGTCCTTCTTTAAACAATTTAGCTCACTTGTAGACATGTTTTTGGCTGAAACATGTGACACTATACACAGTTGACATTCTCCTATGAATTTCAACTGGTTTGCACCCTTCAGCAACCAAAAACTTGATAACTGACCTCTGTTCAATCCTGAAGCATGCTTCTTGGTTGGTCATCTTTGTTAATCTCCAAAACTCACAAATTTTTTTTTCAATTTGCAAAAAAACAATTAAATCTCTTTGAAAAAGAAGTAGAGGAAAAAAATTAAAAAAAGCTTCTATCTGTATTAGAAGATCTTATACTGAACAATTCACCTTATTTATTGAATGACCCTTATAAAAAACTAAGCAAGGCTTCTTAAAAAAATTGTCCCTTAGATTAACAAATATGAAAAGAAATAAAAAACAAAATATAGTTTCCAAAAGAATTCAGTCCATCAAGAAAATAAAACTGTGCCCACTTCCTGTTTAAATGTCACAAACGGAGCATTAGCTCTAAACTTTCAGTCCTTCAAAAAAATGCAAAAGTTCCCTTTTTTTTTTTTCTGTGTTTTTCTTTTTCTTCCTTTGGAGATGAAGTGTTGTTTCTTTAGAAGACCTGGCTTCTTTCAATACCTTATCATGCTTTGCTTCGATTTAAATGAAAAGTACGTTTTAATTTGCTGCTCAGCCATCATGTGGAGAAAACTTTTTTAAACACGTGTTATTATAACTTCTGTTGAGTATATGGTGAACTTTTCTTCACAATAAACAGCATCAAAAGAAAAAACTTCACATAATGTTTTTTAAATTTGCCATTATTTCTATGTTTCATGACATAATTTCAATTTTGATCTTTCATAGATTAAAATAAATCAGACTTATAAAATGACAAAATAGAATTCTTCAAAAAAATGTCGACACTTAAAAATATCATCAAACTTTACAATTCCACTGGGTTTAGGATGCAAAGATAAATTATATGCAAGTTGAAGCAACACAAAGATGATTCAAAAAGTGGTAAACAACTATTATTCAAATTCCCACTGGATCCATTTTGCTTACAGCATTGCCTAGTGGGACCGAAAGGGCTTACCATCTTCATCATGATAATAAACATTACTGATGTTGTTATAAACATTTACACTTTTTAATTTTTCAGACATCTCTTTATTTTATATCAAGTTTAATGACCAAAATCTACAATAGTTTTAAAACAATAAACAGTGTCAAGGTAGTATACAGCAACAGTGGTGTCAAGAGAAAGAAAAATCCTTTTGACAGGCCACTTATTATTATCATCATATTTTTGATAAATTCATAGTCAATATATTATTTTTTCCTAATAATACAACACATTTTGGGATTTAGCTTCATAAAAAGATAAAAATAGGAACATTCCAACTTCACAAGTGTGGATCAACTAAAACTTTTGGTAATGTGGGATAAAACTGAAATGAACAATAAATACTGTCAGTCAGTCAAGTGCCATATGTGATACACGCTTGGGCAATCACATCTCGAAAGAGACATGACTGACTGGGCAGAAGATTATCCAGCAGTAGGTTGCCATTGCTTTCTGCGGTATACTGGTTGCCAGCCAAGGCTATAGAACCCAATCTGTCCTGTTATTTAACCCATAACTGGAAGGAAGAAATGGATTAATACCTTTCCCAAGGGTATTTGCGCTTAAGTGAATGCAATGAATTCAACTGGAATTTGCTCTCCGATTTCTCGTTCCGAGTCAATATCCACTGCGCCACAACGCACATAAACTTAAAAAAATAAAATCATTCTATATAATGGTCATTCATTTATGAATAAGTGCTGAAAATTTCAATAAAATCCAATAATTCTTTGATTTTTCATTAAATTTTTAAACAGGAATTTTTTTTCTACACATTGATAATGCACATGACTTTGGAAGTACATAAGGAAAATTTATTTAAAATCATTTCTTTTGAAATATATTACTGATTGAACAAAATGTTTGAAATTGAGAAATTCAAATAAGGATTTCTAAAGGTAGGAAGGCAATTCTTCATTGAAAGATTAGTGCAACCCATTTTTTCCCTACAATTTAGCATCAGGGTCATATTTAGCTAAAAAAAGGGTCATATTTATCAGGGTCATATTTAGCTAAAAAAAGGGTCATATTTATCAGGGTCATATTTAGCTAAAAAAAGGGTCATATTTAGCTAAAAAAAGGGTCATATTTATCAGGGTCATATTTAGCTAAAAAAGGGTCATATTTATCAGGGTCATATTTAGCTAAAAAAAGGGTCATATTTATCAGGGTCATATTTAGCTAAAAAAAGGGTCATATTTATCAGGGTCATATTTAGCTAAAAAAGGGTCATATTTATCAGGGTCATATTTAGCTAAAAAAAAGGGTCATATTTAGCTAAAAAAAGGGTCATATTTATCAGGGTCATATTTAGCTAAAAAAAGGGTCATATTTATCAGGGTCATATTTAGCTAAAAAAAGGGTCATATTTATCAGGGTCATATTTAGCTAAAAAAAGTAAATATTCACAAGGGTATACTTATTCCTGGATTCAGTTCAACATGTAAATCTTAGAAAAAATTAAACTTGATATAAATAACTTACAATTTTATGTATGAGTGGCCAGCCAGGAGTCCTGACTTAATACCCTCTGACATTTTTCTTTGGAGTTGGTTAAAAGTCTACTCTATCAAACCAAAGCTTTGGAAGAACTTGAAGGGTGAATTCAAGTAGTTGTCTTCCATACAACAAGAGTTCCTGGTAGAATCAGTTGATATGATTCCTGGGTGGCTTGGGAAGATGGTAACAAAATCTGGTGCCCATACTGAAAGGAATGAAAGCAAGCTCATCACAAAGGATATTTATGCATTGGGGACCCTAAATTTTTTACCTTGTGCCAAACTACTTTTAGTAACTATCTACTTGATTGTTGCTTATCTACTTACTGTCAGCTTTTAAGCCAGAAATTAAAATAAATATTTTTTTTTGGCAGTAAGACAATTTATAGTTAAAGGTTTGCGAAAATACAATCTTCCTACCCATTTTTCCTACAATTTAGCATCAGGGTCATACTTAGCTAAAAAGTGGAAATATTCAGAAGGGTATGGTTATTTCTGAATTCAGTTCAACAAGTAAATCTTAGAAAAAAATTAAACTTGATATAAATAACTTACTATTTTATGTATGAGTGGCCAGCCACGAGTTCTGACTTAACACCCTCTGACATTTTTCTTTTCATGAAATGAAATAAGTGGGAAGTAATAATTTTGAAAACAATATATATTTTTACAAGGATTTTCTAAAAAAAAGGAACATTTAAAACATAATTTCATTCATTCGTGAACAAATCCGAAAGGTTTCATTAAAATTTGTAGCCGTTTAATTCAACCTTAATTAAAATTGTCTTTTCTTTTCAAGATGCAAATTTGTGTCCTTGTTTGTTGTAAAAGTAAAAAAAATATTAAAATGAATATCTTTCAAAAGATAAAATCCAGTTGAAAGTTTTAATAAAAAAAAAAAAATTGAACAAACTTTCAAATGCATTTTAAATCTAATTTGCTATAGAAATGAGTCACTTTCTCTACAAATTCATAAATGAAAAGGACCTTAAATATTTCTTTCCATTTATTTTCACCTAATATTCCTGTTTGGTGCAATTCTACGTACAAGTGATGAAAAAAGGAAATATAAAATTTAAGATAAATTCAAAATTTATTGGTTAAATTTTCTTGAAAATAACGTATTTAGTTATAATGTGAAAAGAATATCTGGAGAGATAATGTCAAGGGAAATAACGTAAAAAATTTTTTTTTACATTTACAGATTAAACAAAATTAATACCCATTTAATAATGCAGTACTTAAATTTTAATTTTTCCTTTTGTAAACAAATACAATAAATGAATGAATTTTATCTTTTCTTTTATCTTAAATTTATCTTTTCTTTTATCAAGCAAATTTGTGAATTTATATGTTGCAAAAGTAATAAAAATTGTAAGATCCCATTCGTTATATGTTCAATTAAATATCTTTCAATAGATCAAATGTGTTTAAAAGTTTGAGCAAAATAACAGCTTTCAAATGCATTTTAGAACTAATGTGCTACTATTTTACAAAGAAATTCCAGAATGAGTGTTATTTTCTGCAAATTCATAAAAAAAAAGAAAAAATATTTATTTTATTTTTTTTTCATTTAATTTTCATCTTTGGGGAAATTCCATGCTCAAAAGAAAAGGAGGATAGAAATGAAAATAGAATTAAAATCTATGGCGTATCTTTTCTAGAAAATAATGGTATTTATGGAAGTGCGACAATATTTAACATGTCATACAGATGGAAAAGGGGTAAAGGAAACGATTTTTTTTTTTCTCAGAATGGTATTCATTGTCCCTGGAGTCAAGAACAGGTGGAGAGAGTTAAAATTAAATTTTTTTTCTATAATCATATCCCCTCAAGCAAGGCATTTTACTGCCACTGTTGTGCAGTGGGTTACATAGGAAGAAAGTTATGAGAAAGAGTGACAGGTTATAGGGAGTTTCAGGAAGTGGGTAAGAAAAGGATGAGAATACTGATGAAAATGGAGTGGACAGAGAAGGGAGCATGAGAGAAAGGATGCAGGTTAGTGAGATAGGAGATGACTATTGACTTTACATTTAAGTTCCTGGAGATTGTATCTGTCAGGAAAGCAAGTAAATGGAAGGGAATTCCACAGGCAGGAAGTGGAAGAAAAGAAGCTGCTGGAGTAGAATTTGCATTTACAATTTATTGGTTTCACAGTAAGAGTGGGACCTAGTTGCTAATCTTGTGGCTCAAGTAAATTCATACATAGGGGTCATCAGTGAGCTAAGTTCATTGGAGCAGAAGCCATGAAAGTATTTGTAAAAGAGACACAGGGAAGCCACATTGCGCCCATGAGAAAGTGACTGTATCTGAGCTGCCAAGTCGGGATCTATTACATTACAGATTCTCCGTTGGATTTTGTCAAGGACACCTAGGTGGAGAGCAGGAGCATTCGACCAGATATGGCAGCAGTATTCAATGCACTGGCGGATGGTAAATTTATATATGTGCAGGATTGTTTCAGGCAGAAAAACTTCCTGGCCCTACACAGAGAACTGACTTTCTTAGCAGCAGATTTAGCTATGGATTCTATATCACACAATATGGCTGTTACTATTCAACGAGACGCAGCTAGTGAGTTTTAGAGGCCAGAGGTTAAAAGTCATCTTGTTGAGAGAAATGTAACAGTACTTAGTTTTGTATACAAACGAAAAGGATTAAGAAAAATGATTTTATTTTTTTCTTAATTCATTTTTCAAAGGAATTGAGAACAGGTGGAATTCAGTGAAACACAGCTGACAAGATTGGAGCCAGAGGTTAAAATAGTCTTTTTGAGAGAAATGAAACAAATATTTAACATTGCATATGAATGAAAAGGATGGAGGAAAATATTTTTTGAATTCATTTTTCCCCGGGATTGAGATCAGATGGAATTCAGTAAAACACAGTTGACAGGATTAGGGGCCAAAGGTTAAAATAGTCTTGTTGAAAGAGAAATACCAATAGTCATTTGCTGGGAAAATTATCATTCTAAATTTCCCTGAGGGAGATAGAACGAAGAAAGCGAGACGTCAGCTGAGATGACTTCATGTAATAACTCCTCCCAAGAGGAGGAGGAATCTTCCAGAACTGGTAGTGTGAAATGGAGAATGAAAGAAAAAAAGAGACGTCGGGGGATTGACCTCCTGTAACAGCTCCTCCCAGAGGAAGAGGTATCTTACAGAATCGGCAGTGTGAACCAGAGAAAGAGGACTGGTTGAATTTTAGGATATTTGCATAAAACCCCTTATGCACCCGCATCACCCCCGTAAAAAGAGACACCCATAAATACAAGTGTCCACGGGGGCTAAAGTCAGTTGGAGTCAGTTGCTGCCCAAAGTTGCAGAGGTTGTGTCAGGGAGTTCAGAGGGGTTTTTTTTGCCATAATACTGTTGTGCTGAAAAAGAAAAACTCTGATATCCTTGTGCCATTTTCTAAGTACAAAAAATGCTACTTGAAGTTGAATCCAGTTGGTACTGAAGAACAACTCCCAGAATATCCTTGTGCCATTTTCAAAGTACACATAACAGTACTTAAATTTTCCAGTTATCTAGTTACCAAGTCTAGCCACTCTTAAGCCAAAATTTTCATTCTGTCGCCAAATATTATATTATTTTTATATAAATACCATCTAATGATTTATTCAGGTGTTTATTTTATTTCCAAAATTGTGTGCGCATATTCAACTTGGTTTAGCTTGGTTGAGATACCCAATGATAATTCAGCTTAACTTTCTTAAGATCAAAAATTACAATGTGGGTAAGAGAGATTACGGTTGAAGAGGTCAACTTAAAGACCAGCTGCTGTGTCAACATCATCAGTGACTGACAGGTGTAGGCTGATGACTTTTTCAGACCAAGATTGATCCTAATTAAAATGGACAGCAGGCCACGAACCCGGCTATGCTACCACAGAAGAGCTAACTTCAAGGCTGATAATTCAAGCAATTTTTTAAAAAATTTAACAGATCAAACAAAATTAATATCCATTTAGAAATACTAAAATTTTTAATTTTTTAAAAAAATAAAATAAATAAATTTTATTTGAAATCTTGTGAAAAAATATAAGCATTTCATTTTTGTAAAAGCTGAGTCATCATTTTCTGGGAAAGATGTCTGCAATCAAACAGGAGGGACTGAAAGTAAAGGAATTTACTTAGTTACTCCAAATAACAGGAAATATTGGGTTCTAGTCTTGGTTGGCAACTAATCAATTGCAGAAAGTAATGGCAACCTACTGCTGGGAAAGTTTCTGCCAAGTTAGTCATGTCTCTTTCAAGACATGATTGCCCAGGAATTTATAATGTATGGCACTTAATTGACTGAGTTATTAGAAATAGGACTGAAGTTTAATCAGCATTATTAAAATATTTCGAATAAGAAGCCCCAAACTTTTCCATCAAAAGCTCTTAATTTGGTGTTACTATAAAAACTGATTAAAGCAGATACAAGTTGAAAATTTAATACTTTTTTTATTGATCAAAGAAAACAACATTGATTTCACACAAGCAAAGTTTAAAACCAATTAGATTAGATTAGCAACAATTCTCAAATAATGTGAAATCATTGAATATAGTACATAAAAGTTGAAGATTTTATTTTTTTAATAAACATCTACAATATTAGTGTCGGTGTGTAAATTAATTTTTAAGTATTTCTCTTTTGACATAAATGTTTTTTATCTCTTGTGAGCTTGCTAACTTGTTCTATTTTTCAAGAGTGATAAATGTGTAAATACAAAATTACACATTTCCCACAAATTTCTTCTCAGCAATATGTATTTGCCTGTGTGTTTTTAAAAGCACATTCTCTGAAAATGCTGAACTACATACTTTACATGGTTAAGATTTCTTACCAGTATGTCTCTGCATGTGAATGTTTAACTTTGAACACTGTGCAAATGTTGAGCAACACAATTCACGGTAATATGGTTTTTCACAAGTGTGTATTTGCATGTTTTAGTAAGCTTGAGCTTTGGAATATACTGAACTAGATAATTTAAATAAATGATTTTTCATCAATGTGTTTGCATATGTCTTGTTAAACTTGAGCTATGAGAAAATACCAAACCACATACTTTACTTATATGGTTTCTCACCAGTGTGTATTCGCATATGACTTTTTAAATTTGAACTTCCAGAAAATGCAGAATCACATACTTTACATGAATATGGTTTCTCACCAGTATGTATTCGCATATGACGTTTTAAGTTTGGACTCTTTGAAAACTTTGCACTACACATTCCACAAGAATATGGTTGCTCACCAGTATGTATTCGCATGTGACTTTTTAAACTCGAGTTCACGGAAAATGCTGAACCACATACTTTACATGAATATGGTTTCTCACCAGTATGTATTCGCATGTGACGTTTTAAGTTTGAACTCTCTGAAAACTTTGTGCTACACACTTCACATGAATATGGCTTTTCACCAGTGTGTGTTCGCATATGTTTTATTAAACTTGAATTCTCAGAAAATGCAGATCCACACACTTCACAGGAATATGTTTTCTCACAAGTATGTATCTGCATGTGGCTTTTTAATTTTGAACTCCGAGAAAATGTTGAGCTACACAATTCACATGAATATGGTTTTTCACCAGTGTGTATTCGCATATGCCTTATTAAATTTGAGCTCTGAGAAAATACTGAATCACATACTTCACATGAATAGGATTTCTCACAAGTATGCATTCGAATGTGACGTTTTAATGTTGAACTCAGTGAAAATTTTGAGCTACACACTTCACATGAATATGGTTTCTCACCAGTGTGTATTCGCATATGTCTTCTTAAATTTGAACTATTAGAAAATACTGAACCACATACTTCACATGAATATGGTTTTTCCCCAGTGTGTATTCGTATATGACTTCTTAAATTTGAACTGCCGGAAAATGTTGAACCACATATATCACATGAATAAGATTTCTCACAAGTATGTGTTTGCATATGATGTTTTAGTGATGAACTCAGTGAAAATTTTAAGCTACATGCATCACATGAATATGGTTTCTCACCTGTGTGTATTCGCATATGCCTTCTTAAATTTGAGCTATTAGAAAATACTGAACCACATTCTTCACATGAATATGGTTTTTCACCAGTATGTATTCGCATATGACTTCTTAAATTCGAACTCCCAGAAAATGTTGAACCACATACTCCACATGAGTATGGTTTCTCAACCATATGTGTTTGTGATTGGCATCTTAAACTTGAACTGTCTGAAAACATTGAGCTTCACATTTCACAACATCATTTTTCACCAAAATGTATACATTAATTTTTTATCCTGAACTGTACAAAATGTTGAAGCACAAATGTACATCCAGTTTATCTCTAGTATGTTTTCTCACATGAATTATTGAAATCAAACTTAATATTTCAAACCACATTTTTCAGATGAATATATTTTTCCAATGTATGTTCACATGTAAGTTTTAAAATACAATCTGTCTCCTCCAGGATGTACTTCCAAGTCAATGTTTGCTGGGAAACCTCTTTTTATGAAGATATAATCTGCACAAGAAAATAGCATAGTATTAGTGTCTTTTTAAAAATTTATTTTCAATTAAAATGAACACATTTTCAAAAATATTTTTACTTAAAATTGTTGAAGCTATTCAGTCATATTTTTAAATGATTGTCACCCTAACAGCAAAACCCCTTAGAACACATGTTCCATTTAAGATGTGAATTTAAATAATTTCATAAATTATCATAAAATTATTTTAAGAAAATTTCACAACTTAGATAATATAAAAACAATAAAAACAAAAATTTTGAAAATAACATAAAATTTCATAAATAACACACACAAAATATTTACATTATTTGGACTATTGTCCTCATCTTTGTTGCCA
Source organism: Ascarosepion bandense (assembly GCA_037127315.1). Taxonomy (NCBI): domain Eukaryota; kingdom Metazoa; phylum Mollusca; class Cephalopoda; order Sepiida; family Sepiidae; genus Ascarosepion; species Ascarosepion bandense. Next base: position 4,300,214 of record JBBBDQ010001152.1, on the reverse strand, counting down.
TTTGTATGATATTTTGGCCATTGTACACTCTTCACTTCTTCAGGTGCTAGGAATTTTGAACTGAATCTTTTATTACAATCACTGGTGTATATGAACTCTGTTCCTTGTGTAAAGCCTAGATTGAAAGTCATGAGTTACCTCCATCTATTGCAATATGAGCTCTGGTAAAAAATCATAAACATAAAAAGGACTAGAGAAAACCATTAACATAAAAACAAACTCTGGTAAAAAAGGGTTACTAGACATTAGGTTAACAAGTCCCAAAAATTCAGTTATTCTTGTCCTTAAGGATACATGGCCCAGTGGATATAGATGTTGGTTAGTTCCTGACTTGATTCTTAGAGTCGTGAGTTCAGGCTACAGCAGTAGTGAACAAGTAACTTGCAGGGTTAGAGGGACATAACTCATGACTTCCAATCAAGGCTTTATGCAAGGAATGGAATTCATATATATACCCCAGTGACTAATAAAGGGATCGGTCCAAAATTTCTAGCACCTGGAAAAGACCATAGCGTACAACAGTCAAAATGTCGTACAAATGGCAACAGAGATGAAGACAATAGTTCAAATAATGTAAATAATACCTCATCTCAGAAACAGACAAATATAACAGACGTACACTAAAGAAAACTTTTAAGGTAATTTTTTTTAACAAGACTCTTCAAAATAAATTTTGTCTAATCATTTTCTCTTTGCCAATGATAAGTCTATAACCAAACAGTGTGGCATGCATGTAGAGTAGAATGACCCTAAACCAAAGATTTAGAAAGTTTCAAAAAACTCATATGCCAAAAATAAATATAATTTCAAAATTTAAAATATTAATTATAGATTACTTGTAATTACATGCCTGAGTCCTAGTATAATTAATTACAAATAATTATTGACCAATTTTATCATTATTTATTTATACTTCTAAGGTGAGATAGTATATATTTTTTAAAAATCATTTCACTCCAAACAAGGCAGTTTTACTACCACTGTTGTGCAGGGGGTTACATAGGGGAAAGTGATGAGAAAGAGGGGTAGGCTATAGAGGGTGTCAGGAGAAAGGTAATAAAAGGTGAAGAAAAGAGCTTGAGAGAAAGGATGTGAGTTAGCGAGATAGGAGATAACTATTGACCTTACATTTAACTCCCTGGAGATTGTAGCTGTTGGGGAAGCAAGCATACAGATGGGAATTCCACAGGTGGGAAGTGCAAGAAAAAAAGCTGTTAGGGTAGAAATTCTGGTTACATTTTATTGGTTTCACTGTAAAAGGGTTGGACCTAGTTGCCAGTCTAGTAGCTTGTGTAAATTCATACATAGGGGGCACCAGTGTGCTAAGTTCATTGGAGCAGAAGCCATGAAAGTATTTGTAGAAGAGGCACAGAGAAGCCACATCATGCCGGTGAGAGAGTGACTGCAACTGAGCTGCAAAGTTGGTAACAATCACATTACATTATTTACATTGTTCGGACTATTGTGATGAACAAATAACTTAGAGAGTAAAGTTAAAGGGAGATAACTACATGGCTACTAGAAGTGGCATCATACATCGAATGAGAATGATATACCCCAGTGATCATAATAAAGGGTTCAGTTTGAAATTCTTATCACCTGAAGAAGGCTGGGACATAAAACAGCCTAAACATCGTAAACATGGCAATAAAAATGAGGACAATAGATCGAACAATGTAAATAGTGCAATTTTATCATTGTGATATTTTTGCATTATATCAAGTATTAAGAATATAGTAACTAGGGTCTGCAAATTGGAGGAGAGAGTTATCAATGGTAATGTTCTGACTTCACATTTGCACTCATCTCTCTTTAACCCTCACTCTGGATTTTGTTTTTAAATGTAGTTTTTATCACATTATTTGGTGAGGTATTTCAAAAATTCTGCCCAGAGAAAAAATATTTGGGAAGCACTGATCTACAATAATGTATTCATTTCATTCAGTATCCATATTTGTAGAGACAACTAGATTTCTATGTCATTTCCTACTAAACAACACAAATTGGTTTAGTGTTTTCTGTTTACTCTATGACACTATCTGACGAAGATTTCTTGAAATATCAGATGAAAACACAATCTTCTACTTGGTTCACACTGGCTCGTTTAGCTACTATAGCCCACAGAAATCATTTTTACAAGTTATATCAGCATGATAGTTCTGATCACAACAGATACACTACCAGCCATAATTATTAGGCCATTCCAGTTTTTTTAAAAGAAATGATGTATTTCATACTATTTTTAGTGGATAATTCTAAATGAAAATAGAATGTTTTTTTTTATATTATTACTTTGCTTGTCTGAATCACCCTAAATTTTCTCCATTCTTTCATTGATGAAACTCCAATATAGGTAATTATTAAATATTTATAAATTCATTTGATACACATGTTATTGCACAGTATTAACAAAAGAACCATTCTATTTTCATTTACAATTATTCACTTGGCAATAAATACTAAAATATAGTATGAAATACATCATTTTTTTTAAATACTGGAGTGGCCTAATAATTATGACATGTAGTGTACATCTTTGTCTCTTCTCATAATAATTGTAAATGTGTCATCAAAGAGGCTAAGTCTTTATTTGCTGATAGAATAAGACACAGTGCAGTCTCTAATAAGTTTGTTTTTTGCGACTACAGACAGTTTTGTAATAGTGTGTTAAATAAAATTGTCTTTTGTCCCTCTGCACTTCTCTAGAATTTGAAGTGTTAACATCTGCTAATACTCTTGAATCATCTGATGTATCTTTGTCTGACTTTTCACTCAGAACTGAGAGACTCTATTGAGTAATATGCATACAACTCTGTTCACGGCTTTTACTATCAGCACCGAAAAATGTGCAGATCATGGTATCCCTGCACTTAACCCCAGGAGGTCCACTGTATTTCCAATATTTGGCTGGCTTCAATTTCACCTTTAGTGGATGTATAAACCTGTTCAGTAGAACAAGTTTGGATTCTTTATCTCAAACCTCCTCTGTTGAATTCTAGTTATTTTGTCTATGTTGTTATGGCTTGAGTTTACCATTTTGAGTATCTGCCACCAGACCATATTCATTATGTTGAGAAAGTCTCCATCTTTCTCTATGTTAATATCTCACTCTCAACTTTGTTACTGACCATTGCCTTATTATAATATAGTCAGTAATGAACACACAAGGAGTTGGCTTTTTAATTAGAAAATCTTAGCTTTTCATCAAGTTGTCAAAAGCTTAAACAGCAAACAATGTGCTAAAAAATGCATTTCTGTGATATTTCAAACAGAAAGTAAACAATATTTGTTTCAAATCAGATTAATTATACTTTAAATCAGCTAATATTCTTTACATTTTTATAAGTTTGCTAAAACTAGTGCAAAATTAAATGTTTTTAGAAATTTAAAAACTAAATATAGTTTTGAAATACAGCACAGTATTTTGCCTATTGGGAATATTAAATTTTATTAAGTATCTTCAATTTTTCCCCCCAAAAGAGCATAGCATGATGAAAAAGGCTCCAAACTTAATGAAAACAGTTTTTCCATCAAAATGTCAGTTGTTATTAAGAGGAAATATGACAATATTTAACATGGCATATGGATGAAAAAGGGTTGGAGAACACGATTCTATTTTTTTTTGTCAGTAAAGGATTCGTTTTCCCAGTATTGAGAACTAGTTAAAAAAACAAAAAAGGAAATTAAATAGAATCACACAATATGATTTTTACTATTCAGTGAAAAATAGCTGGCCTGTTGGGGGCCAAAGGTTAAAGTCGTCTTGTTGAAAGAAATGAAACAGAACTAATATTGTATAGACAAAAATGATTAAAGCAAAAGATTTCATTTTTTTAACTCATTTTTCCCCAGAATTCAGAACAGGTGGGAATTTGGAAAAATTGTGTAAATCTTTAATTATGAAAGCTTTTTCAATTTTTTTTTTAAATTCATCTTTTTTAAACCTTAGATATCATGAATTAGTGAAGGTACCAAGATTCACATTGGGAGCCAAAGGTTAAAGTCATCTTGTTGAAAGAAATGAAACAGTACTAACATTGCATAGACAAAAACGATTAAAGAAAAAGATTTATTTTTAATTCCTTTTTTCCCCAGGATTCAAAACAGGTGGAGGGCTAAAGGTTAAAATGATTTTGTTGAGAGAAAAGAAAAAAGCAATTGTTATTTGCTGGAAAATTTATCATTCTAAATTTCCCTGTAATGTCATGTAATAACTCCTCCCAAGAGGAGGAAGAACCTTCCAGAATTGGAAGTGTGAAGCAGAGAAAAAGGACTGGTTGAATTTTAGGATATTTGCATAAACCCCCTTATGCATCCTCACCACACCAGTAAAAAAAAGACACCTATAAATACAAGTGCCCACAGGGGCTAAAGTCAGTTCCAGTGCTGCCTGGAGATGGAGTGAGAAGCAGTTACCAGTTGAGGTGAAGTTGCTGCAGTAGTTGCTGCTCAGAGTTGAAGTTGCCACCAAGGTTGCTGTCCAAATACAAAGTTTGAAATAATAATAACCAAAGTTATCTGTTGAAGAAGAGAAACTCTGACAATATCCTTGTGCCAACCTGATGATAATAATAATAATAAAAACAAAAACTCAGACAATCATTTTCAAAATGTACAAACAACGGTATTTGAATTTACCAGTTAACTAATTATCAACTCTCACCACTCTTAGAGAAACTAACCAAAATTTTCATTTCGTCACCAATTACTATGAATGGGTTGGGAAAAGAAAAAAAAAGAACTGTAATATTGTGTTTATTTTTTATATAAATGTATAAATACCATCTAATGATTTATTCAGGCATATTCCATTTTATTTCCAAAATTGTGTGTGCATATTCAACTTAGTTTAGCTTGGTTGAGATACTCCAGTGATATTTCAACTTGACTCTCTTAAGATTAAAAATCACAACATGAAGAGAGATTACAGTTGAAGAGATCAACTTAAAGACCAGCTGCTGTGTCAACGCCATCAACAACTGACAAGTGTGGGCTGACAGTTTGTTCTCGAACCAGGATCAATCCTAACAAAAGTGACAGCAGGCCAGCCACAAAAAGATCAAAGTATTTTTAATTCTTTAAAATTTTTTTTCAATCTTAAGATATTTGAAAAAACATCTTTTTTTAATCAGCTGTGGGCAACCAAATTTTACTGTAATCATTACTGAGTTTACTGTAATCATTGTAAAATAACTGAGATAATAATCCTTTAGCATTTTATTAGATTTAAATTTTTAAATTTTGCTCAACTCATTTGTCTAAGAAAAAAAAAAAATTTAAAGTAGAACTTTTTAATGGTCATTTAGGCAATTTTCAAACATCAGATAAAAACATGGCCATACATGATAATTCTCCAAATTTAAGAAAAGCAAAGTTTTATTGTGAAAATCTTTATGTTTAATTATGAAAGCTTTTTCAATTTTTGTTTTAAATTCATCTTTTTTAAACCTTAGATATCATGAATTAGTGAAGGTATCAAGATTTACAATTAATTTAAAACAATAAAGAAATGATGAATTAAAAAAAAAAACTCTGAATTTTGAAGGAAGGATTTACAAAAGTTGTTGAGTGTTGAAGCATGGAAGTGAAATGAAAGAACTGTACACGGTAAAAAGTTTATATAAGTTTTTTTTTTTTTCCTGTAACACAATACCTGTTAATATGTCACTCATGACATTCCATACAAAAAAAACAAACAGAATTCCTACACACAAAAAAATATTTTGATAATTTTTTAAAATTTTGGTGCAAGAATATTTGTATTAAAACTTTTCAATTTTGTAATTATAGTCTTCACTTAATAACCTAGTGTGGACAGTGATTGGAAGAAATTTTAATTTTAAAAGATTTTTGAAACTTTATAAATTATTATAATTAAAAAATAAAAAACAAAAATTCTTGTAAAAATTCCTTATTCATCAAAAAAAAAAATGTTATCCTTGTTTATAAAAGCATTTAAAAATTTATCTAAATAAGAAATGGCATAGTTTTATTGCATTTTTTATTTCACGATTATGATTTACGTTCCCCAAATAGTCCTGAATTGAATTAATAAACAAAATTTTCGAATAGTAGTTAATTTCTAAAAATTTCAGTAAATTATTGGATGGAGGGAGAGAACAGCTGTACAAATCAAAATATTTTAATTTTTACTAAGAGTTTCTAAAAATAACAGTTTCAACAATAATTTCAATGAATAAGTCCTGAAAGTTTAATCAAAATTCGACAATTACTAGATTTTTGCAAGAATTTCCAAGTTAATGTTTTTCGCCGGGGAAAAGTCAGTTTCATAAATTTCCATAGTAAAAAAAACTGGTTTGGTTATCGTAAATAAAAACGAAATTTTAACTAAAATTTAGAAATTGTTAAATAATAAAATTTAAAGTATTAGAAAATACTAAATACTTCTATCTTTCTTCTTAAGTTAATAATAACTTTTTGCCGATACAACTTTGTCTTTTAAATATTGGGGGGGGAGGGGCCTTTTAACATCATGCTATGCTGCATTTTTAGCGAATTAGAGAGGTACCTATGTTAAATTATTTAATTCATTTCTTTATTTTATTTCAACACGCAAATTTATAACCGTAAAAGTACGAAAAATCACGAGAACTCACTTATTAAATGTGCAATTAATTTTTTTTCAATAAAATTCGGTTGAAATTTTTCCTAAAAAAAGCTTTCAAATTAATTTTTAAATCTAATTTGCTACCGACTTTACAAAAAGAGAAATAACAAAATTAGAATCACTTTCTCTACAAATTCGTAAATGAAAAGAACAACTTTACTTACTTCTTTCGGTTTCCTATATTTTTTTTTTTTTTTTTGCGGGGGGGGTGTTCTAGTTTCGATAAAAAAGTAAAGAATTGAAGATAAAAGTTAAATTTATTTTGTATTTTCTCGAAACGAAAGAAACGAGTTCGTAAAGCGAGAGATGGACTTTAGAAGAGCTAATATCAAGGAAGATAACTCATGAAAAACGCTTTTGTTTAAATTTACGTATTAAACAAAAAATTACTTTAGGAATACTACTTGAATATTTATTTTCTTTTTATTTTAAATAAATACAATAATTGAATAAATTTTATTTGAAATCTTGTGAAAGAATATAAGCCTTTTGTTTTTGTAAAATCTGCAACATCACTTTGCAGGAAAGTTGTTTCCAATCACGCACAAGAAGGAGGGAAAACAAGCTCATCCGAAAAGATATTTATTCATTGGGGACCCAAAATTTTTTACCTTGTGCTACTTTTAGTAATTATCTACACTTGATTGTTGCTTATCTACTTACCTTTAGTATTTAAGCCAGAAATTAAAATGAAGTTTGTTTTTTTTAGGCAGTAAGACAATTTTTGCAACAATACAATCTTCCTACCCATTTTTCCTACAATTTAACATTAAGGTCATATTAAGCTAAAAAGTGTAAATACTCAGGAGAATATGATCCTTTCAGGATTAAGTTCAACATGCAATTCTTATAAAAATATTTAACTCAGTAAGTTTTCCTTTAGAGTGACATGGAGGTTAGGAGTTGCTATGAACAGTTGATTTACCCACACCAAGATTACTGAAAGATGATAATGTCGAGGCAACACACGACTTATCTTAACAAATTAATATAAAGAATTTATTCACAAATAGACAAGCTTGATGTTGAAGCTGTAGGGACAGTCATTTAGGAATTCACTCTCGGATGTGATTCTGGCCTTTCTATTGGATGACGAGCAAACTTCACATTGGCTTGCAAAAAGGGTCCATGAAAGAATTTGTTTCTGATGATGGAAAATTATTTGAATTTTGTTTTAGATGTTTCCTAGTTTTCTATTAGCCGAAAAACGTTTTGCATCAAGGTGTAAAGTTCAAGTTTTGTTTTGGATTCACTTTTAAGTGTGTACTAAGCAATGTTTAGTAAATTCAAGTAAATTTATTTATTTCTAAAATCAATGAGTCAATGCTTAGCATTTGAATTTTAAATCTAGATCTTGTTTTATTCACTACAATGTAATATCAGTTGCTCGTTTCAGGGAAAGAAATCAAAATTCTCAAAGTCCATTGTTTTAACATATTGTCATGAAGAGGAAATGTTCATACAACAGATCAAATGATCTGACACAAAATAACATTCCAACATATTTAAAAATAAAGTAAAAGAGTTTGTTGCTCACTGACCGCATAATGGTTTGCATGCCTTCATGAGTAGACGTAGAGAGATAGTTTGAAATACTTAGTTTTCTTCGGTTGTTAAGATAAAATTCTTTGAAGTGTCGTATGCTTGTTTAGAGACTGATAATGCAATTGGTGAGTGATTTTACACTGGTGAGTAATTTAATGATGGTTGTGAGGAATTGAAACACAATTTTTAAGATGACTTTTAGTCACTCTTCTCTTTTATTAATTTTTCTCTTTATTTTATATTAAGAAGAATTTTATGCAGGCTTGAGACTTTTTGTTTCCCCTTCTTGGCTGACTGGCATAATTATGTGTAGGCAAATTTTTATTGGTCCAAAAGAAATGTTATACATGTTTGGAAATTCCTACTTTGTTTCAGCACACCAATTGATCACTGTGAAAGCAAGATTTTCACTTGTCCAAAGCAAATTTCCCAGTGGCTCTCAGATTACATTTTTTCTTTTTCCTCAGTCCTTCAAATTTAAAGGGAGTGAGTGAAGGGAGTTATTTTGTACTCACTATACCTGAATTCAAGTATACACTGGCACAAGGATTGAACTCACAGTTACTATGCCATCAAATTTTTTATGAACCAACTCAATCTGTTCTGCTATTTAACATATAGCTGGAGGGAGAAGAGATGGATTAACACCTTTCCCAAAGATATTTGTGTATAAGTGAATGTAACAAATTCAACTAGAATTAGAACTTTGCTCTTTAATTTCTTATTCTGTGCTGATATCCATTGCACCACAACCGTAACTGCAAAATTTTCACTGATTCATTTTTTTATGGCTTATCAAACTGTTGCAAGTGATTTAAAGAAAAAAAAAATTTTATATTGCAATAATTTTTTTATTTTTGAGATAACTATCGCCCGGTTCACACTCCACCCACACCTATTGAACAGGTGAAGAGGCTCATCCCTTGTTTCCTGTTTAGGATGCGGTTTCCGGTTTTTTCTTTTCTAATCTTCTGTTTTTTTTTTGTTTTTTTTCAATTGGAGTAGATAGACTAAACTATCGCCCGGTTCACACTCCACCCACATCTATTGAACAGGTGAAGAGGCTCATCCCTTGTTTCCTGTTTAGGATGTGGTTTCTGGTTTTCTCTTTTCTAATCTTCTCACTCATATGTAGCCCCCTGCACATCAGTGGCATTACCACCTTGCTTGGGGTGATATGATTAAAAAAAAAAAAAATAATGATTTAATGATACAAGACTTGCTAATTAACCCATAGCTGGGGTGGAGAAAAGATGGATTCATAACCTTCTCCAGGGAATTTGCACAGAAGTGAACATAACAAACCCAACTGGAAATGGAACTCAACACTTCGATTAACAATTACAAGTCATTATCCATTACACCACCTGCACTCCCAAATTTACAGCTCCTCGGATTCTCAAGCAGAAACCTAACTAGGGACTGACCAAGCTCAACTTCAGTGATCATGAAAGAACCAGTGTTAAAAATGTGATATGGATAAAAGCCTCTACCATCAAAGATGACCAATTAATAAAACTCCAAGCCTGGAAACTCCAACAATTATGTTATTATCTTCTGTAACAATCTTTCGGAAATTTTTTTTTTTTTAAATCATCTCTAATTTTTATAACAACAGTTTAGAAAATCTATCAATAGGTTATTTACTGTCAGCCAAGAGCTGATTGACAAATAAATTTTAAATGAAGAGCTAACAGTAAGCATCGTAACTAAAGGAGAGGTTTTCAATTTTTAACCTCAGGATTTTGAAGCCTGATTTTCAAAGAAATAAGTTATTTTAACATTTAGTATTTAGATGAAATATAATCTTCCTTGCCTTGTGTAATATTAGGCTGTTTTGTAAAATATCCACAATGATGTGAATTAGCATTCTGTTTGACATGTAAACATTTTATAAATAAATAAAATACAAAACAGGGTAGAGCTGTCACATTCAGTTGAAAATAATGCATAGCCACTTCAATGTGTAGCTTCCATAAAAAAAAAGAAAAAATCTTAAATGAAGTGTGGACACTAAGCACTTATCTATGGCTGTAGGTTCAATCTCAGGATTTTCAAGAAAACTTAAATTGAACCATGTGTAATATTAAGTTTTGTAAAAATAAAAATAAAGAATATTGTAAAATATACACAATAATGCGAATCAGAATGAATGTTTAACATGTAAGCATTTTATGAACTTGACAAAATTGGATAGAATAAACACCTCCCATAAAATGTTGACAAGATGACTTTTCTTTCTTCAGCAATCTCATATAACCATTCTTCTTACAGAAGTTGCAATAGTTTGAGAAATACATATCAAAAATGATATTTTGTAAATCTGAATCAAAGACTACAGAATTCAATAGAAAGCAAGTGTCAATATTCTTTAAGTTTGTTTTTTTTATTTCTTTTTAGAAGACAGTTTATTGGAAATAGAGCTTCAGTTTAATCATTTTTAATATTTCAAATAAGAATCCCCAATCTTTTCTGTCAGAAACTTAATTAGGTGATCACTGAATAAAAGTTTTTGTAACATCATTGATTAAAGAAGAAACAAGCTGAAAATTTACTACTACTTTTTATTGGTTAAAGAAAATCTCTTCACTATTGGTGTCATTCAAGTCTTAAGCAAGGTTTCAAACCAACAAGATTAGATCAGTAACAATTTTCGGTGGCATCATGGAATGAAAATCTTCCAGTGTTTGGTATGTAAATAATATGTCATTCAAAAGCTCTTAATTAGGTGGTCACTCCAATATGCTTGAATATCATTTTTCAACAGTTCTTGATAATTAAACTCTGTGAAATTTAAACTTATTTATAAATGGAACTTTGTCTGTGTGTGTGTGTATATCCGTTACCTATAGACTCCGAAACGGCTGAACCGATTTTCTTGAAAATTTACACAGTTGTACTATAAGTGTCTGCGAGTGTTCTTAGCTAGGTTTTGTGTTGAGGTACCCCCAATAAATATCAAAAATCGATAACGAAAAATTTGGGTTATAGAAGGAGTGGTCTGATTTTAATCAAATTTAATACACTCATAGACAAAAACATAAGAAATGATATTCAGAAGTTTCAAGGTTACAGTTCTTACAATAGTGCAGAGAATCGATAATATATATATATATAAAAGGCAAGATGTTTGTGTGTGTGTGTGTGTGTCTGTTTATCTGTCTGTATGTCCTTTATACAAATCCACAATTTTTATCCGATTCTTACCAAACTTCACACAAATATTCTTTACGCTGTGTCTGAGCTCCAGGACCATAGATTAGTTTTAAAGCTTTCATACACCCGAGCAATGCCGGGCTATACTGCAAGTTCAATATAAGCCATTAATGTCCCAGAAAGATGTTAAAAGGGACTGTAAACAATGTAAGTCAATAAACTCCTTGACATTTGCACATCATTCACCTTCGGAAACTCATTCTGATTCACTCTGTCTACGGTCTCTGTTAACATTTTTCTGGGTCAGGTATCATACATTTGGTCACCCAATCCTTTTGCTCCTGCTTTGTTGTTTATGATGCCAATTACTCTGGTTGTTCCATGAGGTAATGCCTGACTAGAGTTTGGATTAATATTGCACTGCAAATAATGAAATCTATCCTAAGAGCCGTGCTATCCTATCAAAAGCCAATCAAAATAGCAAACTTGATATGCATGGGATGAAAGAATGTAGTCCCAGATATCTGTGATGTAATTACCAGAACTAAGCTGATATGGATTATGTTCAGTATTTAATATATTTTGAATGAGCCAGTTCTGCAAGTCATGTTTTCATCTACTATCAACTTTTGTTCAGGCAGAATCTTCATCTTTTCTTCACGTTTTCAGTCATTCACATAAGATCATTAACAACAGGTTGTCGCTGACGGCAGATTCCACTGCATATATTCAAACAATGTATTTATATATTTTCTAAACAAATATTGTTAAATATAACAGACAATGAATGTCTATTATGCTTAATCATGAGCTGTTTTAAACATCGTATTTTGGCATTAATTTCAGGTGAAAATAAAGACAAAAATTCTGCAACATTTGGATATTTTTTTATTATGCTGGTTCTAAGCTTTCGACTCACATGAGCCATCTTCAGAGAGGTTACAGGGAGGTTAACATAAAGACATCCACCATCAAAGATGATATTATTTTGTGTTGACATAAAACATTGCTATGTGACGATAATGCTGAAGATGGAATGTCGGACAATTTTTGTCTTTATTTTCACCTGAAATAAAAGCCAAAATATTGTTTAGAATGGCTCATGATTAAGCATAAGACATTTATTATCTGTTATATTTAACAATATATGTTCAGAAAATTATCTGCTGTTTTGATACACTAAAGAGCTGTGCTATCCCATCAAGAGCCAATCAAAATAGCAAACTTGGTAGACATCAATGATGTCTATGTTAATGAATATGGGATGAAAGAATGTAGTCCCAGATATCTTCGATGTCATTTTTTTTGTTTTTTTTAAATCGTATCACCCCGAGCAAGGTGGTAACGCCACTTATGTGCAGGGGGCTACGTGATAGTGAAAAGATTGGAAAAAATAAAGCCAGAAACCATATCCTAAACAGGGAACAAGAGATGAGCCTCTTAACCTGTTCAATAGACATAGGTGGAGTGTGAACTGGGCGATAGATCTATCTACTCCAATTGGAAAAAAAAAACAAAGTGAGAAGATTGGAAAAGAGAAAGCCGGAAACCACATCCTAAACAGGGAACAAGGGATGAGCCTCTTAACCTGTTCAATAGACATGGGTGGAGTGTGAACCGGGTGATAGATAGATCTATCTACTCCAAACTAAGCTGATATGGATTATGTTCAGTATTTAATATATTTTGAATGAGCCAGTTCTGCAAGTCATGTTTTCGTCTACTATCAACTTTTGTTCAGGCAGAATCTTTTCTTTATCTGTTCAGTCATTCACATAAGATGTTGTAAAAATGTTTTTTTTTGTTTTTTTTGCATTTTAATCACATTAGAATTAATTAAAAAAATAGTCATTTTTGGCAATTTAAAAAATACAAAGGTGAAAAGGGAAGCAATATTAATAATGCAGTGGGGTAAAGGTTAAAAAATACTTACTGAGATGACAATTGTAAATACTGAAATAACCCAAACATCATAAGAAAGCATTCTTGAATATAATTTTTAAGCATTTCTATAACACACTAACTTCCTAAAAATACTCATCTATTAACCACTTGACTCTAGTTCTTTCACCACCCTGTATATCCTTTCCTTTTTCTCCACCTTTGCAACTGTCATCACAACTGTATTCCCATCCTTCTCTTGCTCCTTTCTAACTGGTCTTCCTCTTCACTCTCTTCTACTTAATCTTTTTACTCTTATGTAGCCCCCTGCACATCAACGGCATTACCGCCTTGCTCGGAGTGATACAATTAAAAATAAATATATATATATATATATATATATATATATATATACCATATATTTCTATGTATAAGATGACATTTAAATCCTAAAATCACACTTAAAAATTGGGGGTCATCTTATACTACAATTCTAAAAACGAAATCTTAAACTCTGAGTCATGCTTGTTGGAAAGCTAACCTCAGCCATGGTGCAATAACCAATTACATACATGAAAAGATTCACATTATCAAATTGATAATAAAATAAAAACCATTTCTACCTTATATATTACTGGCATAACTTCATAATAAATTGCCTTTTTAAAGAATTCTATATCAATGAAATCTACTTCTATCTATGCAAGCTCACTTGAGAAAATGTCAAGATTAAGTTATGATTGCATTCACAGCAACTTTAATCTTTTATTAAACTTTTCATCATCATCATCATCATCATGGTAGTATTAATTACGGCAGTAATAACATTTAGGATTACATGATATTCATTTCTCCTTAAAAATAACATTATTGTACTGTAATTAGTAGTATTTTGTGATTGTCAATGATCTATAAGTAAATGGCACCAGACCATTTGGAACTGTTGACATACAAGAAAAAAATAAGAAGAATCATTATTCAAAAAGAGATCATGTGATGAAACATAAACAAAACAATGGTTTCATTTTTAGGGGACAAATGTAGGAAAAACATGATATAGAATCAGTTTTGACATTTCATTTATTTTGACTTTCTAAGGATACAGTAAATAACAACATTTCCGATAACATCATCTTTATATAATCAATAAGTAGTCATCTTATACTACAGGTATACGATAAATTCATGAAAATTTGGTATATTCTTTTAATTCATCTTATCTAAAGATTGCCTTATATGTGGAAATATATGGTGTGTGTGTGTATATATATATATATATATATCTGCAGATTTCACATGGGCATAGGCTCTTGGTAATGTATAATTTTAATGTTTCCTTTTAAATAAAAACAAATCCTAGTGAATATGCAAAACAATATATCTCCCAAAAATATAGTTAACCTCCTGAAAATTTTAAAATTTGATTCAACCTCACTTTGAAGACAGCAGGCGTAGAGGGTTATATTTTCTATTTCAAATTTTCCCTAATTCCATTTCAAGTTTTCTAGAATTCCATTTTTCTTTTCTTTTTACAATACAGATTCGTATTAGCCTTGTTTGGGCACACTGGCCTTGATCAATCAGTTGATGACACCATGTGCTCTCTCCTGAAACTGTAAAATAAGAACTACTCAGCATAGTTGCAATATAAATTGCAGGAGGGCCCTGTGGGTGTTGAACAGACACAAATTTGCCTGAACAGGTATCTGAAACTGGGATTGGCTAACTGCCCAAGTAAACAGGCATATGAGCAGTCAACAGTTGTTTTTTTTAAGAGTAATGGTGGTTTTCTAAGCATAGATGTGGCACAAAGCTGAAAGAGCAGTGAGAATCAAACTCACTATTCAGTCAAAATTGATCCAACACATAGTGACTTACTAACCATAGCTTAGACATGGCACAAGGCTGAAAGTATGGGGAACACAGTGAGGATTGAATTCAGTATTCAGTTATAATTGATTTAGCAAGTGGTGACTTAAGTGTAGCTTAGATGTGGCCCAAGGCCAAAAGTGTGACTAATACTGAGAGGATTGAACTTGTTATTCAGTTATAATTGATTTAGCGAGTGGTGACTTAAGTGTAGCTTAGATGTGGCCCAAGGCCAAAAGTATGACTAATACTGAGAGGATTGAACTTGTTATTCAGTTATAATTGATTTAGCGAGTGGTGACTTAAGTGTAGCTTAGATGTGGCCCAAGGCCAAAAGTATGACTAATACTGAGAGGATTGAGCTTGTTATTCAATTGTAATCTAGCAAGACAACCATTGTATCAAGTCAAAGTGGCCATGTTTTATATGAGTGAAATACTTTCATGGCTTCTTCTATAAATACTTTCATGGCTTCTGCTCGGATGAGCTTAAGTCACTGATGCCTCCTCTACAGGTGTTTACCCGTGCAACCAGACTGGCAACTGGGTCCCACCCATACACAGTCAGGTTAGCCAAATGCAGACGACAATTCTACTCCTGCAGCTTCCTCTCTCGCACTTCCCGCCTGTGGAACTCACTCCCGTATTCTTGCTTTCCTGACGGCTACGACCTCCAGAAATTTAAATGCAAAGTTAATACTCAACTACTAACCACTGGACTCTAGCTCTCTCCCCTCCCCTGTATAATCTTCACTTTCTCTCCGCCCATGTATCTGTCATTGCACCTGCTTTCTCAGCTTTCTATTGTTCCTTTCTAACTAGCTTGTACTCCTCACTCTTTTCTAATTAATATTTCTACATTTATGTAACCCCCTGCACATCAGTGGCGTTTCTGGCTTGCTCGGGGTGAAATGATTAAAAAAAAAAAAAAAAAAAAAAACTATAAATTCTGAGAAAATTCTATCCTCCACCAATATTTGACAATGGATTTCCCCCAGTATGCATCCTCATGTGGTTTTTAAAACTTGAAACCTTTGAAAATATTAACCCACATACTTCACAAACATCAATTTTCTATTGTTGTCATTAAAATAACATCCAATTACAAACTGTTTATTCCAACATCCTGTTTTCAGACCTCTGGTGATTGCTGCTTGTCATGGTGGAGGACTTATGTGTCAGTGACTCTGAGAATGATAATGTTGGGACTTTTAACCCTCTAGGGCCATTCGTATCATATTTGATACAGTATTTCCCTATAAGGAAACATTTGGTATTTCCCTATAAGGAAACATTTGGTATTCATTGACTGAGCAGTCAGTACTGCTTTCATTTGAAATTTATAAAATATTTCTCTTAAAAAATTTTTCAGGAAAATATTTCTTTCAAGTCTTGTTTTCATACTGTATCAAATATGATACGAATGGCCCTAGAGGGTTAATAATATAATATGATTAAGGCTTCTACTTGTCATAAAGTGGGGGATCAGTTCTATATTGTTATGAAGTAATAAACAGATCCCCCACTAATATGATACGAATGGCCCTAGAGGGTTAAAGTCCTGGTAGGACTACCCTTCTCAGCAAGTTTGTAGATGAGGACCCAGGCTAAACGTGACTAACCCCAAAGATTCCTACAGTAAAAGAAGCAAATGATGATTAAAACAGTTGAACAAGTGAATGAAGAGAGTTACACATGACAGACCTGCTACAGAAGGCACCACTCAAAAATGGCAGAGTCAGCAGTAGTCCACTGCAGTTTTATAACTAAATTCTGCATGTCTCATTCCATACGTGTCACAGAGTAAAGTCATGAAATTAAGAGTATGGGTCACTTCTTGGCAGCTTGATGTCCACCTTAAACAAATTCCTATCATTGACATTTGCTTCTACTCTGATTTTTTTTCAGCCCAAACCAACTCTTGCAAAGCTAAACAGCAATAGAGAATGGATGTTGAGAACAGGTTTTGGTGAAACTGGAAGTTTTTAGTCATGAACTTGATATTGGTGATGAATGTAGTCATCAACACTATCATCATAAAGGAAGCAATCAGCAAAAAGAAATTAAATTATTGGATATAAAATAAGCTAACATCAATGTTTTTTAAATGTTAAATTGTGAAAATGTTGAACTATACACTTAACAAGAATACGTTCTCCCTAATATCTGTTTGCATGTGACTTTTTAACTTTGAACAATGCATTTCACATCAATACGGTTTTTTCACAAGTATGTATTCAGATGACTCGAGTATGAATTCGCATGTGTGTTTTTAATGTTGAATTCTGTGAGAATGTTGAGCTACACACTTCACATGAATATGGCTTCTCACCAGTGTGTATTCGCATATGTCTTTTCAAACTAGTGCTCTGTGAAAATGATAAACCACAAACTTCACATGAATAAGGTTTCTCACCAGTATGAGTTCGCATGTGAAGTTTTAATTTAGAACACTCTGAAAACTTTGAGCTACACATTTTACATGAATATGGCTTCTCACCAGTGTGTATTCGCATATGTGTTTTCAAACTTGTGCTCTGTGAAAATGATAAACTACATACTTCACATGAATAAGGTTTCTCACCAGTATGTGTTCGCATGTGAAGTTTTAACTTAGAACACTCTGAAAACTTTGAGCTACACATTTTACATGAATATGGCTTTTCACCAGTGTGTATTCGGATATGTCTTTTTAAACTTGTGCTCTCAGAAAATGCTGAACCACATACTTCACATGAATAGGGTTTCTCACCAGTATGTGCCTGCATGTGATTTTTTAATGTTGAACTCTGTGAAAATGTTGACTGACACACTTTACATGAATATGGGTTTTCAGCACTATGTATTTCCATATGTTCTTTTAAAAGTGAGCTTTTAGAAAATGTTGAACCACATACATCACATGAATATATTTTCTCATCAGTATGAGTATGCATGTGTATTTTTAAATTTGTGTTCCGTGAAAATGCTGAACCACACACTTCACAAGAATATGGTTTCTCCCCAGTATGTATTTTCATGTGTCTTTTTAAATTTGATAACTGAGAAAATGTAGAGCCACACACTTCACATGAATATGGTCTTTCACCAGTATGTATTCGTGTATGTTCTTTTAAAATTGAGCTTTTAGAAAAAGCTGAACCACAAACTTCACAAGAGTATGTTTTCTCTCCAGCATGTGTTCGCATGTGATTTTTTAAAATTGAGCTTTTAGAAAAAACTAAACCACATACTTCACATGAATATGTTTTCTCATCAGTATGTGTTCGCATATGATTTTTTAAAGTTGAACTTTGTGAAAAAGCTAAGCCACATATTTTACATGAATATGGTTTTTCACCAGTATGAGTTCGCATGTGAGTTTTTAACTTTGAACACTCTGAAAACTTTGAGCTACACACTTCACATGAATATGGCTTTTCACCAGTATGTGTTCGCATATGTCTTTTTAAACTTGAGCCCTGAGAAAATGCTGAACCACATATTTCACATGAATATGGTTTCTCACCAGTATGTATTCGCATGTGACGTTTTAAACTTGAACTACCTGAAAATGTTGAGCTACACACTTCACATGAATATTGCTTTCCATTAGAATGTTTTTCCATGTGACTTTTTAATCCTGAAATATGCAATAATGATAAACCACATACTTGACAAGAATATGGTTTCTCCTTAGTATGTTTTTGCATGTGTGTTTTCAAAGATGCATTCTGTGACAATGATGAACCACATACTTTACAGGAATATGGTTTTTCATCAGTATGTATTTGCATGTGTACTTTTAAATGTGAGCTCTCTTGAAACGTTGAACTACATACATCACATGAATATGATTTATCTCCAGTATGTGTCTTCATATCAGTTGATAACAATAAATTTGCAAAGTTTTCAGTCATTACATATATGTGTTCTTATCTAGTGCACCAGAATGTGCCCTTAAAAATTTGAATAATCTGTGAATTCTGAATCAGACATTTAACATCAGTATGGCATTTCTCCAGTGTATGTCCACATGCAAACTTTTAAATATAAACTCTGAAAAATTCAATCCTCTTTCTTCACAGATATATGAATTATCTCCAGGGTGTGCTTCTGTGTCAATCTTTTCATAGGGATCACTTTTCATGGAAATATAATCTGCGGAAAAAAATAGCATATTTTTAGTGTCTTTTCAGAAATGTAGTGTACAAATATAAACAAATTTAATGACATTTTCTGCTTTAGATTTCATTATTTTATAAACCACAAATTCACAAACATTAATGTTAATTACTAGCCTAGAAGCTGCTCTTTATGCAAACTTTAAATTAGATCCCGCAGAGGTCTTTTGGGTCCTTGGCCATTTACCTTCAGCATTTTCTGCATGTAAAAAAATAATAAAATTATATTATCTTTTTTGAACCCCTTAATTCAACATAAACTTTCTATGTATATGCAACTGATCTCTGTAGTTTGTTTTCATTTGTTTTGCACGCAGTTTTTATTTTCTCTTAAAAATCACTATTTTTCGTAAAGTGATTTTTAAAAGATTTTAGGGAAGCCAAATTATGTAATATTTCAAATTTGTCACATACCACATGCTAGAAAATAAAAAGGCATATAAGCATATTGCTCAAGTATAATTTAATTAGACGTTATAAAATTCTAACTGTGACAAAAAAAAGGATTAAAGTTAATACCTGTTACTTCAGGTCATTATTCAGCAAGATCAAAAAAACGGAAAGAAACATACTGTTGTAAAGTGGCTGACACCCCTGCAGCACTCTCAATGATGAAATGGCTCATGGCCGGAAATGGTCTATATAAGTAAAGAATAGTAGCATTTGAAGCATAATATTCAAGTGTTATTCAAGTAAAATTTGGACTGATTACTTCAGCAACTACTGCAATCCAAACCCCTCCTCTCTGTGTTTTAAGTTCTGTCTTGTCTGCCATTATAGCTATTGTAGTGTTCTGTGCATAACCACTTAGCATCAGATATTGTGCTGAATAATACTGCAGCACACTTTCTCTGTGTATTGTATCCCCACCCAGTGGTACAACACATACACTGCTTCTATTATCATAGATGCATTTTCCTATTCAGCACTGGATTGACGCTAAAAGTTTTTCTGTACAATACTAACAGGAAGACATGAAAGACAGTTATTTTTTCCACCACTTTTAAAATAAGTCACAAAGCAGAAAAGGCATTATTAAAGATCATATCATTTTGAATTAATTATAGTTAAAAATTTATAAATATGTGGAAAGAAAGTCGTTTAAGTGTCTTTTTAAAAATTTATTTCCACTATAGAATTCTAAAATACAAATAAACACATTTCAGAATAAATATTTCCTGGGAAGATTTTATAATTCTTAATCATAAACAAAACATTCAAAAACGTCTGTATCATACATTTCCGTATTCAGCATTGAAATAAATCATTTTTTATATGCAATTAAAGGAGTTTATTTCTTTCCTACCACCTTTAAAATTCCCAAATGCAAAAAATGTATTTTTAAGGACTATATGCTTTTGAATAAGCTACCATTATATATATGTATATATATATATATATATATATATATATATATATATATACTAGCAGTATAGCCCGGCGTTGCTCGGGTGTAATGAAAGCTTTAAAACTAATCCATTGTCCTAGAGCTCAGACTCAGCATACAGAATATTTGTGTGAAGTTTGGTTAGAATCGGATAAAAATTGTGGATTTGTATAAAGGACATACAGACAGATAAACAGACACACAGACACACACACAAACATCTTGCCTTTTATATATATATTATCGATTTTATGCACTATTGTAAGAACTGCAACCTTGAAACTTCTGAATATTGTCTTATGTCTTTGTCTATGAGTGTATAAAATTTGATTAAAATCGGACTACTCCTTCTATAACCAGATTTTTTTATTATCAATTTTTAATATTTATCGGGGGTACCTCAACACAAAACCTAGCTAAGAACACTCGCAGATGCTTGTAGTACAACTGTGTCAATTTTCAAGAAAATTGGTTGAGCCGTTTCGGAGTCTATAGGTAACGGATACACAGACACACACACAGTTCCATTTATAAATAAGTTTAGATTAGATTTATTTATATATATATATATATATATATATGTTCATTCAATATACCTTTCAATGAATTCAAGCAGATCTTATTATATGTCTTTAGTAAAATATGGTATGGACATGAAATAAACAAAACGAAATGAATCACAAAACATTTCATTTTGTATACGAATTATTTTTCTTGCATAAAAATGTGTTTCTTTTTAAAATAAGATAATTCTAAAGAGGAGAGATAAGGGAATAAAATATGTTATATTTTATCTTGTATGATTTTAAGATGTCTTATAAATGATAATTTTTGATTAGACACAAAAGAAATTAATGTAAAAAAAAAAGAAAAAAAAAGAAATGCATCCAGGAAGTAAATACACAGAACCAATAGAAAGTATATGATTTCTTGCTTTGAGACAAGATTTAATGTCAAGAAAAAACAGCAATAGGAATGCTCAACTTCAAGAGAAAAGAATTGATCAACATGTTCCAGCATGTATCAGAACAGATTGATGGGAACATTTGAATAAGTTTTTCTCTTACATAAAAAGTCTAAAGGGATAGATTACAAATAGGTAAAAGGTTTTGTTTGACTTCTAGTGGTGAAAAGTAAATTTTTGCAAAGTTTTTAAATTGACATGAAATATTAAGATTTACAAAAGGCTTGTTATTTTCTGTAGTAACCCTTTATAATTACAGTGGTCATGTGACACTGTTAATATGTGATACCTAAAGTTGTATAAAAGGAAAGAAAGTCTCTTTTTTTTTATTAAAATTTGTCTTCCATGTTATCAGACAGCTATATGCCACAGAAAAGTGGCAATATATTTTACAACTTAGGATAAGTACTATTTCCTCTTTTTTCCTCAGCCTGACTAGTCTTTATTTGTTTGATGGGGGATCAGGATAATTTTCTCCAAAAAATGTAATGAAAATTACACTTATTTAAACAACCTGTAATCTATGTGGGTCTGCTTTTAACCAATAATGAAATCAAATAAGTTGTTAGTGGGGGTGGAGTAAAAGATATAACAAAATTTTGGTAACATTTTTGTAAAAATTTTAATAATAAATGTGTTTTTTACTAAAAAAACAAAACAAAAAAAAACCCATTAAAATACACCATATTTATGTTATATGACTATTAAGAAAAATGTAATATTTTTGTCGTTGATTTAATTTAAAAATTAATTTAAAAATTCTTGCAAAAATCAACGAATTGTCTGATTTTAATTAAACTTTCAGGACTTATTAACAAGTGAATGAAATTATTTATGCAATTATTATTTTTAAAAAATCTTGATAAAAATATTTCCACTCTAATTAATTGCATAAAACTTCAAAAAATACATGATCTATACCAACGTTTTTTATAGTTAAATGCAGGACTCATTGGGGAATGTAAATCATGTAATTATTTTTTTAATTAAGAAACTATTTTTCTGAAAATCTGCTACGAATAGTAAAAAAAAAAAAAATGCATAAAAACTACGCTATTTTTTAATGTAGAAAAACTTGATTTTAGGATATCATATTCTGAAGAAGAAGGACAATTTCAATGAATAATGAATTTTTATAAGTATTGTTTTCATATTTTATTTGCTACTTAAAATTTCAAAGATTTTTAAAATTTCTTCCAGTTACTCAGCATCTTCAGTTATTGATTCATTAAAAATAGACTATTTACAAATTGAAAATTCAAAAGCTTAATATAAATCATTTAGAATTAAGGTTTTTAAAATAATTTCTAAATTTTTTTATGACATTAAACTGTACATTTTATTTTACTATAAAAACTTATAAGAAACTTATTAAAAGATCACATGTTTCAAGGGTTGTTCCTCTTATGATATGTTAAACTGGGTTATGTCAACTTTTGGTCATCATATTTTTAGATTGATTGATAACAGTTGCTGCTATCACCTACTTGAAAAGTTGAATCAGACCTTTTTGATTAAGAATTACTTTTATTCTAAATTTCATGCTATAAACAATATTTGTTTCAAATCAGAATAATTTAACTTTAAATTCGCTAATTTTCCAAAAATAATGAGTGAGATGTATATTTTATTTTTGCAAGATTTTTAAAACCGAAAATTAACTTTTGTTTACAAATGTCTTGATGGCTCAAAAAATGGCCAAAAGATTGAAAATTTTTTTTTAAAAAATGTCAAAATTTTAGATTCCAATGAACGTAATTTCTGTTTAGAGTATTTTGCTTACTAGAACCTCAACAAACAAACAAAAAAAAAAATGAAAAAAACAGCATAACATGAAGGAAAAAGGCCTCAAACTAAATAAAAGTTTTATTGGCAAAATGTGTGTTATTAAGAAAATAGATCAAAGTATTTTTTAATGATTTCTTAAAAACTTTTAAATTCTTTCTAGCACAATTGAAATTTTGGTAGAAAATCTTGCTTTTCTTTTGTCTGTGGGTGACGTAATTTTTACAAGAATTTATAATGGCAAGCATAATATTATGCAAGGGACTTTTTTTGCCAGTGAAAGACACATTAATTTGGAAATTCTTGCAAAAATCAAATAATGGTCAAATATTGATTAAAATTTCAGAACTTATTCATAATTGACTAAAATCATTGTTAAAATAATTATTTTTAGAGAATATTGGTAAAAAAATTTTTTTACAGATGTTACCCACCACACTAATTAATTTTTGGAAATGTCTACAAATTTGCCATAATTTCTCCATAAACCTAATATTTATTAAATTCAGAAGTCAATGGGGAATGCTACTCAACTGTCTATTTTTCTTCAAAATATAGCAAACTTTTAGAAAATCTGCTCCAAATTCTGAAAACAAAAATGCAATAAAACTATGCCATTTTTTATTTAGATAAACTTTTAATTGCTTTTATAAAAAATATAAATTAAGGATCTCATAGTCTGAAAAGAAAAAAAAATCTCAATGATAATGAATTTTTACAATAATTGTTTTCATTTTTATTATTTTTTATTATAATAATTTATAAAGTTTCAAAAATTTTAAAATTTCCTCCTCCATCATTAATGCTAGGGTGTGAAATTAATACATGAAAACTACATTTACTAATTGAAAATTGAAAGCTTAATACAAATAATTTAGCCATTGGACTTTTAAAATAATTAAAATATTTTAATTGTGTGCATGCTGATTACCCATATTTTCTTGTTATAGGTGGCTGTACATGATATATATCATTAAAAGGTCACCTGTTTCAAAGATTGTGCTCCATACATGAAAAAAAAAACCCTATAGATTATACATTTTCAGCAGGGTACAATTCTTTCATCTTACTTCAGTGTTTCCTTATGTTTCAACATTCAACAGGCTTTGCAAATTATCTCTTCAAAATTTAAAGCAAGTTTTATATTTTAATTCTTAATTTTGTTAAAAAAAAAAGTAATTGTGAAATTCACAAATTGTGAAGGTACCTAAAAGAATATGAAAAATATAACATTTCATAAATTATTGAGTTACCTCTGCCGTTACATATTTTCATTGTTATTAAATTTTAACACTTTTTAAAGGAAAGTTTTATATTATTTAAATTTTTATTTTTCATAAAACATCTTCAAACATAAGGCTATAAAGCTAAACTAACTAAAATTCTATAAAATATTGGATAATTGCTGAAAATATTGTGATAATTTTTTAATTTTAACATAGTTAAAAAAAAAAAAGAAACGTACACATAAGATTTATGTCAAATTCATCTTCCACTCTTAGCATTTTTTTGATGGCTACTGTAGGTTATGTCATCTATCACCTCTGAGAAAGCAATGACAACCCCGATAACAATGATACTGTAATTAAGAAATGCTTTTAAAGTACATATCAGGCAGGAAGTAAATAATTCTTGTTTCAAGTCAGACTAAGGTAAGTTTAAATTGGGTAATTTGAATAAAATAATGTGTTTGTGAGGTGTATTTTATTTTTGCATGATTTTTTTAAAACTGAAAATTGCCTTCTGTTTATTGATGAAAAATGGCAGAAAAATTGAAATTTTTTTAAACCAAAAAATTGAATTTAATTTCGGTTTGAAATACACCAGGATATTTTGCTTACTGGAAATAGTAAATGTCATCTCTTGGCTTTCAGTTAAAGCTAAAATTAAATCTTCAAGAACTTTATTTTTAAAAATTCAATTTAAATTTAGGTATCGAAAATCAGGGGAGGTAAATAGTAAATTTAATAATTTAGCTTTCAATTAAGCTAAATTTAGTTTCACGAAAAACTTTTTTATTTTTAAAAATTCAGTTTAATACTTAGGTATCGAAAATGAAGTGGATGTATCTATTTTTTTAATCAAATTTTGAATGTTCTTAAAAGGATTAAAAAAATATATTAACCAAAAAATCCATTGGCCTTTACTCTTAATAATAACAAAGATTTATTTTAAGATAAACTTTGTTTTTATTAAATTTGAGAATTTTTTCATCATGGTATGCTCATTTATAGCGAATCAGTGGAGCTACCTAAATTAGTTTTTTTATTTTATACTTTGACCTTTGATTTTAAAGAGAATTTTAAATTTGTTTACATTTTCCGTATACAATGGCAGCTCGATGAGCCAACTAACCGAAAAACGTGCTCAAAAAATGTTTTAAAGAATAAAAATGTATATTTATTTATTTATCTATAAAAAATTCATTCTTATTAGCTTGAGGGCATTAGTTTTTCAAACAGAATAGAAAAATGAGTTCAAAGAAAGCATTTAATTATTAAAAATATGTTTTCGGGTTTTCTTCTTTTTGAGAAAGTCCCTGACGTTAAAAATAAATTTGTCTTACTTTTTGTTTGCAAATCATTTCTTTGTTTACAAAGTAGTTACTAAAAGGTTTTTCTACAAATTTGTAAATAACTTTATACTTACTTCCTTCGGTGTTTTTATCTTTGAAGTAATTCTCTGTTAGAATAGAAGTACTTCTTGAATAAAGTAAAAAAAAAAAAAATTAATAAACATTTAAGCTGAAGTTTCTTGAAAAGAATAATGCGATCCTTGGTTTGTTTTGGGAAAATGGCTTCAAAAGAGCTCTAAGTCAAGGGAGATAACTTATGTCAGTTTTTCATAATTTTAAAGTTTGGGTTATCAGAAAAGCCATTTATTACATTTTAATAGAATCATTATGATTAAATCTTCGCTTTTCCATCTTTTTTGTATCACACAAAATGAGTAAATTCTAGTAAAGGTTTAGAATCGTGTCTATAATTCACATGGGTTAAAAAACAAATTATATAAATTGTTTACTTTTCATAATTACAATTACGTTCAAATACAGTTTTTCTTTTTCAAAATATATATTATTCAGATATTTGTCTAAATTTCTGAGATGGGATATCGTAATTATTTACATTGTTTGAACTGTTGTTCTTATCTTTGATGTCATATTCACAAGTGAATTTCAGAACAAAGAACTTGTGACAATTGTTGTTGCAATATAACCTTTGTATCCAGGAAAAATATTCAGAAAGGGCTCACTTTTTTGAATACTGACTCACAGAAATACAGAGACTAGTTTACTTCATCTAAAAGCGTTCTCAGAGAAAAAGGAACTGACAAGAATCCGCATGAATGGGTATATATATCTGAATATTTAAATTTTTTATATTGTCCGTACTGTTATTCTCATCTTTGTTGCTTTATTCATGATGCTTTTGGCCATTGTTCCAGCCTTCTTCAGGTGTTTGGAATTTTGAACTGAACCCTTTATTTCGTTCACTGATATTTCTGCTGATACAAGTCTCCTTGTATCAACATAATGGCCTCACTTTTTCAACCAACCTGAAGTGAATCTACATCTGCAGCTACTGCTAGGAAGGTTGGGTCTCTTTGTCAAACCTGTAAATTGTTCTTGTTAGAATCCATCTTGCACATATATAAATCTACCATTTGTCTGTGCATCAAATAATGTTACCATATATGGTTGGGGGCTTCTGCTATTCATTTTGAGATTCTTGACAAACTCCAAAGAAAGATCTGTAATGTAATTATTCCTAATTGGCATTTCGATTTCAGTCACTTCCCCATCAATGTGATATGGCTTCCCTCTGTCTTTTCCACAAATATTTTCATAGTAACTGATGAGGTTTTTTCCTTGGTGCTTCATCCACGTGAATTTAAGAGTGCAACTAGATTGGCATCCTTTTGCAGTTGAAATATTTAAATGTAACTTCCACTTCACCAGCTTTTTTCTCTCACTTCCTGCCTGTACAACTCTCTTCAGTTTACTTGTTTCCCTGATAGCTACAATCTCCAAAAATTTAAATAAAATATCAGTAGCCATCTTCTATCTTATTGAATCCTGTTTATCATTTATCCTTTCAATACCCACTGTACCCAGTCTTCTCTCTTGCTGTAACCCTCTGCACACTAGTGGTGGTCAGGCCTTGCTTGGAGTGACTCATTTAAAAAAAAAATAAGGTCAAAATTGATATGTAAAAGAATCTTTAAGGAAAACCATAATGCGAAAAAAGGGTTAGTTCTGTATTTTCGGGATGAACCAGATAGAGGAAAATGTTCAGCTTATGGAAAAACATATCTAATGTGTCAAGGCAAGAATCACTTCATGACAAAATGCAAGTTTTTTTTTTTTAATCATATCACCCCAAGCAAGGCGGTAATGCCACTGATGCGCAGGGGGCTACATAAGAGTGAAAAGATTGGAAAAGAGAAAGCCGGAAACCACATCCTAAACAGGGAACAAGGGATGCGCCTCTTCACCTGTTCAATAGACGTGGGTTGGTGAAGAAGCAGATTCAGTCAGTGCAAACATGGTAACATAGTGTAGATAGTAGCAGTTGTCAGTCAGAGTTTGAAAACATGGATATGGTCATAACAGAGGAGAAGGCTTAGAGTCTGGTGCACGGGACAACTCAAATTGAAAGATAAAAGGATTGTGTTTCAGCTTGATAGTGAAGCTTCTGTGAGTTTGCTAAGTGTGAAACATGTTCATAGGAGAAGTCTGAAGTCCTCTATCAAGACCCTCATCACATAGAATGGGAAAGAGATGAAACTACTAGGCAAGTGCCATGAAAAGATGGTTAACCTGAAAAAACAGGAAGATAAATTTTGTGATTGTGAGAGACGATTTGTATCCAGTGATAGGGACAATGGCCAAAAGGAGTTCCAGATGGTGGCTAGAGTCTCCCAGGACAATGAATTCAACACACACACACTCACACCTATTAACTAATACAACAGCAAAGCTAATGGAAATGTAGAATTGGCATTAAAGATAGTGAAAAATACTTTCTAGAATGCCAAACCTGCTCAGGTAGATCCATATTTGGCCAAATTGAATCACCAAAAGATACTTGCAAAAGGTTTTCTGTTAGTGGCACAGAAGCTTATATCTAGGAGGACAAAAACTTTTCTACCAACCACAAACGACTTGCTAAAACCAAAAATACCCAGTCCAGATCATCTTCAGTCACTTTCTCACCAATGTGGTGTGGCTTCTCTCTGTCTTTTCTACAAGTATTTTCATGGCAACTTCTCTGAAGAAGGCCAGAGCATACAATGGCCAAAATGTCGTAAACATAGCAAGATGAGGACAAAAGTTCAAACAATATAAATAATGTGAATATCAACAAGCTGAATACATAAAAAAAAAAATCTGACTCACCAATTCTGCTGCTGCCAACAAACAATTTGATCTTGCTTGGAAAACTGTCAGTGTGATCAGTGACAGAAAATCAACAAGCAAATCCAATTTACAGGCCAATAGTCAGGTTATGGCAAGACTTTAAATACACAGCAGATACAACAGACTAGGTGTGGCAACAATATTCCATCATTAAACTCAATAAGCTCCCAAAAAATGGGTTAACAATTTATATACTGTTGAAGTGATCTAAATCTATGGATCAGAGACATTTTTATTCACCTCATGTTTAGTTTCACATGAGAAAAATATACTGAACTGCATAAAAAAAAACCTAGATTTCTCTACAAGGACCTTCTTTTTCCAAAAACATGACTCACATTATCACAGAGAGATGCTGACCAAAGTTCTTGAAAGCATCTTTAGAATCATCTGGAAGCTGAGAGATGATAACCTCTCTATCAAAATGTAAAAGTTTTCTTGCAACATTGCCAGTTGAATGAGTACAATCTTTGTTAGTCTGGTCAGCAATATTCCACTGTGAACATGTTATTGGCAATCTTCTTTGGCCTTTTTGGTTTTGCTGCCACCAGAAATCTACTGCTGTGCAATGGATTAAATAACAGGAGAGATTGGGTTCTATAGCCTTGGTTGGCAACCAGTCTACTGCAGAAAGCAATGGCAACCTACTGCGAGATAATCTTCTGCCCAGTCAGTCATGTTTCTGTGGCAGACATGAGATACAACCTGGGACTAGCTCTACTGTTTACGACTTGCCTTGTCCCCGCCAAAAGAGAGCCCATATTTGCTTAGCGTGTAAAGCTACTGCAGCTAAAATGAAGTTAAAAGAAAAAGCACTTACCACTCCGACATAATCCATCCTCGACCAGATAATGTAAAAGAATGAGGGGGGACTTGCGTTGCATTTTTATACACTAAAAATGTGGAATGCATTATGGGATAACAGGAAGACGCAAATGGATTATGGGTACATGGACAGATATAAAAGCAACAAATTTTTCCCAGTGAGGGTGAAAAAAACAGAACGTTCACAGTTGCTGGCAGAAACGTCTGTCAGTGAGATTTTGAGACAGAGCTCAAGAAGGAAAGACTTGCTTGGAATACCAGCTGGGAGAGCCACAATTCAGTTGCTGTTTTAAGTTTATTTTGCCACAGTTTCTTTCGAGACATTATCACCCAAGAGTGTATAACATACGGCACTTAACTGACTAATCTCTATTATTATATAAATGTTTGTTCACTCAATACAAGGCCATAGAGACACTCAAAGTAGAGGGTTACTGAGATTATTCTGGGTCTCTACCCACAATGTTCAAGCAAGCAGGGATGTTGTTAAAGTGATGGCCTGTTTCATTTTTTCATTCTGAAGGTGTTGTAACTTGCACCATCAGCCTGTGTCTAACCGGTCAATACGGTTGCTAGTTGTGATGGCCTTGTCACAGTAGCAGGTCTTCAAGTTGTCTATTACAACAGTGTTCCTCCTTGCTCATGCAGTGAATTTTCATCCCAAGGAAGGCACGCTGAAATCCTGCTAGCTGTATCTTTACTATGTCGAACCAGACCAGATGTGCACGCACACTTGGGTTAATGAAAAACAGCACCAAAAAAATAAATTCAGTGACACCTGAGTAAGTTGCGGAAAAATCTTTATACAAAAAAAAAAACATCAAAAAGATATAGAAACAATGTTTTGACTACTGTTATTTTTCACTTCCGCCAGCCGTAAAGTTCAAGGCTTTCAATGGTGTTTTTCGTAGTCACTTGTTTTTGCTTTGTCACATAATGGCTGCCAATATGATGACCCTATCTGGCCTATAGCACACACTTGCAAAAATGTATTTTCCTTTTATTCTCTTCTATTCTAGGATAGTTTTTCAAATTTTAAAAATTTTGTAATATATATTTTTTTACTCCACTCACATTGCGACTGTAATCTGCACAATTAATAATGCCACTAGTAATAATTTCTTTTGCTCCGTCATACTGAAATAGTATTATATTTTTCCACATACCAAAATAGTGTTAATTATGATAGACTACCTGGAAAAGGGAAAAACTTAATAAATATGTTTTTTCACAAGAGAATTAAGACAACTAAAGGAAGTAATCAAGCTGAAATGCAGAAGGAAGCTGAGGGGAGGTGTGCTCTTGCTTAAGGATATTGTGCCCATTCATATTGCTCAGGTTACAGTAGCCGAATCAACCAACTGTGAACTTTAATTGGTACTCCATTCACCTTAATCCCCAGACTTAGCGTCATCTGACTTCTTCCTGCTTCCTAAACTCAAATCTCACCTGCATAATTGCCATTTTGGAAACAAAACTGTAGTAATATGAAACCAACTGATTATGAAAAGTATTGCACTAATTCTTACCTTTTTAAGCGCTGAATTTCTTGTATTTTATTTACTGAAGTTTTCAGCTTAGATATTTCTTCTTGTAAAAAAACAACTTAAATCCTATCTTAAGCCCTGTGTTTCTTTAATATCAGACTACTTTCATATGCATAGGTATACTCAACTCCAAGCGCAATAAGGTTTTTGCCAACATAACCTTGGAAAATCTCACCAGTTGAACTGAAAGGAAATTTTACTATTTTGACTGATTTTTGCAGTGTTATCAAGGGAGTTATGATATTGGATTTTGTAAATTCTTAAATGAAACTCATATTCAACATGGACTGCTCCATCACAGTTATGTTTGCTAGATAAGTCAGGGTATTGTACTGAGATGCCACAATGAATTGGTTGATGAAATAAGTCTTCATGGAATTAATAGAAAAATGTTCTTGAATTTGAAGATACTCAGTAGATTAGATGTACATTTTAATGCATGGTCTTCCTTCCTGCACTCCAGTGTAATAACATGAAATGCATTATTAAAACACCAAGGAAGATTGATAAAATCTTTTTCATTAGTAAACTTAACATGGGTGTGAGTCACTGTATGGGAAGGTGAATTGGAACAAATGAGAGATATTGTATTGACATGAGATTAAAAGACTTTGTTGCAAATGACATTTAATTAAAATAAAATGGATTAACAATTGGAATTGCCTGGATTTGAATGCATGACTTATCAGTGATTATCAGGCAAAACAAAAAGCAACCACGTATCACTCTTAGCTGAAAACTGGGATAAAACGGCTGACCCATAATGACTTGGGTCTTGGTCAGATGTCAGTAATGGAATTTTTTAATTTTTTAAATAATGCCCTCAATTCTGATTTGCCTAGTAGTGAGTGTCAAAAATTTGGACCATCCTAACTGATATATATCTGGGCAATGAAGTCCTAAAAACCCTTCTCCTAATCCTGTTGCTGAATATATATATATATATATATATATATATATATATATATATAATTCAACTAGTTTAGATTATAATTCCTTAAGTGTGATCAATACAACACAAGCCACACCATCACAGCAATAATTACTGACTATATAAAATAATTGTACTGAAATGGTTATATAAATTTATTTATAGAAATAAGTTTTCCATGAAAACTTATTTCATCAAATAGGAATCTGTTATGTGATCAATCCTGACTTGGCAGCTCAGATGCAGTCACTTTCTCACTGACGCAATGTGGCTTCCCTGTGTCTCTTCTACAAATACTTTCACTGCTTCTGGTGCCCCTATATATGAACTTACTCGAGCCACAAGATTAGCAACTAGGTCCCACCCTTTTACTGTGAAACCAATAAAATGTAAATGCAAATTCTACTCCAGCAGCTTCTTTTCTCGCATTTCCCGCCTATGAAATTCCTTTCCGTTTACTTGCTTCCCTGACAGTTACAATCTCCAAGAATTTAAATGTAAAGTCAATAGTCATCTTCTATCTCACTAACCTGCATCCTCTCTCATATGCTCCTTTCTTGGTCCACTCTACTCTCATCAGTATTCTCTTCCTTCTCTTACCCACTTCCTGACACTCCCTATAACCTGTCACTCTTTCTCATAACTTTCCTCCTATGTAAACCCCTGCAAAACAGTGGTAGTAAAATGCTTTACTTTGGGGCAATATGATTATAAAAAAAAAAAGCTGCTTGAATTTGAAGATACTCAGTGGATTCAGATGTACATTTTATGGTCAACATTGTCATTTGAATGCACCTTTTTTCAGTCATTGAAATTTAGTATTAAATCCCCAAGGGAGATTGACAAAATGTTTTTCATCACAGTTATGTTTGCTGGCTAAGTAAGTATTGTATTGAAATGTTTCTTTGAGCTTTTTGATGGAATAAGTCTTTATGGAATTGATAGAAAAATGTTTTTGAATTTGAAGATAGTAAATTAGATTAGATTTTATGGTCAACATCATCATTTGAATTCACTGTGAATGATCTTCATGCACTGAAGTGTGATAATACGAAATGTAGTATTAAATCCCTAGGGGAGATTGACAAAATATATCCATTCGAAAAATTTAAGATCAGCACCAGATAGGAAGGTGAACAGGCATGAATTATGGATATTTTATGTTTTAAAAGAATTTATTGAAAAAGGTATTTAATAAAATAAACACATGGAATTTCCTGGATTTAAATTCTTATCAGTGTTTTAATCACGGTTAAATTTATAGGACAACATTAAGAATTCTAAGATCTTTAAATTTCATGAATTAAAGTAAAATAAGAAAACTAATAAAAAGTAGTAGATTTTGCCAAGTTTTAGAGTGAAAACTTTTCTTTCTTCAAAGACACTCTCAGTCATATCATTTTTGTTCCAAATTGCACTTGATAAATTGATCTTATTGTAGAGATGTTCATGAATTTGCAAAAAAAAAAAAAAAAAAAATGCATGCTATGGATGAAAAAATGCCCCAAAGTAAGTTTTATCACCAAAATCTTTATCTTTATATTGGTGGTTTTGATTATTTTAGAAAATATTTTTCACCTTTTTTTAGAACATTCAAAATTTTGGTTAAAAATTTCGTTTTCCTTATGTCAGCAAATGGACTAAAAAATAACAGCAAATTTTATAGAATAAACAACTTCTGTAAAATGTTGACAAAATGATTTTTCTTCCCTCAGCAATCTCTTGGGACCATACTTCTTACAGCAGGTCAAATAGTTTGAGAAATACATAGTTATGTAGGAAGAACGTGTTGATACTGACATGTGTGATCAAACACTAATCTCCAGGCAACAAATGTAACCGTTGAATGAAGTGAGCTACTGGGATCATGCGACCATAATAATTAGTATACAAAGCACTCAAACAGTTTGAGTGTATTCTCGGTATTGTGTTAGGTGATTTGCATCATTCCAGTGTTGTACATCATTAAAAGATTGTTTCTGAGTGAATTTCAAGAACATTATTGTGTATGATTCGAAGGATTAGTTTAGTATGTTGTCTTTATGTGAAGATGTCAATATTAGAATTCACAAATAGTGAGTTGCCAAAAGTTCCCTTCAGATTAACGTTACAAAATCAACGTTATAGAAGTGGGAGACAAAAATAATGTTCCCGCCAATGTTATAAAACATATTGTTGTAGAGAAATATCCTGTCCTACCCCAGAATGGATATGGTCCAGTCTCTAAAAGGCTGTGACTAGAGCGAACTATGGAGTCATCGTCACTAGACGGAAGCATACATCCTAGACAAAGACATTGCCTACTAGATTGTTATAAAACATATTGTTGTAGAGAAATATCCTGTCCTACCCCAGAATGGATATGGTCCAGTCTCTAAAAGGCTGTGACTAGAGCGAACTATGGAGTCGTCGTCACTAGACGGAAGCATACGTCCTAGACAAAGACATTGCCTACTAGATTGTTATGCCTGTTAACTATTCGTTGGTGTTCGTGTATTGTCTATTGGTTTATTGTACTGTGGTATAATAAATCCCTTTTAATATATCTTCAGTGTTAAGTATTATTCTTGCACGATTCTTTTCCTGATTATCCCCTCACGGGATATATCACATATCAGAAATGTTATTTTTCAAAACTAAATCAAAGACTAAAGAGGTCAGTAGAAAGTAAGTGTCAATATTCATTATTAGTTTTTTTTTTTTAGAGAAGGCAGTTATTAGATTTTTTTTTTGTTTGTTTCGAGGTTTAACAACCTATCAATCCTTATGGGATCATTTAAGGTCATAACCAATGATTTTGAGTAAGCTTATTTTATTTTTACAACATTTTTCTTATTGAGTATCAAGATTCATTGGGATTTGTTTTTTTTTAAGAGCAGGGTTCCCAAGTCCTACCCTTGTTATTTAGCCCATAACTGGAGGGAAGGGACAGATTAATACCTTTCCCAAGGGTACCAGTGCTTAAGTGAATGCAGGGTATTCAACTAGAATTCGAACTCAGCTCACCGATTTCTCTTTCCAAGCTGATATCCACTGCACCACAATGCACATCCATCACTATACGCTTACAGCACCTGGTATTCCCAACTGGTCACCCATCTAAGTACTGACCAGGCTCAATGTTGCTTAACTTTGGTGATTGAGCAAGAAGCAGTGTATTCATCATGATAGGCCGTAAGCCTGCAGTTATTAGAAATGGAGCTTGTAGTTTAATCAATATTTCATAAACCCAAAATTTTCCATCAAAATCTCTTAATTAGGTTGTCACAAAAATGTTTTCAAACATCGTTTGATTACAGTAGATACAAGCTGAAGATTTAATATTTTTTATTTGTGCCACTCAAATCTTAAGCAAGGTGGTTTTAAAACAAAAGTTTTCAATGACATGTCTAATGAAAATTCCAACTCATTATCCATTAAACCACTTACACATTCAAGTTTACAGCACCCATCTAGGTACCAACCAAGTTGATGTTGCTCGACTTCAGTAATCATACAGGAACTGGTCTTTAAACATGATATGGCCATAAGCAGAGTCAGGTATGTTAGCAGAGTCTTGTTGATTTTCTATTCTCCTCATGGAACAAAAAACTTAATTAGCATACAAAGTTTCTGCAGAACAAACCACCCATACATTTAAACACCTGGTATTTCTGAGTGGTCACTCATTTAGATACTGATCAAGCACAAAGTTGACTAACTTCAGTGATCGTATGTAAACTGGTTTTTCAACAAGATGTGAATGTAAGCCCAATTTGTATTTAGATACCTTTTCTATTGGACTTGTTGATATATATCCATTATTTTCCTAGGAATCGGATAACAAAACAAAACAAACAGGACATTACAGTATTTACATTATCCAGACTGTTGCTCTCATCTTTCTTGCCATTTCTATGATGTTTTGGTTGTTGTAAGCTCCGACCTTCTTCAGGTGCTATGAATTTGTACAATGGCTGAAACGTTGCACAAATGGCAACAAAGGTGACGACAATAGTCCAAATAATGTAAATACTGTAAATACTACTTCCTCTCAGAAATATAGACAAACAGGACAGCAGAATAATTATAAAAAAAACATTTGGCAATCTTGGACAATAATGGCCATAAAACAGCAATGTAAAAAGTATTTTTTTCCCTTGACACTGCTATTATTTTAACTACCTTCACTCCTTGCCAATGTTCATTGTTTTAAAAGCAATGATTAAAATTGTAATAAAAGGTAAATATACAAAAGTAAATTTAGACATTTTCATTTTTCTTAAGAATTGACAACAAAAGTAAACACTATTAGATTGTTTATTTACACCATTTATTACATTTTTGAAATGGTGAAATCAAATTGAACTTTAGAAAATGGTAAATAATAAGGATTTCCTTATAGTTGTTTCACATATCTTAAAGGTTTATAAATTTATGAATATTTATCATTGGCAAATGATAAATATTGCATTGCATAAGTTTTAATACAATTGTAAAAGTTTTTAGAACATTATAAATATAAAATTAACAATTTAATCAATAGTGTTTAATATTTTTGTTGCAAATTAGGTGGTCACTGTACAAATTTTTTAACATCAATATAACATAAAAACTGAAAGTTTTTTCTTTTATTGATTAAACAAAACATCTACAATACTGATATCACTCAGATCTTAAAGTAAAAAGATTAGTTTAGTAAGTTTTCAATGACATGTCTAATGTAAATCTTACAATCTTCAGTGTGTAAATGAAACAATATTATTTCCAATTTATTTTATTTCTTCCAATCAGCTTTTTCTCATTCCAATAAGACAACTTTTTTTACAAATGGTTGAAAATATTGAAGTAATCTACACATCAGGAAAAATAAAAGCAGCAAAAACTTAATTACTTACATAATTTGGACTGTTATCCTCATTCTTATCACCATATTTAAGATGTTTCAGCTGTTGTACACTTCAAACTTCTTCAGATAATATATGTTAGAATTTCCAACTGATCTCTTTATTTTGTCCATCGGGGTGGGGAGAGATTTTTCTAATTCCATGACATTTTTGGATATTTCAGTTAATTCCCTTTAGTAACTCAACTCTCCAGGTTTTTGCTCTTTCTGCTGTGGCCAGGTATTCAACTTTTTGGGCTAAGTTACTTTTTGGATTACTCAACCAATGCTTTTATTCAACATATATCATCTGAAAGTCAGAGCATACAATGTATGGCAATAACAATTAAGACAACAGTGTGAGCGATGTAAATAGTGTAAATATTTCATCTCAGAAATATAGACAAAAATTTCATTGTTTTCTTTTCTGTTAAAATATTTTCTTTTTTCATCTAAAATATCTTATTATGTCAGTCAGCAAAAAGGAGATCAAATCAAAAATCATTTACAATGAAATGTCTAATACAATCTATTTTAACTCCACTGTGTAGACAAAGCAATAACATTTTGAATTTATATGTGCTTATATACCTTTCCCTTCACTCTGTTGAATTTTGGGATCAATAACTAAAATTGCAATTTTTAAAAAACCAGTGTAAATATTG
Organism: Ascarosepion bandense; assembly: GCA_037127315.1. Taxonomy (NCBI): domain Eukaryota; kingdom Metazoa; phylum Mollusca; class Cephalopoda; order Sepiida; family Sepiidae; genus Ascarosepion; species Ascarosepion bandense. Next base: position 4,262,583 of record JBBBDQ010001152.1, on the reverse strand, counting down.
AAGTAACTTACACATTGTAGGAAAGTATTCTTGAATATAATTTTTAAGCATGTCTATAACACTTTAATTTTCATCTTTGAAAATATATAACCACACATTTCACATGAACACAGTACTTAGGTAGTGTTTTTACAGTTTCCTTGGAAATGAAACTGATTGTAGCAAAAATGCTAGATAACATAGCTCACAAGCCTTCTGAAAATTTTAAAATCTGATTGAACCTCACCTTGAAGACGAATGTATTGTTGCTAGCCAGAGAATCAGCCCAAGATGCAAACTAAAATTTGAGGAAATATCAAGTAAATACAAAAATTTAAATATTTAGTAAGTATTTTAAGAGACGGTAGAAAATGTGATACTGAAATCCAACAATACTTTGGAATAGCAAAAAATGCCTTCAAAAAATTCAGCAAAGTATTGAGAAACAGGAAAACAGAAAAGTATACTAAACAGTTATCTAGTGTCAGTCCTCTATGGAAGCGAATGTTGGACAATCTTCTCTCAGATTAAGAAAAAACTAAATAACGGAAATATGGTTCTATAGAAGGATGATGAGAATGTTTTGGATCGAATGGATGAGCAACAACAAAGTTTTAAGGAAAATAGAAGAAAAAAACAGATAAACATAGAAAAAATAAAAAAGAGAGACAATAGTAAATTCTAGGGCACATAATGAGGAAATAGAGGTTGGATAATTTGACACAAATAGGAAATATTCAAGGAAGCAGCAAGCAGCCAACCTAACATACTTGCATATATGGAAAGTAGAACAGGGGCTGTGAGGGATAACAAAAAGACAAACCTTAGTAAGAGCTACAAAGAAGAAGAAGTTGTCAAGTCATGATCAACAATGCCCTGAACGGACACTATATAGAGAAGACCATTATCTTAAGAGCCCAATTTTTCTAGTGTCTGTACTGACATGATTTTTTAAAAATTAAACTTTTTACAAATGCTGATCCATTCACATAGTTTTCCATCAGAGTATATTTGCATGTTTCTCAAAATAAGATCTTTATAAAATGGTGGAATCTTACACTTCACATAAATTTTGTTTTTATCTAGTGTGTAGGTACATGTAAAGTTACTATGTAGTACAGATTTGAGTATGTTTTTTTAAGAGTAACAAATATGCAAATTCTAAGAAAATGCTTCCCGTGCCATTATGCATACTTATATCAGTTTTAAAATTTGAACTTTTTGAAAATGTTGAGCGACATACTCTACATGAACTGGGGTTCTCTCCAATATATGTGAGTTTTTAATGCTGATTTATGTGAAAATGTGCTACACTTCACATGAATGTTTCCACACCAGTGTTTGCATGTGACTTTTCAATTTGAACACTAAAAACATTGGGCAACACATTTCACATATGGTTTTTCACAAATCACTATTCAGATATCTTGATTATGTGTTTGCCTGTGACTTTTCAATTTGAACACTAAAAACATTGGGCAACACATTTCACATATGGTTTTTCACAAATCACTATTCAGATATCTTGATTATGTGTTTGCCTGTGAATTTTTAATGTTGAATTATTTGCAAATCTTAAATTACACACTTCACATGAATATGGCTTCTCACCAGTATGTACTCGTACATGCTTTTTCAAACTTGTGCTATTAGTAAATGCTGAATCACATACTTCACATGAATATGGTTTCTCACCAGTATGTGTTCGCATGTGCATTCTTAGCCTTGAACTCTCTCTAAACTTGAAGCTACAGATTTCACAAGAGTGTGGCTTTTCATCAGAATGTATTCGGATATGTTTTCTTAAATATGAACGCTTAAAAAATGCTGATCCACATATTTCACATGAATAGGGTTTATCATTACTATGTACCTGCTTATGTTTTTTTAAAACTGAATTGTTAGGAAACGCAGAATCACATATTTCACATGAATAAAGTTGCACACCAGTATGCACTTTCATATGTTTATTTAAAGATGACGGTTTAAAAAATGCCGTATTACACATTCCACATGAATATTTTTTCTCATGTTTTCGCATGTGTATTTTTAATCTTGTGGACCGTGAAAATGTTAATCCACACACTCCACATGAATATGATCCTTCATCAGCATGTACCCGTCTATGTTTGTTTAAGATTGAACTTTTAGCAAAAGCCAAACCACACACTTCACATGGATATGGCCTCTCACCAGTATGTGTTCGCATGTGACTTGTTAAATTTGAGTTCTGTGAAAAGGCATAACCACATACTTCACATGTATATGGTTTCTCACCTGTATGAGTTCGCATGTGAGTTTTTAGCTTTGAACACTCTGAAAATTTTGAGGGACATAATTCACATGCATATGGCTTTTCACCAGTATGTGTTCGCATATGTCTTCGAAAACTTGAGCAATCAGAAAATGCTGAACCACATACTTCACATGAATATGGTTTCTCACCAGTATGTATCCGCATATGACGTTTTAAACTTGAAATCTCTGAAAAGCTTGAGCTACATACTACACACGAATATGGCTTTTCTTTAGGTTTCTGTATGTGACCTTCTGAATTACGTTTTTTATATGAATATGATCTTTCCCCAGTATGTGTTCGCATGTGTGTTTTTAAAGATCCCTTTTGTGTAAATGCTGAACCACATACTTCGCATGAAAATGGTTTTTCACCAGTATGTATTCGCTTGTGTGTTTTTAAATTTGACTTTGAAGTAAATGCTGAACCACAGGTTTCACATGGATATGGTTTCTCTCCAGTGTATGTCTTCATATCAGCTGTTATGTTTAAACTCTGAAAATTTTGAACTACACTCATTATATTGTTTCTCACCTGAGTGCATAAGAATGTATCTTTAAATTTGAATAAATCTGTGAATTCTGAAATATACATTTAACATCAATATTGTATTTTCTACGGTGTGTGTCCACATGTAAGTTTTTAAATGTTCTTTAAAAATCTGGTCCTTCTTGACAGATATATGAATTGTCTCTATGAACTGCGTTTCCACATTAATCTTTGATTGGGTCCTTTTTCCATGGGAATAAAATCTGCACAATAAAATAGCATAGTTTTAGAAATTGATTTTTTATTATGCAGCACTCTAAAATAGAAATAAAAACATTTAAAAAGATACAGGGTGCGATGGATGAATTGTCATCTAAATTACACAAAAATGAAAATAACACCAACATCGCATTTTAACAGGTATATTCACCAAAACTACACGAAAATATCTTCCAATACTGAAGTGTAAATTTATTCAATAAAATCACCATTGGCATCAACCAAATTCAGAATCTTTAGCAACTTTTCTTTGTTTAAGTTAGTGAAGTTTGCCATAACCCCTGCTTTCAGTACATCTTTGATGATACAAGGAGTTTTGATGTCCTCCACCATACACATAATAATCAAAGGGGGTGGGGAGATAAGTGGTCAGATGTAAGAAGTGCTGTAATTGCAGAAAATGATTGGGTTCTCCTGTTTATATGGCATGTTGCAGAGTCCTGTTGCCAGACAGATTCTTCCAGCCACCACCCTCTTGATCCAGGGTAGCACTACCTCTTTAAAGCACTAGATGTAGGCATAATGCCACCATCAAAACTGATCACTCCAAACACCTTTGAAATCACCATTAGACACATACAACTCTTTCTGAATTCTCTGCACTGACCTCAGATTGTATTGGTGCTTCTGGTATGAATGCCAAGCAGTAAATTATGTCATTTCCAATTTTCTGGTAGAGTGAATTGCATCATGGCATTCCTTTTTCCCCCACAAATGGTACCCAACTGACCCTACTAATGTGCAGTCAACAAAATCAAAAACATGTAATGCATATACGTGAAATTAAAAATATACAAATGGCGACAATTTGCTCATGGGACCCTGTATACCTGTGGGAAACTTTTTAAGTCTTAATAATAAAAAATCAAAAACATCAATTTTATATACATTTTCATATTCCACAAGATCATTTCATGCAACATGAAAACATTGAAAGAGTTCATTTGTTCCCCATCAACTTTGAAAACTCAATACAAAAAAGGTATTCTTAAAGACCATAAGCTCTTCAATTAGCTACAATTAAAAACATATTCAATAAACATTTCAACAAATTCCAGCATATATCGTTATACACCTTTAGTAGAATACACATAAGCATGCAGAGACATGAAATCCACAAAATAAGATGAATCAAAAATAAATAATTTCACTTCATGTATTTTTTTTAAACTTTTACTGCATAAAATGACTTTCAGATGTGATAATTGTCAAGTGAACAAATGATGGCATAATATGTTATATTTCACACTGTACAAATTTTAGAAATGCCCTAAAAAGAATAGAATTTTCTATGAAGCAAAAGAGGAATTTTAAAAAGAACAAATTATATGTGCCCTCATTTCAAAATTTAAAGTCATGAAAAGATGTCCACTGAAAAGTTACACAAACCTTAAAAAATTAGGTTAGAGAAAATGTAGTTATGTAGAGTGGAAAAATTTTCATTTCTTATGGTGCAAAGTCAACTTTTGATTTTCGAATATGATTTGAAGCAATTTTTGCTAAGTTTTCAGATTTATAGTAGAAACAAAAATTTATTAGAAATGCTAAGTCAACTGGACAATGGATTCTTAAAACAGCCATACTAAGAAAAATCTAAGTACTGATTTTTTTTTAAGCAAAGAGGTATGGAAAATCAGGTAAATTTTGCCCCCTTCACCACCACATGGGCTATTTCCTATTTAAAGAAATTAAACATTAAATATTAAATTAAGCTATTTTCCTATTTAAGGAAATTCTGCAAAGTTTGATTTTATTATTGCAAAATATTTATATTTGTGATGAAAACAATTTCCCAGAGAATTTAAATCATCAAAAGATTTTGGCCAAAAATGACATACAGTTGGATTTTTTTTATGCAATAAAACTATAACTTTTATTTTAAAAGTTTTAATTGGTTTTATGAAAATATATAATATAGATATTGTTTTAATTTTATGCTGAATAACAAATTTTAAAAAATTGTTTTCCTAACCTAAAATTGTAATGATAATTTACTTTAAATAATAATAGTGATTATATACTTTAAAGACGTTTAAAATTGTTTTATATGTAATGATTGTGTGATATTGTTGTTAAGTTAAAACTAATCATGAATCACAATTACATGATCCCAGTAATTGGAAAAGAATCTTTAATTTCTTGTGCGAGTATAAACATATTAATTTTTCAAATATTGATGTTCATACACATTACAAGTGAAAAAAAAAAAAGTGTTTCTTTACTGGTAACAATGCAGGTTCATGATATAAGAAGGTAAATAAAACACAAACTGTTCTGCTATTCAGCCCATAGCTGGAGAGAGAAGCAGCAAATAAAGATCTTTCTGAAAGATAATTGCCCATAAGTGAATGCAACAAGGGAAAGTTTTATTAATTAAACGCAGGATTCATTAGGGGATGTCACTCAACTTTTTTTCTTTTCTTTTTTTTTTTTTCTAAATTAGCCACTTTTCAGAAAATTGGCTCCAAATTGAGAAAACAAAAATGCAATAAAACTATTCTATTCTTTATTTAGATAAACTTTATATTGCTTTTATAAACAATATTAAGTGTGTATGTTGTGGTGTAGTGGATATCATCTCAGAATGAGAAATTGAAAAGGAAAATTTTTTAAAAATTTCATTACTTATCAAATTTTTTTTTTTTCAGGCTATAATGTCTTCAATTTATATTATTTATTGAAGGAATTAAAATCTTATCAAATTAAATAATATCATAGTTATACTACATTTTTTTATTTTACTACTGAGAGCATATTTTCAGAAATAAAGGCAAAATGTTTAAAAAAAATAATAATATATCAGTTACATTCTCCAATGAGTCCTGCGTTTAACTAATAAAACCAATTTTCGCAACAAAATTTCTTAAAATTACATGAATTTACGTGGAGGGGGTGGTAACAGATGTAAAAAAAGAATATTTTTACCAATATTTAAAAAATAATAATTTAGTTCATTTACGAATAAATCCTGAAAGTTTCATTAAAATTCGACAATTATTTCATTTTTGCAAGAATTTTAAAATTAAATGTTTGTCACCGGAAAAAAATTATGTAATTACAATACATTTTCCATTGGAAACTCTCGTAACGATTTTGGTTACCCAAAAATCAAAACAAGATGTTTTACTAAATTTTCGAACGTGTTAGAAGGGATTAAAAAAAATCAAAAAACGATTTAAAAATACTTAGATCGTTCGTCTTATAAACATTTTTGATGGAAAAGGTTCGTTTTTTATTAAGTTTTATTCATACTATGCTTTTTTTTTTTTTAGCGAATTCGTAGAAGTACCTAAATATTGTTTTAAATGGAGGAGCGTCTTGCACACATTCTGCTTTTTCGTTTTTAAAACCTGTGCACATGAATGAGTTGAGAGATTTAGATTTGTAGTTTGGAGTAAAATTTTCACTTTATAGTGATTGGCAATAAAAAAAAAAATACGTGAAACAGAAAAACAAACGATTTCGAATCTTTCTTATCATAATTCATTTTTTTTTATAACACTGGACTCACTCAGTCGCCGAAGTGAGCCTCACGTCGCTTATCTTGCATTTCTATCCATTAATAAATAAACAGGATTGTCAGATTGAAAAAAAATTAACAAAGTTTTTCTTTAAATCAACTGTTTTCAAAATTTTACAGCACGTTATTTAGAAATAAGAATCAGATGAAATTTGTTGGCGTTAGAAATTCGTCCAGTTTTAGTTTAGGCCTAATTACAAAAATATGTTTTTCTTTCTACAAATTCGTAAATCAAAAAACTTTATACTTACTTATATCAATGAATTCTCGTCTTTGAGATAATTCTTTAGAAAAGCTGTAACTATGGAATTTTTATCATAAAAAGAAAACATTTTTACGAACTGAAGTTGCTGAAAACAACTTCAGAAGAGCTAAAATCAAGGGAGATAATTTATGTAATTTTTTAAAAATTTTACAAAATCAATTTAATGAAATTTTTTTTTCTTTTCATTTTTATATGAGATGAAATAAATGAATACATTTTAATTCAGTTTTACAAACAGAAAAAAAAATAAAACCAAGTTTGTTTTGAAAAAATCTTTTAATACTTTTGAAAGTTTGTATTCCACAGACATTATCATAATGATAAGATCATCCCAAAATATATGCACATTTGAACCTCTAACACACTTTTATCCTTAGGCCAAACTGAACTTTATTTACTAATTTCTGTCTGAATCTTCAGGATAATTATTTACACTATTTACATTTGGACTGTTGTCGTCATCTTTATTCCTGTTATGACAATGTTTCCGTCATTGTGCTTTCTGGCCTTCATCAGGTGTGTATCAATCTAAGTAACCTACTGGAACTTCTGACATGAGCCATTTATTTAATCTACAGGATTAGCCTGCTTTTGTTCCACTGTCCATGACTAGGGTATAAAAATTCAGTTTCTACCAAATCCAAGCAAAAACTTAGCAGAAATAGCAAGACATATTGATTGGCTCAAAATTATAAAACACAAAACAACCATTGCATAAACATTTAAAAGAAAAACACATTTATTTACTGTTTACAATTATGAAAAAAGGTACAAACAAAATTTGCACAAAGATTTCCTTTTGTTAAAAGCAGGTAAAGGATTGTTGCGGGGGGCTGAGAGGTGTGAGTGCCAATCGACCATGCAACTAAGAAGGTGGACACAAAGGCAAGGAAAGGAGACAGCAATAGCAAAGAAGGATGACAAATGCAGATGGTCACTTGGAAACGATAAAAATGGTATCTTTATTTTTCTTTTCTTAAGCGATCGGTGAATGGTGTGGCAATGGAGGGTGTGTATTGAGAACGGTATCCGGATGTGGACAGGCGCTGGAACAGGTCGTCAGACGTCAGTGGAATGCTGCAGTAAGTAGCTGGTGGCTGCCGGAGTCACTAGAAGCTGCACGAACTAGCTGGGGTCTGCGGGAGTGAACTGGAATGCCGCTAGGCTCGGTCGACTTGACTGGGCGCTTCAAAGTCTCCTTGCCCCCCCCCCCCAGCTGAGAAATATTTACTCTCCTCCCCCACTTGAGAGAGATGTGACACAAAGTCTTTTTTAATGTGGGGAACCTGAGCATGTACGCCCAGGTACAGGTCAAAACATTACCTATCCATTGCGATGGATAGGTTCAAAACCAGTGTAAACTGGTCTTAAACTGGTCTTATTTGGTCATTTCAGACTCAGCCGGAAGGCTGAAGCCCTCTGAGCCAAGAGGTCTCTTGCTGTGAAATCACTGACATTCATACAAAAATGTTCGTACAACTGCAGCGAGCTTGCTAAACAAATAAATGACTATAATTAATTTCAGGCCATATTAATTACAGTCAAAAGTGTATTTGGTGTTTGTTGACTATATTTAGATTAATTTCGGTTCGAACTTAAATGTCTTTTGTTTTTGTTTCATGGCGAAAATTAAGTTTTTGTGTTTTTTTGTTTGTTTGAAAAGAGGTCATTGCTATTTTTAGCACACACGGGTCATGACAGGTGTATCCGGGATTGTTTACACTAAAGGGGAGTGGTGATCTGGCACACCTGCGACAGGATCACAAGCAAAAAATGGGGAAAATTACAACTCAGGAGATGACAAGAACTTTAAAAAATAACAGAAAGAAAAAACAATAAGGCAGTAAAAAAAAAAAAGGTGCAACCACCTTTGAGAAAAACACAAAATGACCAACTTGTTTGCCCCACAAGCATCTCTGGGATACAGTAAATTTTTTAAAATAATTTTTTACACAGTTCATTCCTGTAAAACTTTCTCAGGTGAATTTTTACTGGAACTTCAAATTTCTCTTGTCTCTTTGTGGCTGGCTGGTAACAGAGTCCTTTTAATGTTCTCTAGATGTCAGTGCTTTCTTTGATGTTGACCTGCCGTCTTTCCTTGCTGTCAACAGGTTTTCTTATATTTACTGATCTGAGTCTGGTGTATTAAAAAATTTAGACTCATTTCTGCCCCCCTCAATTTGGGATGTTATTAGAGCTTGAGACCATGTCTCTTATTGGTCAATATATACAAAAATCATTTTCCATTAACAGGAAATGGTCCTTTTCAAAGTTTGGCAAGTTTTAGACAATGATCCAAAAAATATATACATTTGTAATAAATTTCACACATACCATCTGGCCTGATAAAAATATACTTCTCTCAAAAGAATGTGCCTTAAAAAAACAACCTAGATATTTATACATTTAAACAAGGGTAACATAATAGGGTAAAATAATAAAAATAATAATAAAAATAAAATTTTTATAAGGGAGATAACTCGTCTAGTTCTTACTTTTGTACTACTCAGTTAATGCTCACTCATTTACATTCATTTATGTGTGTTGTGGTACAGTGGATATCGGCTCGGAACGAGAAACCGGGGAGCCGAGTTCAAATTCCAGTTGAATCCATTGTATTCACTTACACAAAAATACCCTTGGGAAAGGTATTAATCCATCTCTTCCTTCCAGTTATGGGTTAAATAGCAGGACAGATTGGGTTCTATAGCCTTGGTCGGCAACCAGTCTACCGCAGAAAGCAATGGTAACCTACTGCGGGATAATCTTCTGCCCAGTCAGTCATGTCTCTTTTGAGACATGACCGCCTAAGCGTGTATCATGTATGGCACTTAACTGACTGACTGACACTAAGTCCGAGAAAACATGGTTTGACCTGAGGATTGAACTCAAAATTACTGTGTCAACAAATTTATGAAGCAATGCTTTAATCAAATAGGCTACTGTGTCGTAAGAAAATTCATAGAGAATTAAACATAACATGGAATTCATGTAGCATTAAACGTAACATGCTACTGTTAAGTGCAGCAAGATTTTGTAAATAGGTATTTGATTTTTTTTCTACAAATCATGGTTATCTACCCCCACCCCAGCCAAAATCGAAATAGTATACTTAATTTATTTTCTTTTGGATGTGATATTCTTAATGAGCAGCCAAAATTGATCACCATGTGTAAGTGGGATCCATCCCCACTGCCAGAGAGTGCTTTTTAGAGACATTTGAACCCTATTTAAACTTTTCTTTGCAGGTTTGTTCAAATTACCAGCTGTCAAATATAAACATTTTAAAACGAAAATTAAGAACTATTTTATTTATTTTTAATATCTAATTTTAAGTGTATTTGCTTAAAAACAAAAATAATATACTCACCCAGAGTCACCGCCCCATCGACACTCCCCTTTGCACACCGCTGGTTATTCAGAATTGTTAGAATAATTTTCTCATCATTAAAAGAGATATGGTAATTTATGGTAATTTAGTAAAATCTATGAATATTTAATTTCTATGAAAATCTAAAGGAGTCACAATCAATGCTTTTTCTGAGTTAGTTCAGTGTATCTGCATTTAACACAATATTTTTATATGGCAAATAAGATATTCCAAGATAATGATATTCATAATTTTCTCATGATAAGAGGAGAAACTATAATGTAGTAAATTCTTAATTTCTGTGAACACTCCAAAGAGAATCTATGCTTTTCAATCTCATCAGTTTTATTCAATTTTTATAGACAATATTTTTTATAAAGCAGACAAATTATTACAATATGAAATTTGTGCATAATTTTTTCATTTTTTTTTTTAATCATTTTAACCCAAGCAAGGCAATAAATCCATGGCACATGGTGAATGAATTTTACAAAAAATAATTAATGAGAGAAAACAATAAAAGGACAGGAATTAAGAAAACAGAAGATGACAATTGACTGCATTTAAATTTTTGAAAATCAAAAACTTGAATGCAAGAAGCCAAAAGAGATTTTCACAAGAATCCCAAGAGAAAAAACCATCAGCATAGAACACAGAAAAGTCTTCAAATCTTACATTCATGAAAATGGTAAGCTGCACTATATAAAGTCCTTCAAGACCAATAGTAGAAGACCAATGTGTAGAACACACCAAATATTATTCCTCTCTGACATGATGGGAGCTAGGTTGATACTAAATGTTTGAAGTTTAAACAAGCTTATTTTTCTAATTTTTATGGGCCTTTTGGGAACAAATACATCAACTGTTACTTAAGATGCTAAACCATGTTTTCACATGTACATAGATTTTCTATTGTGTGTGTCTTCATATGCAGAGCGCGATTAGTAAATAGTCACTGTTTTATAGTTTTAATTTTGTGCATACACATTGTTTGATTTTGTCAGTTCCAAAGTATAGTAGGGTCAGTTGGGAACCATCTTGTATAAAAGAGCATCATGAAACAATTTCAGAAATTTGGAAAGGACATGCTGTACTGCTTGGCATTTGCCCCTAAGCTTCAATATGAACATTTCAGAGTGTTTGGGTGTCAATCTGAAATCAGTGCAGTCTACAGAGGATTTGAAAAAAGTTGGATGATATATCCAGTCAACGTCATAGTGTTCGGAGCAATCACTAGTGATGTCAACATTATACCTCCATTCATCTTATCATGGGGCATCAGATTCAACACAGAGGCCTATATCAAGTGCTTTGAGGAGGTAGTTCTACCCTGGATCAATAAGAGAGCTGCTGGAAGACCCTATGTCTGGCAAAATTGGAGTAGATAGAGTAAACTATCGCCCGGTTCACACTCCACTCACGTCTATTGAACAGGTGTAGAGGCTCATCCCTTGTTTCCTGTTTAGGATGTGGTTTCCGGCTTTCTCTTTTCCAATCTTTTCACTCTTATGTATCCCCCTGCTCATCAGTGGCGTTACCGCCTTGCTCAGGGTGATATGATTAAAAAAAAAAAGGATTCTGCACCATGTCACACAAGCAGGAGAATCCAGTCATGGCTATCAGACAATTTCTGTAAACACAACACCTCTTGCATCTGGCCCTTTAACTCCCTAGACTGCAACCTCCTTGATTATTATGTGTGGGGCAGTGTTGTGCAAGAGACCAGCAAAATTCCTTATAATCCCACAGATGAACTGAAAGCAAGGATTATGACAACATTTACCGACTTAAACAAGGACACAGTCCAGAAGAGTTACAGGAGATTCCAAAGTCATCTGGAGGCTATGGTTGAAACCAATGGCGATTTTATTGACTTTTATTTACTTTTTAGTATTTGAATATATTTTTGTATAATTTTGGTAAATATATATATCAAAATGAGTTGTCATTGTTATTTTCATTTTTTGCATAATTTAGATAACAGTTTATCCATCGTACCTTGTATATGTGCAAATTTCTTTATGGAAATTAAATAATATAAATACCTTGAGCTGTGACCAATTTAGGAGAAAGAAAATAAAAAAGCATTCTGAAGAGAGATGGGTGCCATTAAGCTGTTCTGCCTTAAACACACCCTCTGCTACTACTGCTGCAGTATATATCTTGCCCTAAAACAGCTATGTCCAAAGTCTGGTCTGGGAGCCAATTGCAGTCAGCAGCCATATTTCATATGGTCCCAGTCTTCTATCATAGAATGTATCCCTTATGGCCCCACCAATATTGTCAATTAAAGTATGCAAGTACACACCTAAGAAATGCAATTTCATGTTTTACCAAAAGATGGTAGCAGCATTGCATGGCTGCCCACTGGTGGTGTTGTAGCAGAACTCTGGATCCTGATTGGTCATCAAATCGCAAAATTCAAAATACGACAGAGAAATGGCTTTTCTGCAGCTAAAGAAAAAAAAAATCCCTCTTTGAGCCAACCCATGTGACTGGATTGAATATTTAAGGATGGTCTCTAACTGGTCAAGGTGGTCAGTCAGAGGAGGCGGGCTGCTGACACAGCTAAAATGTAACTCTCAACCTCAAGTGACCCAGACATTGTCCTCTCTCTTTCTCTTTATCTATTTCAACAACTACTACTAGAATATTTTGTACAAACTCTTGATACACTTAACTTTCTCAATGAACATTAATTCTTTCCTCTTAATAAATTACTATTTTAGCATACAAAAAAATGTATATTTTATTGTTCCACTCTTCTACTCTAATCCACACATTCCAACTGACAACCAACCTTCTGATGCTGATAATTCAACATAAAACTTGTAAGCTGTAGGGAGTTTGGTTAAGTCCGACACAAGGCCAAACAAAAGAAATATTAACCAGCTCCCTACACTTCAGTGTGATCCTAACCTTGGCCTTTTCCAGCCAATTTTTAAAATCACTACCTTTGAACTAGACCTTACTGTTGTGATGTGAAGTTTAGCACTAATCGGTCACTTTGCCACTCATTCTCAGTGACCAAGTTATATAGGCTCTCTCTTGCATTTATGCAAATTAGACATATTAATTTGCCAGTGTCACTGCACTTACCTTTTTACAGCAGTCCAGATCTCAGTATCACCCTTCACAGGTGTGTAATTTGTGCAGGTGTGTAATTTGTTTTGGTCATCTGAGATGAATAAATTCTAAAATATTAGTGAATTAAATTGGTTTTGCCCGATCAAAATCAGTTATGAATACATTTGGACACTTGGACTTGTGTGACTTAATGAAATTCTACTTCTTAATAAGATGAATGTTAGTGTTATGTTCCTATTCATATGTTTTTAACTTAAAAGTTGACAACAACATTAATTACCAATAATATGGTCTGTTTAAGATTAACCTGAGATGTAATATAGCTTTCTGGAAGTTTTCTTTTTTTCTTAGATATATTTTACTTTATCTTATGTAGGCTTCAGATATGACAGACTGAGTGATTTTCCTAAGATCAGTTTAAATTTGATATCCGTATGAAGAAATGAAAATATGCCATTTGAAATAAAATTTTCATAAGATAGTTGGTTTGTATTTAATTTTAATCATTCAAAGAAGGCCAAGCAGAATGGTTGGCCCTCATGTATATTCATTTCATCAATCTGGCCCACATTGAAAAAGTCTGGACACCTCTGAAGGATCATGATTATATTCTGTTATAATAATATTCTGTTATATATAATATAAATAATTATAACTTTCAAATGGCAGGTTACAAAATTTGGGCCCAATCAGATTATTAGTATACAAATTACAGTTATTTAAGTGAAGCTACAGTTATAAATTTTCAAAACAGTCAAAACATTTGAATTTAGTGTGTTGTTAAAGCATTGCTTTCTGATGGGAAAAAATACTGCTCAAGCAAAACAATGGCTTGATAAGTGTTATTCAAACTCTGCTCTCTAAGAAACAACAGTTAAGAGGTGGTATACTGACTTTAAATGTAGTCATACATACACAAATGATGCTGAATGCTCAAGTTGCCCCAAACTGGAAGTTGTCCTGGAAAACATAAAAAATATCCACAAACTTGATTTGGCTGATCATAAATTGAAGTTGCATGAGATAGCAGTTGAGTTGAACATATTAGAAGGCAGTGTATTCACTATTTTGCATGAACATTTGTCAATGAGAAAGCTGTGTACAAAGTTGGTGCTGCGTTTGCTCACAGTTGACTAAAAACAACAACGCGTTGATAATTCAAAGCATTGTTTGCAAATGTTTCAACAAGAAGGAGTTTTTGCATAGATATGTGACAATGGATGAAACATGGATCCCCCACTTCACTCCAGAGTGAACTCAACAACCAGTTGAGTGGACAGCAGCAGGTTAAAGCCATTCAAAGCGACCAAAGATGCAAACATCAGCAAGCAAAGTTTTGGCCTCCATATTTTGGGATGCACAAGGTATTTTCTTCATCAATTACCTTGATAAAGAAAGACTCATCAATAGCGAATATTATATACCATAATTGGTGCGTTTAAAAGAAGTCATCAAAAAACAGCTACAAATGAAGAAGAAAAAGTGATCTTTCACCAAGACGATGCACTGTGTCACAAACCAATTGCAACGATGGCAAAACTACATGAATTGCACTTTGAATTGTTTCTACCTCCACTCTATTCTTCATATCTGGCCCCCAGTGACTACTGACTGTTTGCAGACCTCAAAAGAATGCTCCAGTGAAGAAGTGATATCCAAAACTGAGGCATATTTGAGGCCAAAAACAAATTGTTCTACGAAGGCATCAAATTGTTAGAGAAACATTGGAATCAGTGTATCACCCTAGAAGGAAACTATGTTGAGGAATAAAGTCAAATTTTGCCTAAAAGTTGTTGTTTTATTTGTTAAGTCCAGGAATTATTGAGTGATGTGTTATAAATATGCAATTCTAACAGGAAATATTTTTTGACAATTTAAGTCATTTATGTCAGAAACGTGTAACTTATATCAGAGGCCTCCATAATTAATGACCTAGTTATATTTTTAATTGACATTTTCACTTACCAAATATATTTTTCTCTTTTAAATTACATTTGCGATTTCATTAGTAAATAATTTTAGCACTTCTTGATAGGTATCATCACAGACTCACTAAAAAAATTAAGTAAAAAAAACATATTTTAAATAATGTCTTTGAAGTTACATTTTGCTTTTATAAGAAAGATAATAGTATAAATCTGATATTTAAAAAAAAGTTTAATGAAGCTTGCAAAGTTTTGGCACATTTTCAAACATTGGTATAGTCACTTATCCCTTGTCATTCATTACAGATGAAAAAAATGAAAACAACAAAATTAAATATTTATCTGTATTTCTGAGATGAGGAAATATTTAAAGTATTTACATTATTCGAATTATTGTCCTCATCTTTGTTGCCATTTGTACGATTCAGCCATTGTACACTTCGACTGTCTTCAGGTGCAAAGAATTTCCAACCGAACCCTTTATTACAATCACTGGGGTATATGAACTCCATTCCTTGCATAAAGCCTCAATTGGATGTCATAAGTTATCTCCCTCTAACCCTGCAAGTTACTTGTTTGCCACTGCTGTAGCCTGGTATTGAACTCACAACTCTAAGAGTCAAGTCAGGAATTAACCAACATCTATATCCACTTGACTATGTGTCCTAAACAATTTCAAAATATAACAAATTACACCATCTATCCATCCAAGTTTACAGCACCTGCTATTCCTACGCAGTCACTCATCTAGGCAATGACCAGGCTTGACATTGCTTAATTTTATTGGTCATAGACAAACCAGTTTCACCATAATGTGACCATAAACCTTCTCAGTTTTTTTTTCTATAATGTTTCTTAAGTTCAGTGATCATCTTCAACATCCCAGATGAATTTGTTACATTGACTTATAGTATACCATTATAGAATAATAACACTTACCGCTGTAAGGATCCCAGCTAGCATCAAGCTGGCAGACAAAAATAAAGCAGGCTGTAACCGAATACAGAACCTGCAACAATGCTAAAAAATAAAGCTGGTATAAATAAGTCAGGTTAGCCAAATGCAGATGACAATTCTACTCCTGCAGCTTCTTCTCTCGCACTTCCTGCCTGTGGAACTCGCTCCCATATTCTTGCTTTCCTGACGGCTACAACCTCCAGAAATTTAAATGCAATGTCAATACTCATCTATTAACCACTGGACTCTAGCTCTCTCCCCACCCCCGTATATCCTTCCCTTTCTCTCCACCTATGTATCTGTCATCGCACCTGCATTCTCAGCTTTCTATTACTCCTTCTAACTAGTTTGTACTCCTCACTCTTTTCTAATTAATCTTTTTACTATTATGTAGCTCCCTGCTCATCAGTGACATTTCTGCCTTGCTCGGGATGAAATTAAAAAAAAAAAAATACAGAAATATCTCCACTCATTTACCAGCAGCCAATCACAGCCCATGCAATGGACTTGCCCGCTTGAGCACAATGAGGTGCTCTAGTGCACTATAAATAGCTCTCCTTCTCAAGTTGGATTAGTTTTTGATCACTCAGTCTGTTCCATATCTGAGTGCTGTTTTGACAACTTCATAATTCTACATACTATAATAGTGATGTCAACAAAAAAACTGTCCTTTTAAAACACTTTGCCCTTTTTTCTTTAAGTAGAAATTATTTTGATATGTGTAAGGACATACAAATCTGAATCTGATTAGTTTGAAAGACACCACTATGAAATTCTCAGCTTTAAGAATGTAAAACAAAAAATTCCCCATCATTGCCATAAAGACAAATTTAAAGAAACCTTGAATAAAACTTAATCATCACACATGAGAAAGAATTTTATCTTTGTAAAGAGAAAATATTAAATTTTTATCAACATAACTTGGAAATAAGTAAGATCTCACGAGTTGAACTTGAAGGAAATTTCACTATTTTGATCGATTTTTTTCTAGGGAGGTTTGAGAGACCTAATTTGATAATTTCTTAAATGAGACTGATATTTCATATGAATTGCCTAATCACAGAAATGTTTGCTGGCTAAGTAAGGGCATTGTATGAAAATGCTTCTATGAATCAGTTGATGAAATAAATCTTCATGGAATTGATAGGAAAATAAATATTCTTGAATTTTAAGATACTCAGTGGATTAAATTAGATTGCGATTAACATTGTCATTTGAATGCATCATGACTGATCTTTCTATATGCACTGAAGTGTGATAATATGAAATGTAGTATTAAATCCCCAAGGCAGATTGACAAATTATTTTCATTAGAAAAATTTAAGCTCAGCACTAGATAGGAAAGTGAATAGGCATGAATCATGGATATTGTATTACAAATGATTTATTGAGAAATGTATACAGCATTCATTTTGTGCAAAACAGTCAGATCTGACACATTGAAATGTGTCTTGCTGACCAAGTGAAGGAACATTTACATCTGACTAGTCACTAATGTGGAATTACGATACATATTCACTTTAAGAAAAACGAAACTATGCTACCAGAAAATGAAACTTAGTAATTAAATTTAAGGAAAGTAATCTGAAATAGCCAATACATAATTATTTTTCATAATAGATATTTTTAAAATCTTTATCAGACAAATATTTTTGGTAGATATTTTAATTAGTTGAAAAATCACAAAATACTTTTAATAACAATAATTAATAACAATAATTTATAACTAATAATAATAATTAACTAATAACAATAATTAATAACTACAATAATTCTTGATAGAATTACATTATTAATTAACAAATGCAATTTTTCTTTAAAATAACATTGGGTTATTGTTAGTTAATAATTATTATACTTTTGGTTAGTAAAACAAACATCATAACTGATAACTTAGGTACTGTCAAAATTTGTGCTAACATGTCTTAAAACCATATTTAAAATAATTCAAATTTTTAGAAAGTTTATTTTAAAGTTAATACAAAATCGACCTAATCTGAAGATAAAAATGTCATAAGTCGAGAGAAAAATATTCCTAAAAGTCTAAACAAGGATATTTTTACCCATATTTCTATTTGGCTTCAAATATCACCTCACAGAGATCAAAATATATTTGTCGCTTTTCTCAAGGGAATTAATAAATTGCTTTAACATAAATAATTTATACTGCATTTTTAGAAGCTATTTTTCATCTTTTGATACAAAATTTTTTAAATCCAAATAAGTGCAATCATATTTTAATCAATTTTATTTTACAACATTTACATGTAGTATTTTGTTTCATATTCTTCTTAAGGAAAAAACTGATCAAAATATGAAACTTGGTAATTAAATCTAAGAGAAGTAATTCTGAATTAACAATTCACAATAATGTTCATAAATCTATTTTTTAAATAATCTTTAGTTTGGTTTATTTTGTTTTATGGTCTATCAACCTCAATGCTGACAAAAATTTTAGGATAGGTTTGCATGAATAGAATATGTATTCTTTGTAAATAATCAGTTTGTAGATCAGGTTTCATTGATATATTTTTTGCAAAGAGGGGTTTTGCCAAGAGTCAAATGTATTTCGATACAGGTAATTTCTTTTTCCAAATATCAATTGCTGGTATTTTTCTATAAAAATCTATTTTTAGACTTTCATAGTGTTTTGATCACAGTTTGTATTTGTCCAGGCTGGGATCCTAACAGATGCTACCACCCCAGGTCAGAGTACCTAGGAACAGCAGCAATTAAAAGGTGGTTCCATGTTCCTCAAAACCTCCCCATCAGAAGTCTTGTTGCCATACACAATTTATTGCCATACTCAGGATGGTAGTTTTTATGTCTTGCTGTGCTGTAGCATATATTTGACAAGCTCTCTCCAATGTTATTCAACAACTGATGTGCCTTTCGAGATTCCTCGCCTTTCAGAAGGTTCTTTACCAGGTGTTCCTTGGTCTTCCTCACTCTTTTTAATTTTCCCTCAAGTGAGACAAATCCCATGGCTGTATTTTAATTTTTTCATGCCTTTTTTTTCCAAAAGTGGGGGTGACAGTATGAGAGTATTATTGTTGAATGCTGATCTTTATGACAGCTTATGAGCAACTGTTTGTAAACATCATTTTCATGATGTGTGATACGGTTTTTTTCATGTGTTACATGCCCCTCATTTTCAAACCAATTTTAACATTGGTTTTGATAACTAACCTCCATCTTGTTGAAATTTGGGACAAATAAAATTTAGAAGTTTGAGGTCAAATATTATTTTATAACAATCTATTCATCTTTAAATCTGAATTTTATGCTTGTATTTTTTATTTTTGTACGTGACTTATGTGCCCCTTATTTGAGTTTTCTTGTGAGAATTAATAAATTGTTCTGACAAATTACACTACATTTCAGAAGCTATGTTTTCCTGTTGATACATGATTTTTGAAATCCAAATAAGTGCAATCTTAATTTAATTAGTTTCATCTGACTGGTCACTAATCTAGAATTATGTTACATATGCTCTTAAAAAAAAAAAATTGATCAGTATCAATTTGCTTGGGCTCAACTCCAAAACTATTTGTAATGCAGTCTTGCCAATTAATATTCAAAATCTTCCTAAGAGAAGTAATTCTGAATTGACAATTTGCAATATTGTTCACAATTTTCTGACATTATTTCAAAATCCCATTCATTGCCTTTAGATCATCATAGAAAGTTCCGTCATTTATTCTTTTCTTTCAGTTAAGATTTAAGTGAGAAAAGTAAAAATAACTTTTAAAAACACATTTTTTAAATTTTATTAATATTTTTCAAGAACTTTTTTAGCTGAAGATATTCATGACTTTATTGTATATAATTACTCCTATTTATTTTTTAATCAGATTAAGTTGGTCCATGTTTCTTTAACTGTGATCTCATTAAAATCACTAAATCCCAAATGCCACATGAATAGTTTTTATCTAGTATGTATGTACATAAGAGATTGCTAACAAGTGTGGGTTTACATGTTTTTTCAAGAGTGACAAATATGCAAATTCCAAATCACACACATCACATGAATATCTCCTCAATAATATGTCTGTATATTTTCAAATGGATCTATTCTGTGAATTCTTTCCAGCATGTTTCTTCATGTGAGTTTTCAAACTTGACAACTTTATAAAAGCAGATCCACATACTTCACATGAATGGGGTTTATATCCAGTATGCATTCGCATGTGCATTCTTAATGTTGAACTCTGTGAAAATGTTGTGTTACACAATTCACACAAATATGGTTTTTCACCGGTATGTATTCGTATATGCTTTTTTAAAACTGAACTTTCAGAAAATGCTGAACCACAAATTTCACATGAATATGGTTTCTCACCAGTATGTGTTCGCATGTGGCTTTTTAATGTTGAACTCTCTGTAAACTTTGAGCTACATATTTCACATGAAAATGGTTTTTCACCAGTGTGTATTCGCATGTGTCTTTTTAAACTTGAGCATTCCGAAAATGCAGAACCACATTCTTTACATAAGTATGGTTTCTCACCAGTATGTGTCCGCATGTGATTTTTTAATGTAATATTCTGGGAAAATGTTGAACTGCACACTTCACATGAATATGGCTTTTCTCCAGTATGTACTCGAATATGCTTTTTTAGAACTGAGCTTTCAGAAAATGCTGAACCACATATTTCACATGAATATATTTTCTCTCCAGTATGTGATCGCATGTGACTTTTTAAATGTGCACTCTGTGAAAATGCAGAAGAGCATACATTACATGAATATGGTTTCTCCCCAGTATGTATACGCACATGACGTATTAAACTAGATCTCACTGAAAATTTTGAGTTACACAATTCACACGAATATTGTTTTTCATTTGAATGTTTCTCCATGTGATTTTTTAATTCTAAACTTTGTGAAAATGCTGAACCGCACACTTTGCATGAATATGGTTTCTCACCAGTATGCACTTGCATTTCGCATTTTAAACTTGCACCCTCTGAAAACATTGAGCTACAGATTTCACAAACAGTTTTTTTTATCCTGAACTTTATGAAACACAAGTGTATAGTTTCTCTTCAGTATATGTGCTAATATGAATTTTTAACATAAAACTCCTGAAAATTTTGAGCTATACTCTTCACATTTGGTTTTTTATAAATGTGTATCACTATGTCTTTTTTAATTTGAACAAACTACAATTGCTAAAATATACAATCACCATGAATGTGGTTTTTCTCCAGTGTGTGTACCCACGTAATGTAAATTCTGTGAAAGCTCCAATCCTTTGATAGGAAATCCCTTTTCATGGAAATTCAATCTGCAAAAGAAAATAGCACAGTCTTAGTGACTTGGAAATTTAGTTTCAACAGACCGTTCTTAAATATGAATAAACATATTTAAGAAAAAAATGTTTTCCAATCAATTTTTTTATAAACAACAAATTCAAAAACATTTTCATAGCTATGATTTTAATGGTTGTTTTCTTGACATGAATACCCCTTACAACACACGTTCCAATTCAGATATAAGGGTTTAGATAATTTCATAAATACTAAAAATATATTTAAAATTTTTAGAAAAGTTTCATAAATTTTAATAAAATGATTTTAAAAATTTCACAGCTTAGATAAAATAAAAAATAATAAACAGAAAAATTTATAAAATTTTATAAATAAAAGACATACCCACAATAAGACAAAAATTTAATGATACTTTTTTAATAAACCTCTTCTATAGTAAGGCTGTCCTAGTGATTCCAAGAGCAAAACCATTTGGAGTTTCAATTCCTGTAGGGGCACCCATGACAAATGGTTGAGGAGGAAGGACCAAAATGAATGTGGCCAACTCCCGAAGGCCCCAAACAGTGGAATAGACAAAGATGTACACAATATCAATGACCAAATCAACAGAAGAGGGCAGAACCAGTCAGGCTGGCATAACCAAAGCGGACTAAGCATCTGACAGTCCAATGCAATCAGGTTTGCTAAAAAGATCACACCAGTCTCAATCTCCATTGAACCACAAGGTAGGTGGTTCTGGAAAGGTGTGTAGGCTTCCCTGTCACACAGAATTGTTCACTGAAATAAAATTCACACAAATAGTCTAGTTAAACACCCTTTGACTTTGCTTTCTAGCACACTTTAGGAAGTCCAGTAGCAATGACTCCACAGGCAACAGAGGCAGGCTTGATCAGCTGGAGGCCCTTTGTTTGTACCCACATATGGGTGTTGGGTTTGTGATGGTTGTATTCCTCATGACCTGCAATGATTCGAGTATGCAGCAGCTGGTTTCATGACTCAGTCAGCCTCTTCAGAATAGCAAGGCTATAAAGCAGTAGTGGGCACACTACAGCAAACAGGCAATGTCAGACAACACATAAAAAAACCCAAAACTCATCATCAGTTAATCAAAGACTTTTTTGTGTTGTTTTATTTTAATCTAATCAGTTTTCCATAAAATACAAAGCAAAATCTGCAATGTTACTGATCCTGACCTAGCATCTTAGCTTCAGTTACTTTCCCATTACTGTAATATATCTTCCCTGTGCCTCTTTTACAAATATTTTCAAGATAACTGTGTCAGATTTGATGAATTTAAGCATATGGATTGGTGGGAAAATTTCATCATTTTTCAGTTGAAATGGCTAGATCTATGCTAACAATTTCTTCTCTTGCACTTCTCCCTTGCAAAAATTTCTTCCAGCTTCTTGCTTTCTAGTTAAATTTGATCTTGAGAAAATTAAACACAATTTCAATTGTTATCTTCTGCCTTCTTAAGTTCTGTTCTTTTATTTCTCTCTCCTTATATATATTTTTTTTGTTTCCCCTCAAGCAAGGTGGTAATGCCACTAGAACACAGAAGTTATAGGGAGTGAAAGAGATATATTCATTTTATTAAAGATCCATAAAATATAACCAAATTTGTAGAGACAATTAAGTTACTGGGTCATTTCCTACTAGTATTTGGGTCAGTGATAGTGACATGCAGAGGTTTAGTGATTTTGTTGGTGACCAGGGCCAACCAAGGTAAGTAAGTATTGGTTATTCTTGCATATAAGAATCTCTAAATAAATGCAGTAAAAGCAAACACAAGATCCCTCTCCCCACAAAAAAATCAAAACTTAAAGTGATAAATTGGAAAATGGTGCTTTCAAAACACTGACTGAAAGGGATATATGAAATTAGATTAATATCATAGTCAGTCAGTAAAATGTCACGTGATACACACTTTGGGCAATCATGTCTCTTTCGAGACATGACTGACTGGGCAGAAGATTTTCCTGCAGTAGGCTGCCATTTCTTGCAACTCATTGCTAATCAAGGCTGTATAACCCAATCTGTTCTGCTATTCAACCCATAGCTGATGGGAGAAAAGATGGATTAATACTTTTCTCAAGGGTATTTGAATACAATGAACTGAACTGGAATTTGAACTCAGTTTTTCGAATTCTCATTCTGAGATTATATTCATTTCACCACTAAATACTAGTCAGTGAAACAAGATGAGAATTATGTGAGTTTTGTACATCCATCCAAAATAATGTCAGTCAGTTAAGTGCCATACGTGATACACGCTTGGGCGATCATGTCTTGAAAGAGACATGACTGACTGGGCAGAAGATTATCCCGCAGTAGGTTGCCATTGCTTTCTGCAGTAGACTGGTAGCCGACCAAGGCTATAGAACCCAATCTGTCCTGCTATTTAACCCATAACTGGAAGGAAGACACGGATTAATACCTTTCCCAAGGGTATTTGCGCGTAAGTGAATACAATGGATTCAGCTGGAATTCGAACTTGGCTCCCCGGCTTCTCGTTCCGAGCCTATACACTGTACCACAACAGTTGCTAAAAGGAAAAAAATAAAATTTCTTTTAAAAAGAGTTCAGTTAGAGATAGCATTTCAACATTAATCTTCATGTGACAAAAAAAAAATTAATTTCAAGTAATTTCTTTTTAAAATAAACATTAGTGTACAAACGTTGTACTTTTTTCTTTAATTTCGATCCAATTTGAAAGAAAATAAAAGAGTTTAAGGCAAACATCAATTCTCAAAAAAAGAAAAAAATATTTTTCGAGTTTTATGGAATTATTTTTGTTCAGATGCTGGCTATATTTTTCGGCTCATTGTTGCATAAATAATCGTTTACTGAAATAAATAATATCTTCAAGTATTTTTCTTTAAAAACCAAAATGGAAGAGAAGCACCAGGAAGTCTATATCGAAAAGTAAAAATGTTCCCCGCGATTTTTTTACATTTGTTTTTTGTTTTCTTTCTTAAAAAAAAAAAAAAGAAAATATTACGTATTACCCAAACTAGTCTAAAAGGAAAGCATATGCTTTTTATTTCTTTATTTTTTCGAAATGAAAGCAAAAAAACATCAAAATACTGAGATACTCATACTGAAAATTTTGTTTAAATAATTTCTTGATTTTGAGTAAATATTTTAATTTTTTTCAGTAATTTAGTGATTTATTCAAACGTAATAATTATTTAAATCTATTAATTAAAAAATATTAACTTGGAAATCTTGGAATTAAAATTAAAAAAACTAAAATAAAGAGCTGCAAAAAAGATTTTTCATTTGTTAATAAAGAAATTAAATTTATGTTAAACGTATTGCTTCTTTTTTTAAAGTTACCTACACTAAAAAAACAAAAACAAAAAACATTAAATTATATAAAAACCTTTTTTCGCTTCTGCTTTATGGTTTGATGAGTGAGGCAAAAAAAACCCCAAAAACGTGGCAATATTTTTATAAAGATGTCTAGAAACAGTTTATGTATAGAAATCAATTTTACTTTTAATTCGGATTAACTTTTTTCTTTTTAGATCATTATTTTTCAAACAGAACCGAAATTAAAGTTCAAAGGAGGAATTTAAAAAGTGTTTTCCAGTTGTTGTTTTTTTCAGAAAATCCGTGAAATGTGTTTTTCTTTCTGCAAATTTGTAAATCAAAAGAGATAGAAAAAATATACTTACTTCTTTCGGTTTGTTTTTCCTCGATTTTTGTCTCCAGAACAAGTCTATATATTAGAAAAAAAAAAGTGGGAGGAATACAGAACTTGAGAGAAAAAATTAAATTTAAAAGCTATTGCTTGCTATTATTAACAAAATGAGCTCAAGTAAAGGGAGGTAATTCATGGATTTCTTTTTTTAGTTTAATAAATTTTATTTTTTTTTACCTATTGACTTTGTTCTTTGTATTTCATTTAAAGCGAGGTCTATTTCATGGAAACATATCCGTAACTAAGCTACAATTGGTAAAAATATCTACTTAATTGTTTTTTTTTTTCAGATGCTATATGTTTAGTGTTTAAGCCCCGAAAAAGAATTAAATTAGAAAATGAAAATCTTTTTTAAGTCATAAAAACTAAAAAGTCACTGCAAATATCCAGCCAGAAGGATATCTCTCCTTAATAATGTTTTTCTAATCATATCACTCCAAGCAAGTTGTTAACGTCACTGATGTGCACTGGGGTTGGGTTAGTTAACTGAGATAGCCAGTGAGTGACCCCAAAAGACAACCAAATTACTGCCAGCCAAGAAGAGAAAAGGAGAGACAAACTATCTAACACAGGGCCAGCAAAAAAGAAAGAAAGAAACTAGCAATCCACCAGTCAAAGAGATTTCTGCTAAATGAAAAAATAAATAAACAAATAAAAAATAAAATAAAATAAAAGAATATTTAATCTACTTTTGACCTCAAACTCACAATTTTACTCTGTATTACTGTCACTCATGTTTATAATAACACATAACAACCAGATAATTTGGCTTACCTATTTTTGCCATATGCAGACATAGATGAGGATCAAATAAATACAACATCTTATTTATTGACCAACCAGAAGACAGAAAAAATATTCAAAGTTGATCCTATTCTTGCTCATCAAAATGCATAAATATGTGTTGATGTTGCTTTATCCTCTTAGAGAGTCACAAGTCTTTGTTGGATTGTCTCATCCAGTTTGACACGCATTTTCTCACTCTCTCATCTTCTCTTTTTTTTCCTTGTGCAATAAAAGAAAGCGCATACGAAGTGTCTGCCTGGACATTTGAAAATCAGACAATAAACAACTCTCACTATCACTTTCTCTTTTACTTTTCTTCTTCCCCACAACTATCCAGTAACTAAAGAGAAGACCAAAGAATCAACACACAAACGTTTACTATTATCATGCACACTGTTATAGTTTAAATCACCTTCTTACTCAATGAGTGTTATCTCCTCCTATAACTTATAAGAAACCATGAATGATCCCCCTTTTCCTCTAGAACTGATGGCCATTAAGACTCTTGACTTTGTAAATACTACACGTGTATTTTGTTGGTGAATAAAACTGATATCAACGGTATACTCACCTCAACTCGTCAATAACACTATCTTCTATTCACTTCAATTTTATTCACCAACAATAATAAGATGGACAGCTTACTGTGTCCTGAAAGATTCGACATGGAGCCTACAAATCCCAACTCAGAAAAATTATATAAGCACTGGAAGCTAACATTTAGAAACTATTTGAACACTATCAATAGCAGCAGTAACATTGAAAACAGCCAACAGAATTTCTTTGCTTTGGTAAACAGCATATCGGCCTCGGCATACGATATTATAAGTGATGCCAAGGACTACCATAACGCTATGGAGGCCCTAGACAACGCATACATCAAGCCTGCTAATATTGTATACAATAGGCATCAGCTTCTAACCCTTAAACAGCAACCAGCGCAGAGTGTCGATTCCTTTATGCAACAATTAGAAATTCTTGCGAAAGCTTGTAATTTCCAAGCAGGAAAACAAAAAACAATATATACAAGACGCATTTATCAGTGGCATCAACGCCTCCTCAATTCGACAACGGTTACTAGAAAAACCCTTCCTCACACTCCAAGAAACGTATGCAATGGCCAGATCACTGGAACAAGCGGGAAAACACAGAATGCTATGAACAAGGTAATAATACTATGGCTGCTACCACAGTCACTTCGTAAAATGACTGTTTAGCTACTGTACAGAAAAATGTCCAATCTAAAACAGTTTGCTTTTTCTGTGGAAACTCACGCCATCCCAGGCAGTTATGCCCAGCGCGTAATGCCAAATGCAGAAAATGTCAAAAAAAAGGACATTGGGCTAAGGTATGTACAGCTTTTGTAACTGCTGCATTATACGACACTGACCCTCCCCCGCCTGTTATCGCCTGAGTAAAAACGAAAACAAAGGACATTACGTTTACTAAATGCAAAATAAATGGTCATAGCGTCAATGCTATGGTAGACTCTGGAAGCGTGGGAACTTTTATTAGTAAAAATACCGCAAAAAAATTAAACCTCTCCATTATACCAAAGCAAAAGAAAATAGCTCTGGCAGACCCAAACAAACATGCAAAGATTATTGGCGAAACGATAGTAGATATCTCCCTAAAAAATAAGACACATACTGGCACGATTATAGAAGTGATTAAAGATCTCTTTGTTGACATCATCATAAGGAAAAGATATCCTGAAAAAATACAACAAAGTAACCATGAAATTTGATGGTCCAGGGATGAACTTATTATTGGAGCTGTAAACAGAAACAACTCTTTTCCTTCCATAAACATTCCTCCCCCGCCTCTCTTTTCTCGCCTTTCTACTAAGACAATTCCAATCGCCACTAAATCTTGCTGTCATACTATTGCCAACAATAAATTCATAAAGGAGGAAACTGCTAGAATGTTGAAAGAAGGTATAATAGAGCCTTCATTGTCTCCTTGGCGAGCTCAAGTTTTAGTGACTTCTAATGAAAACTATAAAAAAAGAATGGTTATCGATTACAGTGATACTATAAACAGGTTTACTGAACTGGATGCCTACCCTATGCCTAACATCACTAAAATGGTTGAAGATATAGCCCAGTATAAAGTCTTCTCTACATTGGATCTTAAGTCTGCATACCACCAGATCCCAATAAGTCTCAATGATCGTAAGTACACTGCCTTTGAGGTAGGTGGCAAATTATATCAATTTACTCGTCTTCCTTTTGGCATTACTAATGGAGTAAGTGCATTTCAAAGAAGTATGGACAACATTGTTGATAAGGAAAAGTTAGCTGATACATTCGTATTCATGGATAATGTTACTATATGTGGAAAAACCCAAAAGGAACATGACCACAATCTTCAAAAATTCTATGATGTAGCTAAAAGGTACAATATTACACTTAATGAAAACAATAGTATCATTTCAGCTAAGTCTATTACTTTACTAGGATACACTATCAAAAACAATCAAATTGCTCCTGATTACAATAGACTAAAACCTCTCCTTGAAATGCCACTACCTCTGAATCTCAGATCCCAGAAACGAATAGTCGGAATGTTTTCATACTATAGCAAGTTTATTCAAAATTTCTCTGACAAAATATCGCCATTAAACCACAACAAAGAATTTCCACCCCCCCTTCAGTATCACACTCATTTCAAATATTGAAAAATGATTTAAAGAATGCAACCTTGATTACTGTTGATCCTGAGAAAGAATTTGTAGTAGAAACAGACGCTAGTAATCATTGGATAGCAGCTACACTAAATCAACAAGGCCGACCTGTTTCATTTTTTTCACGGACTCTAAACCCTAATGAAATCAAACATCACGCTGTTGAAAAAGAAGCTGCCACTATAGCTGAAGCTCTGCGGAAGTGGCACCACTTCCTACTTGGCAGACACTTCAAAGTAATAACTGACCAAGAGCATTAGTTTTATGTTTGATAACACTAGAAAATCAAAAATTAAAAATGACAAAATATGTTGTTGGTGCATTGAATTGTCCCAGTTTAAATTCAGTATAATTTATCGTCCAGGGACAGAAAATAGTGTTACGGATACATTTTCTCATATCTCTGCCCTCACACACACCCTACAGAATCTTCGTAATCTGCATATTCAGTTATGCCATCCTGGTATTACGCGACTTTACCACTTCACGAGATCAAGGAACCTCCCATTCTCTTCGGACCAAATAAAAAGTGTAACCACCTCCTGCCAGTACCTAAAGCCGAAATTTGTCAACAATAACAAAGGGACACTCATAAAGGCTATATTACCTTTCCAACGATTGAATATTGACTTCAAAGGACCTTTACCAATGTCTATACATGGCAACAAATACTTACTCACAATAATTGATGAGTTCTCTCATTTTCCCTTTGCTTTTCCCTGCAAAGATATGACATTATGCGCTGCCTGAACCAACTATTTTCAATCTTTGGCATGCCTGATATGATACATACTGACAGGGCCACTGACTTCCTTGCAGAAGAAACTAAAACCTTCCTACACGGGAAAGGTATTGCTACCTCGAGAACAAGTAGATACCATCCCGAAGGCAATGGGCAAGTTAAGAAGCTTAATGGCACCTTATGGAAAGCCATTCAAATAACCCTACACTCTAGAAGCATGAAGCCATCGTATTGGGAAGACATGTTACCTGATGCACTCCACTCAATTAGATCGTTACTCAGCACCGCAACTAATGTGACGCCCCATGACAGACTGTTTAAATATAGTCGTAAATCCACCTCTGGGATATCAATTCCTGCTTGGGAAAAACCGGAGCCGATCTATATCAGGAACCATGCCAAATCAAGTAAGCACGACCCTCCGGTAACCCGGGCTACACTTTTGGAAATCAACCCTCACTATGCACACGTATGTCTACCCTCTGGTATTAAAACTACTGTCAATGTACGAGACATAGCCCCCAAGTCTTCGAAGGAAGAAGATGCTTGTAATAAAGACAACACTGCAAGCCCTGGGGAAGCCGGAGAACTGCATATTAATATGCCTGAGGCAATTGCTAGTGAGGAGGAAGATATATTGCCAGTAACAGAAGAAACCAGTGCATCGCAAGAAATTAATACTCAGGACTTAAACCCCATTGAACCTGTACAAAGATCAGCCAGAATACGAAAAATCCCTAGTAAATACAAAGACATGAAACCTCTCCTTACTCATAATAATTCTTGAAGGGGAAACTGTTATAGTTTAAATCATCTTCTTTCTTTCTTATAATAAACCACGAATGATACCCCTTTCCCGCTAGGACTGACAGCCATTAAGACTCTTGACTTTGTAAATACTACATGTGTATTCTGTTGGTGAATAAAACTGATATCAACGGTATACTGGTCTCAACTCGTCAATCACACTATCTTCTATTCACTTCACACACATAAAAAACATCAACTACATTTTTCTTTAAAAAAATTTCCTTAAATTCAACAAAAAGGAACTTTTTACATTTAAATACAATTCTTATAAATAATAAAATTTTTGTTAGATTTTGATTAATAAAAGAAAAACAATGCCAAGAATCATGTACGTGATCAAGGAAATTGTGAAAGATTCTAGGAAGATATTATTTGTTTTGTTTTGATTTATTTGCACAAGAGTGTAAGGTATAAAACTGATGTTGCGGCACAGTAGAGTAATAGATAGTGGTTTGGATTGATGAATCAAAGAGTCAAGTTCAAATTCCAGTCAGATTCAGTACATTCACTTAATTGCTAATACCCTTGGAGAAGGTATGAATCCACCTCTTCTTCCCCCAGCTATGTATAAATAACAGGACAGACTGGGTTCTATAGCCTTGGTTGGCAACCAGTCTACTGCAGTAAAAATTGGCAACCTACTGCGGGAAAATCAGTTATTCACCTAATGGATGGGAAGAAGTTTTGAGCCTTGGTTGGCAATCTTCCTTGTGATTGTGAAAATAAAAACACCCAGATGACGATCCATGTCTGTAAACAACCAGATGACGATCCACGCCCGTATCAGCCTTCCACTCACATCACCAGGATCTGAGTGCAGCAATGCTTGATCATGTTGCATGGAGTCAGGTTGATGGATTTTCGACCATCAGTTGATTGAAGGTTGATGATGACGAGTTCTAAAAGTTATAAATGCCTTTCACACACCCACACAAGATACTAATGAGTAGTTTGAAAAATTACAACCCATCGATTGTTGCAAATGTAGCTCAACAAATGTAGTCTCTTTTGAGTGTACAACAACAGAGGACTGCATGCCAAACAAGGAAAAAAAGTACATAATTAATGCACAAAATATAAGCATATCATACATAGTGAAAATAATGTTTACATACTGTTGCCAATAAACTGTGATAAAGGTTAGCATTCAACAAGTCCTGGACATGATGGTAAACTACATCTGGCAGCAAGGCCTCTGATTGGGAGGTTGTGAGGAGTATGGAATAATCACTTAATTGCTTTGTTCCCAGGTTCACCCTGACCCGGAGTGGTAGCACCTTTTAGGGTCCCAACTATGGGCAAATAGTTAACTCCCAAACTGGGGTCAAAACACTTTTATAAAAATACACTTTTATAAAAATATATACACCAAAATAGACTTTTAAAGAAAAATATACGTTTTTGAAGGAAAAAAATTACCAGCAATACATTTTTGAATAAAAAACTAGAAGACATCTTCAGTTTTTTAAAATATAAAAAAAATTTCATCAAAATCCGACTAAATCAACTTTCTCAATGTAGCTGAACATTAAAAAATACCTTAAAACCCCACTTTTTTGGCATTAAATAATCCGCAGACGTTGATAGTCATTAAACTAAACTCGAACTCAAACTCAATGGCATTCAACAACATGAATCTTGAACCCTCACCCCACTATTTTTTAAAAAAGCACAAAAAAAAAAATAAAAATAAAAATGAAAAATTGTTTCTGAAATGTAGTATAATTTATGTTAGAACCATTTATTAATTCCCATGGGAAAACCCAGAAATTTAGATGAGATGACATTTGAGGCCAATAAACTTAGAGAAGTATGGAAAAAAATATCCTTCTTTTGGCTTCTGGGAACATTTTCACTCAGCCTATCTTTTTCATTTAGGATAGAAGGCTCAATGAATTTATTTTTGCTTTTGTTCCTTTAAGATATTAGACACTAAAAAATGTGTGCAAATATGAAGTTATGTAGGGAGGATTATAACAATTTGTTCAGTATTTCCAATGCAAGAACTGTTTTAAACATCAAAGTAAGAATTAACTGAAGATTTTCTATGTTTTTGCTTAAAAATTTTTACATTTTTTAATTTAATTATCTGACACTAACCTATAACTTGTACTAAAAATAATTAGTGATTTTATTTTAATTTTTGCCATATTTGAATTTCTATGAGGTGATATTTGAGACCAATAAAGTCAATATGTGTGTTGTGGTGCAGTGGATATTGGCTCGGAACAAGAAATCGAGCAGTCAAGTTCAAATTCCAGTTGAATTCCTTACATTCACTTATGTGTAAATACCCTTGGGAAAGGTATTAATCTCTTCCTTCCAGTTATGGGTTAAATAACAGGACAGATTGGGTTCTATAGCCTTGGCTGGCAACCAGTCTACCACAGAAAGTAATGGCAACCTACTACGTCAGTCATGTTTCGAAAGAGACATGATTGCCCAAGTGTGTATCACGTATGGCACTTAACTGACTGAAAGCCAATAAAGTTGAAGAAGTAGGAAAAAATGTCCTTCTTTGAAGTCTTCATGTTAATGTTATATGAAAAAACTATGGTCCTCATTGTAGTGATCAGTCAGTTAAGTGCCATACGTGATACACGCTTGGGCGATCATGTCTCGTCAGAGACATGACTGACTGGGCAGAAGATTATCCCGCAGTAAGTTGCCATTGCTTTCTGCGGTAGACTGGTAGCCGACCAAGTCTATGAAACCCAGTCTGTCCTGCTATTTAACCCATAACTGGAAGGAAGAAACAGATTAATACCTTTCCCAAGGGTATTTGCGCATAAGTGAATACAATGGATCCAACTGGAATTTGAACTTGGCTCCCCGGCTTCTCGTTCCGAGCCAATATCCACTGTACCACAATGCACATATCTGGAATAGCAAATCTATATAATAACACTGATGAAGAGGAGGAGGGATTATGTATGAGCAATGAGTAGTAACACAAAGGACATAGGACTTAAGACTCGTTTCAGTGTTGAGTATGGAAATGTATGTTTTTTAATTTGTGGTTTATGACTAAAGAACTGGTTTGTTTAGGAGCATATGAACTCCTTATGGGTCATTTAATGCTAAAATTTAATTTTCTTAGGAGGATTAGTAGTAATTTCTTTGACACAAATGTGTGGTGAGTATGGAATTAAAAGTAACCCTCTCCTTGTCACTATTTAAAAAATTTGCAATCCAGTGTGAAATCTAATTTTGACCAATAGGAAAAAAGATTGATCCCCCGTACTGAAGGAAAAAGATGAAGTCAAATTTCATGATCCACTGTGAATTATTTTCTAACAAATGAAAGGAAGCGATTTACAAAACTGTGAAAAAGTCTTTTCTCTAAAAATAGAGAAAGAAAGGGGAACCAGCCAGATGGGGGCAGATATCAGATACGACACCACCAAGATGTGACAAAAGAAATTTCATTCCGCTGAACCAGGCATAATGTCTCATCGACGCACATTCATTCTCCCTTTCTTTCTTGCATGCTATTCTCCTTTATCTCCTCTTATTCATCCTCACCATTCTCGCCGTCAACAAAAAGAAGACAAAAACAACAACAGTAAGACACTTCAACTGACTCCTAAAAATGAATGTGGCTAAGTACAATTTTCCTTAATTGCTTTACCTTCCTTTTTACTTTCTTGCTAGCCATAAAAAGAAAGAAAGGAACACAGACTTCATCACTACCCTGTTAATTTTTTCTGCATCAACACATTTGCTACCTACAACTACAAAATCTGGATTCATTTAACTGTGTACTACACTTTCTCTTTGAACATTTGCACATTTAATAATTTCACTTCCTACAAATTGATGTTATTCTGTTCTGTTAATAAATTTCCATTTTAACATACAAACAAAATACTTTTATTCTTTCCAACCTTCCATAATTCTAAGTTGTGGGGAGTTTGGTTATGTTTGACACAAGGCCAATTTAATAAATATGCTTGAGCTTCTTAGTTTCAATGTATTGCAAGAGAGTCCTTGGTTTGAATACTGCTTTTACATTTGATCTAGTGCTCCTGCTTTATAAAGATTCTTGATAAAATCTAAAGAATCTGCAATGTTATTGATACTGACCTGACATCTCAGCTTCAGTCCCTTTCCCACCACCATAACACAAATTCCCTGTACCTTTCTGCTATAGTACTTAAACTTTATGAATTTTGTGCAATATTAGATTGAAAGCAAATTCTCATCATTTTACAGATTAAATGGCTTGATGTAACTAAGTTCTATGGTAATTTAAATGCAATGTCAATTGTTATCATCAGTCTTCTCATTCCTAATCTTTTATTGTTCTCTCTCTTTAATAGCGTCTTTTGTCACATATTCTCTAACACTCAGTTACCCCTTTGCGTATTAGTGGCTTTATTGCTTGCCTTTTGGTGAAGAAAATTTGATATACATAGCCCCAAATGAAAAAGTAAATGAAACCATGATACCAATTATAACTAGTATGATAGGTTTCTTAACTCATTTTCTATTGTTCTCTCCTTAATAGTAGTTTTTATCATATTCTCTAACACTCAGTAACCTCTTGCATCTTAGTGGCTTTATTGCCTTGCTTGAGATTAAATAATTAAAGCTTGAAGATACTTTTAATTTGAAAATAAAATAATTTGCTTCCCAAAGTTTTCAGTGAAAATTTTATTTCTTTAAATATGATGATCGTTTTCACCAATGTTACAATCTCACATATTCACTATTAACCGTCACTGGACTAAATGAACATCTGTCAATCAACTATCTCTTTCTGAGACGTTCATCTTCTTTCTCTGGTGACCTTATGAAATCAGTAGTCAAATTAACATAAGCTAGATAATGACCCCTAGAAACAGAATCGGCTGATGGCTGAAAATAGCACATCACACATGTGACATCACATACCCAGCATGGGAAAAATGCCTATAACCAGTTGCACAGCAGAACTTCTTTTTATGTTAACATATGAGGAGATTGATTAATGAAAAAACCTAACATTGCATCCAACTCACAAACATTAACCCCATGCCACATATGAATATTAACTTGATTGACTAAATAGTCACAAGTCCTGTTCGGCCTGGTATTGAATTCACAATTCTAAGAGTTAAGTTGGGAACTCACCAATGTCTATATCTAATGGGCCACATATCCTTAAGGACCAGGCTACAGCAGTGGTGAACAAATAACTTGCAGGGTTAGAGGGAGATAACTCATCACTTCTAATCAAAGATTTACACAAGGAATAAGGATGATATACCCCAGTGATTGTAATAAAGGGTTCGGCTTGAAATTCCTAGCACCTGAAGATGGTCGGAACATACAACAGCTGAAACGTACAAATGGCAGCAAGGATAAGGACAATAGTCTGAATAATGTAAATAATTGAGATAGTTGTTTGCTTTATGTTTGCTACAGTAGAGAGGCAAGTACATTGGCGGACTCCTGATTTCATTAAATTCTTTACACTATATTGTTCAGACTTATCTTCATCTTTATTGTCATATTCATGTTTCGGTTATTGTATGCTTCAGCCATCTTCAGATGAGATACATTTGAATTTCAACTGAACCTTTTATTTCATTCACTGGGGTAAATTGTTCTAGTTCCATGTGCCATGTTTTTCTGGATATCTCAGTTTCTGTTATTTCCCTTTAGTGACTCATCTCTCCAAGTTGTTCACCTCTGCTGTAGTCAGGTATTGAACTCCCAACTCTTTGAGTCAAGTCACTGGATAACTTCAACCAACACTTTTATCCATTGAGCCATGTGTCCTTGGGACTGAAACATGTTTTTGTTTTTTTTAATCATTATACCCCGAGCAACGCGATAACGCCACTGATGTGCAGGGGGCTATTTTTCAGAAATAAATACTCTGATGTGCAGGGGGCTACATAAGAGTAAAAAGATTAGATAGGAGGAGAGTAAAGAGAAAGACAAACTAGTTAGAAAGGAGCAAGTGAAGGATGGGAATACAGGTGTGATGACAGTTGCAAAGGTAGAGAGAAAGGAAAAAATATACAGGGTGATGTAGAAAGAACTGGAGTCAAGTGGTTAAGAAATGGGTATTGACATTGCATTTAAATTCCTGGAAGTTGTAGCCGTCAGGAGACAAGAATATGAAAGAGAGTTCCATAGGTGGGAAGTGCGAGAAAAGAAGCTGCTGGAGTAGAATTGTTGGCTGCATTTGGTTGATCTAACTGTGAATGGGTGGGACCCAGTTTGGTCTGGTTGCACGAGTAAACTCATGTGGCAGGGGCACCAGTGACTTAAGTTCGTCAGAGCAGAAGCCATGAAAATATTTATAGAACAGACAGAGGGAAGCCACATCCCATCGATGAGAAAGTGGCTGAGTTGAGCTGCCAAGATGACAATAAAGATGAGGACAACAGTCTGAACAATGTAAATTGTGTAAATATCGGAAATTTACACAGATGTTTCATGTTTACTACAGTAGGGATTTAAGAAAGTCTAAATTGAGAAACAATAAGTCTGTTGGATGACTTTTATTAAAATCTGTTAAAAAGAAAGAAAAAAAAGAACCCAGACAGTTACTGAAAAACTGAATTGGATTTTAAAAGCCAGTGCTGAAAACCATGTTAGTATGGTACCTGCCAAAAATAATAAAACCATTCATGTATGAAGCTTTGGAAATTTTTTAAGCCTTAGCAATGAACATAAAATAATTTTGACATCTACAGCACAACTTCTGAAAATCCTCTTGATATGCATAAAGGAAAGTATATACAATTCTCATTTCTGTCAGAATTTATGGGATGAGGAGTTATCATCATTTACGCTACTTATATTCAGACTATTATCCTTATCATTGTTGTTATCAAATTTCGGCTGTTGTGCTCTCCAGCCTTCATCAGGTGTACATTGATCTGGGTAAACTACACAAAATTCTGAACTGAACACTTTATTTAATCTACAGGGGTAGACTGTTCTTGTCCCACTGTTCATGTCTAGGGACATTGTCTGTGTTGTATACCTACCTTTATACAGGAATGGGATGTTCGTATCTGCTTAAATATGTGGACACTATTGGAGAAAATTGTAGTAGAGTAGAGTGATTATACTGACTAGTAGTTCACTAGCAGTGCATCTACCTCACGCAGTGTGTGAGTCTTGTACTTGTTGATATACTATTATTCCCAACATTTGTTTTGGTGATTATTCATGCAGTAAACTGTTAGGCTTACAACCATCTGGTTCTTATTTTTAGTAATGCTCAATTATTGCCCACCTGTTTCCACCAAGTTCAAGTTCACACATGCCCGTGAAAGTTGGCTTGTGATACATGAATATTTTGTACCTGTTCTCTGTACAAGTTGTTAGCACATCCAGGAAAGCTAGTTCATTATTTCTTTCCATTGTGAATGAGGTTGAAGGTCTTACTGAGTTTACATGGTCTAGCAGAATTTGTAGAGATTTCTGGTGAGTCCAGAGGAAGAAGGTGTGATCTATACCCTTGTGCAAATTAATTGAAACAACTACTTAAGTTCCTTTCTTTCACCATTCAATCAGTTTTAGATCCACTAGAGTGATAGGGTGTATTCAATTTCTATTTTTTCTTCAGATTAGGTCATTTGTAGTTGTGGGCAGTAAGATGAATCTATGATGAAATTTGTTTGGCTCTGAAAAATATTGCGTCATTCATAATTGCATCAGATTTTTATCACACCCAGACACTATTGTCTCAACTGTTGATTAGTTGTGTACGAAAATTGTAACGCTGCACAAACACTCCATCAAGCCTTACAGAGAGATTGCAGATGTTGGTCTTTCAACTGTCAATCATGTCATTAAGACAAGAAACAAACTGAATCCATCAGTTCAAAACAAAGTTAAATGCAGTCAAGGAAATCAGAAAAAAGTGTGAAAGATTCTAAGAAGACCTTATTTGTTTTGTTTCATTTAATTTGCACAAGGGTGTACATATTTCAGCCATACTATTGGCTTTTGTGGTACCATTTCTTAAGGCATTTCCTCAAAGTACTCCATGTGTATGTTCACTATTATTGGTGACAAACAGTGAACCCACATCTAAGCCGTCTTCCTCTTAGTAGATGTCAGACTCTAGTTTGTCTGTATGCAAAATGCCAACATTTCCATCAGATTATCTATTGAAATGTTAGTATATTCTCCCAGGGAGGAGTCTGATTTCACATAATAATGTGAGTCAGATTTTAAAATCATGCAAACAAACATAGAAGTTGGTAAGACAGTTTCTCCCTCTGCTTTCAACACCCATATTTAATGTCCCTTCTTTCTGGAAAATACATGTCACACAAACAAATATGGAGAAATGTTATTTTTCATATCTGAAGCTAAAAGGCTAAAAAGGTCACTTAAAAGAAAGTATCAATATTTATCATTTGGAGATTCTTTCTCTTTTAAGAGAAGAAAATTATTAGAGATGGGACTATTGTTTAATCAGCCTCATTAAAATACTTCAAATAAGAAGACACAACCCTTTTCATCAGAACCAGTTTTTGCAGGTACCTGATAACACCACAATGCCAAGTTTTGTCCATTTTCAAAAGTCACTACTTGTTACTTTTGAAGTCTTCTTTAAACAGTCAGATGTCAGCTTACCTGGAAAGAAACAATGAATTTATTAATAAAAGTTGAAATTAATGCATGACAGATTTCACAGTTCTAGTATTACTCCTTCATAGTCAGCCTATGAACTTTTCAGCCCACCCTCATACTTCAAATAAGCCCCAACCTTTTTATTAGTCTAAATTTAGGTCGCCTCTAAACAATTTTGTCTGTCACATTAATGAATATCTAAACTTATTTAAAAATGGAACTTTGTCTGTGTGTGTGTGTCCGTTACCTATAAACTCCGAAACAGCTGAACCGATTTTCTTGAAAATTTAAACAGTTGTACTATAAGCATCTGTGAGTGTTCTTAGCTAGGTTTTGTGTTGAGGTACCCCCGATAAATATCGAAAATCGATAATCAAAAAAATCGGGTTATAGAAGGAGTGGTCCGATTTTAATCAAATTTGATACACCCACAAAGACATAAGAAACGATATTCAGAAGTTTCAAGGTTGCAGTTCTTACAATAGTGCAGAAAATCAATAATATATATATATATATATATATAAAAGGCAAGATGTTTGTGTGTGTGTGTCTGTTTATCTGTCTGTATGTCCTTTATACAAATCCACAATTTTTATCCGATTCTCACCAAACTTCACACAAATATTCTTTAGGCTGAATCTGAGCTCCAGGACCATGGATTAGTTTTAAAGCTTTCATTACACCTGAGCAACGCCGGGCTATACTGCTAGTAACAGATAAAAACTGAAAGTTTTCTTTTTATTGGCTAAACAAACATCTACAACACTGGTATCACTCAGGTCTTAAAGTAATAAGATTAGATTAGGAAGTTTTCAATGACATGTCCAATGTAAATCTTACAATCTTCGATGCGCAAATGAAACAATGTTATTGTCAATTTATTTTATCTCTTCTCATCTGCCCCCCCTTCCTCTGAAGATTAACAATGACAAACCTTTTCCAAATTGGTGAAAATATTGAAATAATCTAGATACATTAAGCAAAAACTCAACCGTCAAAACTATTCTATCATGTCAACTTGGAGAATATTTTGAAACAAGGTGTTCATGTTAGAAATAGCTTACAATCCATTTTAACGTGACTGTGGAGAAAAAGCAATAACATTTTAAATTTTTATTTGCTTATTCTACCTTTACCTTCCCTCTATTAAGTTTTGAAATTAACAGTTAAAATGAAATCTTTTTGCAAATTGGTGTAAATATTGAAGTAAACCACAAATTGTAAGAAAGTATTCCCAAATAAATTTGAATATCACTTTTATATATTTCTGACATTAATTTTCAACTTTGCAAATTTATATCCACTATGCATTATTAATATAATTTCTTTTCATTGCATTCTTTTTCAAGCCCTCTCAATTGCAAATATTCACGTTGTTAATTTCACACAAACCTGTTTTCTATTTCCATAGCAGGATCCGATAACACAGCAAATGAAGTCACAAATAGAGTGGCAAAGGTTAAAATGAACATGGTATCTTGGTTAGATATGTTTTTAAAGTTTACTTTTCAACAAAATTAACATACAAAAATATAGATTAAATCACACCTTGAAGACAGAATGTATAGTTCACCCAAGATGCAAACTACAAACTGGAGATACCAAAATCAAGTAACTATGAAAATTTAATTCTCTGGGAAGTGTTTTAGAAGAGGACGGAAAATGAGACACCAAAATCTGATGGTGCATTTGAATAGTGGAAGACGCCTTCCAAAATTAACAAGAAACAAAGAAAAGAGTACTAAACTGCATTTTTTTCAATCATTACAAGGCCCAAGAGCCTCGCAAAGTAGAGGGTTACTTTGTAGTATCGCATCAGCATAAGAAAGGGCAAGAAATGAAATTGTTGGAGCTATGCAGGAAAGATACCAGCTAACTCTAGATTTGAAGATGTCAAGATTTAACTAGTGAATCAGAGTTCAGCTGAAGATATTAGAAGTGAAGGAAGTTGTGGAGAGTCTTGATTGGCAATGCTTTTAAGTGATACAGCAAACAGAAGAACCTCAACTTAAGAGCTTCATCTTATCCAGTGTCTGTACTCCTGTAATTTTTTCGAATTAAACATACTAAAAATACTGACCCATTCACATAGTTTTCAATGTCTTTTGAAATGTGATTTCTATCAACATGCAGAATCACACACTTCTTCACATGAACATGCAGTGTGTATCTACATTTGAATTTACTATATAGCATTAGTTTGTACCAGTATAGCATGTAGCCCACCTCTTTCATTTTGGTATAGTAAGAGGCCTACCCGGTTTGAATGTGTCCTAACTCAGTAAGTTTTTTTACATTTGATTTTGATTTATTTGTTAGCAGCAGTTCTTTAACTATTTGTTACAAAACATACTAAAACAGCATCTTTAACTATTTGTTACTAAACATACCAAAACAGCATCCTTTAATTGAAACAAGCAGTTCTGTAACTATCTTTTATCAGTTATAATAGTTCCTTATAATACACTTTTTAAGTTAGGCCGCATACTATAACAGTGACAGAACTTTGTAGGCCACATATGATACTGGCACCCATTAGCTTTAGCAATGGTCTGTATATGTTTTTTATATGTTCATATGGATGCAAGGCTGAGTAATAAGAATGCTTGCTTTCCATCCCTCAGACCCAGGTTTGAACACTGAAAAATTGAACAATACATTTCTTATGAATATAATTTTCCACAAATATGTATTTAGATGTCTTGATTATGTATTCGCATGTGAGTTTTTAATATTGAATTCTGTGAAAATGTGGCACTACACATGTCACATGAATACGGCTTCTCACCAGTATGTACTCGTATATGTTTTTTCAGACTTGTGCTATTAGAAAATGCTGAATCACATACTTCACACGAATAAGGTTTCTCACCAGTATGGGTTCGCATGTGAATTTTTAACTTTGAACTCTCTGCAAACTTTGAGCTACAGATTTCACATGAATATGGCTTTTCACCAGTATGTATTCGAATATGTCTTCTTAAACTTGAGCTCTCAGAAAATGCTGAACCACATACTTCACATGAATAGGGTTTCTCTCCAGTATGTGCCTGCATATGATTTTTTAATGTTGAACTCTGCAAAAATGTTGTATTGCACACTTCACATGTATATGGTTTTTCAGCACTATGTCTTTGCATATGTTTTTTTAAAGCCAAACTTTCAGAAAATGCTGAATCACATATTTCACATGAATATTTTTTCTCATGTGTTCGAACATGTATTTTTAAATTTGCATTCCGTGAAAATGCTGAGCCACACACTTCACATGAATATGGTTTCTCCCCAGTGTGTATTTTCATGTGTACTTTTAAATTTGTAGACCGTGAAAATGTAGAGTTACACACTTCACATGAATATGGTCTTTCATTTGTATGTATTCGTGTATGTTTTTTTAGGATTGAGCTCTTAGCAAAAGCTGAACCACATACATCACATGAATATGGCCTCTCACCAGTATGTGTTCGCATGTGACTTTTTAAATTTGAGCTTTGTGAAAAAGCCAAACCACATACTTCACATGGATATGGTTTCTCAGCAGTATGAGTACGCATGTGAGTTTTTAGCTTTGAACTCTCTGAAAACTTTGAGGTACATAATTCACATGCATATGGCTTTTCTCCAGTATGAGTTCGCATGTGTCTTTTTAAACTTGAGCTCTCAGAAAATGCTGAACCACATACTTTACATGGATATGGTTTCTCACCAGTATGTGTTCGCATGTGACGTTTTAAACTTGAATTCTCTGAAAA
This sequence comes from Ascarosepion bandense, assembly GCA_037127315.1. Lineage (NCBI taxonomy): Eukaryota > Metazoa > Mollusca > Cephalopoda > Sepiida > Sepiidae > Ascarosepion > Ascarosepion bandense. The sequence continues at coordinate 4,220,072 of JBBBDQ010001152.1, read as the reverse complement.
TGTTGCGCTACATGCTTCACATGAATACGGCTTTTCATTAAAATGTTTCTGCATGTGACATTTTAATCTTGAAACATGTGAAAATGTTAAAGCACATACTTCACATGAATATGGTCTCTCCCCAGTATGTGTTCGCATGTGAGTTTTCAAAGATCCCTTCTGTGTAAATGATGAACCGCATACTTTACATGAATAGGGTTTTTCACCAGTATGTATTCGCATATGTGCTTTTAAATGTGAGCTCCCTCGAAATGTAGAACTACATACATTGCATGAATATGGTTTCTCTCCAGTATATGTCTTCATATCAGTTGTTAAGTTTAAACTTTGAAAAGTTTGAGCAACACTCATTACATATATATGGCTTCTCACTTGAGCACATGAGAATGTGTCTTTAAATTTGAATAAATCTATAAATGCTGAACCACACATTTAACATCAATATGGTATTTTCTCCAGTGTGTGTTCATCCACATGTAAGTTTTTAAAATGTAAATGTCTTTGAAAATCTGGTCATTCTTGACAGATATATAAATTGTCTCTATGAATTGCATTTCCATGTTAACTTTGATTGGTTCCTTTTTCCATGGAATAAAATCTGCATAAGAAAATAGTATAGTTTTAGAAATTTATTTTCAATGTTTCACTTTAAAATACAAATAAAAACATTTTAAAAGATATATTCTGTGAGAGATTTTTCAACTCTTAATCATAAACTAGAAAACATCAATATTCATGATCATATTCAGCATTGAAACAAAGATAATTTTTTCTATACAATATTAATAGGAAGACCTCGAAGAAGTTCATTTGTTTTCTAACATCTTTGAAAATTCTCAATACAGGAAAGCATTTTTAAAGACCATATGCTCTTGAATTAGCGATCATTAAAAACATAGCCAATGTAGATTTCAATGAATTCCAGCAGATCTTGCGATACATCTTTAGTAATATAAAGTAATAGCATGAACATTATAAGTAATAGCATGAACATGAAATCCACAAAAAAATGAATAAAAAAATAAATCATTTCATATAGTGTGGTCCAAAATACATGAGCAGTAAGTGATAACATTTAAGATTACATGTACAATTATATTTACTAATACAATTATTACATTGACAATTAAATTTTATTGTGTACGATAATATAAAAGCACTTAAATTTTATCAATGCAGGTGCTCAAACTTTTGTCAATCACAATTTACAGTTTTGAAGTCTACTTCTCATGTTTCAACAAACAATTTTGTACAAGTCTCTTTGTGTATTAATTTCTTGGAATGCATCTCTTATGTAATTTTGCAAATCACCAGCACTTCTTGTTTTTTACTATAAACTTTGTCCTTGAAAACTATTGGAAAAGAAGAAATTCATTAGGGTCAAGTAAGGTGAACATCTTGGCCAATCCATTTCTCAAGAAATGCTTCAAGATATTCATGGTCTACTCTTCAATAATGTGAAGAGGCCCCACCTTGTTAGAAATATGAGCCCCACCTGGTTAGAAATATGGCCCCACCTTGTTAGAAATATGGCCCCACCTGGTTAGAAATATGAGCCCCACCTGGTTAGAAATATGGCCCCACCTTGTTAGAAATATGAGCCCCACCTGGTTAGAAATATGGCCCCACCTGGTTAGAAATATGGCCCCACCTTGTTAGAAATATGAGCCCCACCTGGTTAGAAATATGGCCCCACCTTGTTAGAAATATGAGCCCCACCTGGTTAGAAATATGGCCCCACCTGGTTAGAAATATGGCCCCACCTTGTTAGAAATATGAGCCCCACCTGGTTAGAAATATGGCCCCACCTTGTTAGAAATATGAGCCCCACCTGGTTAGAAATATGGCCCCACCTTGTTAGAAATATGAGCCCCACCTGGTTAGAAATATGAGCCCCACCTGGTTAGAAATATGGCCCCACCTGGTTAGAAATATGAGCCCCACCTGGTTAGAAATATGGCCCCACCTGGTTAGAAATATGAGCCCCACCTGGTTAGAAATATGGCCCCACCTAGTTAGAAATATGAGCCCCACCTGGTTAGAAATATGGCCCCACCTGGTTAGAAATATGAGCCCCACCTGGTTAGAAATATGGCCCCACCTTGTTAGAAATAAAAGTCATGTGAATTAGACTGACTACCTACTTTTAGACCATCCTGTATGTACAACTTTTGCTGCATAAAATGACTTTCCTTTGAGATGTCACATAATTTTAAAGTAGACAGCTGACAGAATACAATCTTATTATACAAACATGTAAAGTAACCCAAAGTTTAAGAAAGTAGTTGAGAGAAAATGTAAAAATATCTTGCTCAGTTATATTGAGTGGAAATATTTTAATTAGTAATACACTTTTCATCACTTATTCAGAAATGTATTAAATTATTTTTGAGCCATTTCTTATTTACACAGTCATGGAAGGCTTATCTATGGGTTCAACATTGGCACTCATTGATGGCTAACATATACATTAAATACTTTGAGAAAATTGCTATAGGAATTGTACTACCAAAGTAAAAAGTATGAGTGAAGTACATAGAGGACACCTTCAGACATTGATTTTACCAGGAAGCTGTACACGTACTGCTGAACCAGATAAATTCATTAAGACATTCAATCCAGTTCAAAATGGAAGAAAATAATCAGCTCGTCTTCTTGGATATGCTAATAACTCACATAGAGAATGGGTTTAAGATATCCGTATATCACAAGCCAACTTTCACCAGGCAATAGCTTAACTTCAATTCTAATGATCCAAAGTGTGAAGAAAAGTATGGTCTATTTTTTCTGAAAATAACTCACAAACCTTTTAGAGAGACTTTTCAATTCTGAAATGTCTTTTAACTCTTCAATGGTTGACAAAGTAAACCTGGCTGCTGCCCTTCAAAAGGACTGCCAATATGTGATTGAATAGGGTAGAAAATAGTATTTGTCTATATTTCTGAGATGAGGTAGTATTTACAGTATTTACATTATTCAGACTATTGTCCTCATCTTTGTTGCCATTTGTACAACGTTTCAGATGTTGTATGCCCTGGCCATCTTCAGGTGCTAGGAATTTCAAACCAAACCCTTTATTAAGAGTCAAGTCAGGAACTAACCAACATCTATATCCACTGGACCCTGTGTCCTTAAGGATAAGAACAACTGAATTTTGGGGATTTATAAACCTAATGTCCAGGAACCCTTTTTTACCAGAGTTCATATTGCAATTTTGACACTAATCATTTTCTCTGGCACTCCGTATTACTGGTTCCCATATTGTGTTCATCTCTGTACTTGGTCGGCTTAGGAGATTTTTGAAGCCTAGCATATGTGTTGATTCCTTAGGTTTAAGTAGTTTCCAGTGGTGTTCTCTATCAATTATTTCAACTTCATTCCATAGGGGATGGTGATCCCCTTTCTCCCTCTATATATGGTCAGCTATGTCTGATTTTGCTATCTCCCCTCGTGTTATGACCTTGTGATGTTCTTGTAGCCTTACCTTAAGGAGGTGGCCTGTCTCTCCTTTATATTTCTTTCCACAACTACATTGAATGGCATACACACAGTCCTTAGTCAGGTCTTCCTCTGTTAGGGGTCTTACTTGGGAGAGGTACCTGTAGAACCACTTCTGAAGATTGTCCTGTTGTTATATAGTGGACAGATCCTTTGTATTTTCTCCAATAACCCCTTCTTATAGGGTAGACAGACTGAGACTGTTTCCTGAGAGTTGTTATCCTCCTGCACCCTCCCTTCCATGCATGTTGGTTGGAGTTGTTGTCATGTACCCTGGATAATTGTTTTGTTGTAGGGTACTGCTTATACTGACCATTTCCTGTTCATATGACTCTGGATCGCCGCTTATGACTTTTGCACTATGTTGAAAGCAGTGGACGATCCCTTTCTTTACATTGTATGGGTGGTGAAACTTGAAGTTGAGGTATTGTTCAGTGAATGTTGGCTTCCGGTATATGAATGTCTTGAACACCACCTCTGTCTGAGTTATTAGAACATCAAGGAATGCCAGTTTGTTGTCACACTCTTTTCCCATAGTGAACTGTATCAATGGTCTTATTGAGTTCACATGGTCGAGTAGTGTCTGGACTGCCTCCTGATGTGGCCAGAGTATGAAGGTGTCATCAACGTATCTCAGCCATAGAGTTGGCTTTAGAACTGTGGATGTGGTAAGTCTGTTCACCAAGGCACCCACAGTGGAGGCACTATCAGTAGTCAGGGACAGACTGGCTTCAGACTCATCCCTAGGAGAATGTACCAGTGTTCCACTAGACAACCTGATGGAGATGCTGACTTTCTGCACACAAATAACAAACTTCGGACTGGGGTCAGACATATATTGGCAGGATGAAGACTTAGCAATGGGCTTGCCATTATCATCATCACTGGCTAACATATACTTTTTTTTTTTTTTAATCATCTCACCCCAAGCAAGGCATTCCACTGCCACTATTGCGCATGGGGCTACATAGGGGAAGGTAAAGAGAAGAAGTGGTTAGACATAGGGAATGTCAGGAGGAAGGTGACAGATGAGTAAGGATAGCGAGGATGAGGGTTAGGCAGATGGGAAGAGTGCTTGATAGAATGGGAGCAGATTAGTGTGTTAGGAGGTGTCTATTGACCTTACATTTAAACTCCTGGAGATTGTAGCCGTCGGGGAAGCAATCATTTGGAAGAGAATTCCACAGTCGGGAAGTGCGAGGAAAGAAACTGTTGGAGTAGAAGTTATGGCTGCATTTTATTGGTTTCACTGTAAAAGGGTGGGATCTAGTTGCCAATCTAGTATACATGGAATACTTTGAAGAAATGGCATTAGAATCCACAGAATTGTTTTAATTTTTTTTAATTTTAATTATAATAATTTATAAAGTTTTAAATCTTTTAAAATTTTGTATTAATTTTTACCAGTTAAGTAATATTATTATTAAGTAAAAATTATGTTTACTAATCATGAATGGAAAAGATTACTACAAATCAGTGACTGCTATTTTTATTTTTATTTTTTTGTGTGTATAAACATACCGCTTTTTGTAAATACAAATGTCCATAAAAAGCATTTTTAGAAAACAAGCAGTATTTTCTATTATTTCCTTAACAAGTGTTTTCATACTATTTACATTATTCAGACTATTGTCCTCATCTTTACTGCCATGTTTATGACATTTTGGTTGTGGTACGCTCTAGCCTTCTTCAGGTGCTAGAAATTTCAAACCAAACTCTTTATTATGATCACTGGGGTATATCATTCTCATTTCATGTGCAATGCCACTTCTAGTAGCCATGTAATTAGCTCCCTTTCACTTAATTCTCTAAGATTCTCCAGGAAACATGGCCCAGTGGTTCCACTGACTTGACCCAAACAGCTGTGAGTTCAATACTAGGCTGCAGCAGTGGTGAATAAATAACTTAGAGAGTTAAGTGAAAGGGAGATAACTACATGGCAGCTAGAAGTGATATCACACATGGAATAAGATATCGCACATGCAATAAGAATGATTGTGATTGTAATAAAGGGTTTGGTTCGAAATTCCTAGCACCTGAAGAAGGCCAGAGCATACAAAGACCAAAACGTCTTACAAATGGCAACAAAGATGAGGACAATAGTCCGAATAATGTAAATACTGCAGGGTAGAAAATAGTTCATAAATTTTAATGCCTTTAAAACAAAGCTGCTCTACTTTAACCACCATAGAGAAATTTTCTGCCAACAGAATGGATGATGCTAGTCTCCTAAAGAGCAACACACTGCACCTCCTAGGCCTCACTCTCTCAAACAACCCCAAATGAAATGATTACACTGAATCTATAGTTGAATCTACTGTTAGAAAGTTTGGATCATTGTTAGGCCAGGAAGTTTTTCTTATCAGAATCGACTTTGTGTCTTTTCTAGAAGTATTTTCATGGCAATTGCTCTGACAAGCTTTTTTTCCTGGTTCCTGACCACATGTATTTACGCCTACTACTAGATTGGCATATAGGTCCCACCCTTTTACCATTGAAATAGTTAAATGTAACCGTCTCTTCAGCTTGAATGTTTTTTTTTTACACTTCCCATTTGTGGAACTCCCTTCTGTTTGCTTGCTTCCTTGATAGCTACAATCTCCAAAAGTTTAAATTCAATGTTAATTGCTAGCTTCTATCTCCTTGATTCCAGTCCATCTCTTATCCTTTCTTCGACATCCCCTGTACCTTGTCAATGGCGGTCCTGCCTGGCTTGGGGTGAAATGATTGTAAAAAAATTAAAAAAACCTAGTGGTGAAATAATTGCTTACCAGGTTTAAATTGTGAAATTCTGTGCTTCACTTTTCTAAAACTTATCCTCTGAGTCATAGTTATTTAACACCACAAACAAATAATTAAACTAAAAGAGGATTTTTTAGAAACACATGTTAACTTGCATTATTAAAACATGTTGAACCCAAATACAAACTAAAATGTCTGCTTTCAAAAGAAAATATTTTAAAAGTAAATAAATTCACCTCTTTTTAGATCATACTGCAATTAACCAAAAACAAACTCTTAAAACTTAATGTTTAAGAAGCTTCTTCTAACTTTAATAGCCAAAATGAGTAAACTTGATGAAGGCATCGAATTAATGTGAAAGTGTAAAAATATTTAAAAAAAAAAAATGAATTAATATTTGGTTGTTTCTGTCGTTTCAATTTTTTATGAAAATTAAAACACAAACTTTTATTATCTGAAAATGAAATGGCACTTGTATATATAATTAACTGACACTGACATGTAGACATTATGCAGATAGAAAAACATCCCACAAAGAATGTACTAATATGTCTGATCTAAAATTTAATCTTTAGCTTTGAATCAGATCAAAAGTAAAAATTCTGACACTCAAAGTATCTAAATATTGACTGCTTAAAAGAAGCAAGAAAATAAATGTCTCACCTCATTTAGGTGACAGCTCTTCAAATTTTAGAACTTCAATTTTTTTAAATTGAAGTTCTGCCAAAAAGCATGGTTTATCATTTCATTGCTTCTATAACATGGAGTGGTTCCCACAACTTGTGAAATAAAAGAAATCCTCCACTTGCTGATTTCATAAAAAAGAAGCATGCTCCTTTCAGGAGGGCTCCTTAAAGCCCTGATATAGGATTATAATAATTTTACAGTAGAATGCCAAGCAAAATAATTAAGAAAGAACTCAAAGTGAATGCAATTGAAATTATGAATTCTATAACCCTTCAATTTTGACCATTTTTGTTTGTAATAAATTTGTTAGTCTAATATATCTCCTTAAATTCAGAGTTACTTCTTAAAAAACACATTGGGTGCAATTATCTATTTTAGGATATGAAAATAATAAAAAAATGAAAACCATAAATTAAAATTAAAAGCATAATTTTGCTTAGAAAAATAACTATGTATAAAAAATTATATTCTTAAACTAATGATTATATAAAACTGAAGATAAATTATTTTTAAACATAAATACAAATATCTTGATTATTTCACTGCTGATATTCTATATTTAAAACATTTTTTCTTCTTGCAAACTTTTTAAGTCAGGATTGTAATTATACAGTTTTTGTTTTTAGTCTCTGACCGACAGGCTACAGTGTTTAGATAGATATTTTCATTAAAGTTTGGTCCTGGGTATGAAAATAAACTGCTTTTGGCAGCAAGACCTCTGATTGGGAGTTTTTAAGGAGCATGGAAACACCTCTTAATTGCTGTTGTTCACAGGCATTGTAGCACCTGTTAGGATCTCAACTATGGGAAAATAGTTAACTGCCAAACTAGGGTCAAAACACTATGAAAGTATAAAATTGTTTTTTTATAGTGAAAATTTCAGCAATACTTTTTTGAAGAAAATATTACCATCAATATACTTTTGAAGGAAAAAAATATTACCACAATATGTTTATGAAGGAAAAATATTACCAACCAACAATACCTTTTTGAAGAAAAAAATATTAACAGCAATTTTTGAAGAAAAATATATATACCAGTAATACATCTGACTCTTGACAAAACCCTCTTTACAAAAAATCATGAATGAAACCTTATCAACAAACTGATTTCTTACAAAGAATACAAATTCAATTCATGTGAACATATCCTAAAAGTCTTGTTAGCATTAAATGACCCAATGAGGTTGATATACCATGGAAGAAAATAAACAAAAAATTATTTTTAAAGTCTTAAATAAAAAGTAAACATCTTTTTTACAAAATCTGGTTGATAAATCTATAAATTTACTAAATGTCTTCAAAGTATATCTCAAGGACATATATTGAATTTTTTAAGATATTTAAAAACTTGTTTACATTTTTCTTCTATAATAGGCAGTTCGGTAAGCCAATGAGTGACAAGTGAATGTGGCAATATTTTTAAAAATGGCTAAAAGCTTTAACTAGCATGTATTTACGTGTATAAAGTGACCTTTATAGAAGATAAGGTAAAAAATATAGCAAATTTTCATGAATTTATCCTATACCTGTAGTATGAGATGACTGATTATATAAAGACAACGTTATTAGAAATGTTATTACTTAGAAATTCATGTTATTATCCTTAGAAATTCAAAATAAAGAAAATAACAACAGATTCTATATCATGTTTTTCCTACACATGCCCCCTAAAGAGGAAACCATTGTTTTGTTTACATTTCATCATGCAATCTCTTGTGAATACAGATGATTCTTCTTCTTATTTTTGCTATATGTAAATAGTTGCAAACAGCCTGGTGTACTCATGGCCATTTACTTACACTTTATCGACAAGCACAAAATACCCTTAATAACAGTATGATAATATACAATAATGGTACATTCTATTGCTGTAAATGCAATCATAACTCAATGTTTACAATTTCACATCTGAACTTGGATGAATTATACTTCAGATAGGCAATTTTATTATGAAATTATGCCAGTAATATATCAGGTAAAAATGTTTTATTACTTTTATTATCAGTTTATTTAATAATGTGAATCTTTTCATGTTGGTTATTGCTTATCACACAGAAACTAAGATTAACCTACTAACAAACATCACTCACAATTTGAGGTTTCTTTTTTAGAATTGTAGGGTAAATTTGGGGATTTAAAGGTTGTTTTATACGCGGAAATATATGATACATATGAAAATTAACTTTTCTGTAATATAGGTTAGCTTATCTTTCAAATAAAATAAAATTTTAACTTTGAAGAAGAAATTTAAATTATTTCAAATGTGTTCTTCAATTTCTTTTTACAAAGTCTATGACGATACATAAATATAAGCGTGAAAACACTTTAATAATAAAATAATATAAAAATTTAATAAATAATGAACTGATTTTTTAAAATAAATTAATAAGTAACAAAATAATAAAAATTAAAATGTAATATATTATTAATAATAATATAAAAATTAATAAAATGCACTAAAATTTCATAAATAAATGAAATACATAAAATAAAAGTTTATCATTGATTTTTTGGTACCACCAAAATCATGCACACTTTCCATAAGCAAAAAAGGAAAACAATACTCCATTTTGAAAAAAATACCAAAAATCAGTGAGTTTTTGCCCTTTATTTGTTAATGAATGATATTCGTATAGAATTTTGTTCATTTTTAAGGTCAGTTATACTCTACCTTTACTTATATTCAAAGGTGAAACAATTGTTACCATCCTATTGTACAAAATTCTTGTTAACAATTCAATCAAATATGGAAGACCATAATTAGCACAATCAAGAAACTAGAATTTGGAGTGGAAGAATAATCTCAGGACATAACTCATTTTCTTATTTCAGAGTTTCAATTTTAGCATCCATAGAATAAAAAACCAAACAGTTTCTAAAAAAAAGAAAAAAATTATTTTTAAAATGTTCACACAATAAGCACTAATCTATTATAGCTAACTACCTCCCACACAAAGAAAAAAAAGCCATATAATATAGATAATTATGGAAATTATTATCTTGAATTTTTAATTTTACTATGTAGTTAAAAACCAAAAATGTAAAGTTTACTTAGGTTTCATAAATTCATGTTAATTCTGGTCAACCATACTTAGCTTTTTCAACATGTCTAGCTGTCTGTAATCAATCAGCACCTTAGAAAAACTGGACTACCATGATTAAGAAATGCTTTTATACTATATTTCAGGCAGTAAGCAAGCAATATTTGTTTAAAATCAGATTAATGTACCTTTAAATTTGCTAATTTTCCTAGAATAACATGTCGGTGACGTATATTTAATTTTGCAAGATTTTAAATCAGAGAATTATATTGTGTTTTTAAATGTATCAATCGCTCAAAAATGGTAGATTTAATTATTTAGCTTTCACTTAAAGCTAAATTAAAAGCTTTTTTATTTATTAAAATTCAAGTAAAACATAGATATCAAAAATGAATGGAGGTCTTTAATTTAAATTCTCTGAGGAATTGTGCTCATAACTAATAAAAACATTAATTGCTATAAAAATTCTATATTTGGAAATTTCATAAAATTAAATAAGAGGAGGATAACAAATGCAAAAAAAAGAAAAGATTTAACCAAGATTTTCTATAAGAATTTCCAACGGACATGTACAACACTACCACCACCTGTAAATTTGTTGATTATCAATTTTTTTTACTTTTTTCAGTGCAAACGTATTGATTACACCCTAAACTTTCTGATTGTCAAAAGAAAATTCAGAAAAATTTCAGTATTTAAACAACTTTAGTGGGAGGGATCAGTTTCTCATACAATGTTATAGTACATCGATCCTCCATTTTGGAACCACTTGCCAGTAAGACATTACCATCACCTGTAAATTTGTTGATTATCAATTTTTTTACTTTTTTCAGTGCAATCTTATTGATTACACCCTAAACTTTCTGATTGACAACAAAAATTTGAAAAAATTTCAATATTTAAACAATTTTAGGTGAGGGAGCTCACTTTAAAAAAAGGGTAAGAACTTGGCAAAAAAAACAAAGCAACCTCAACATGAGTGGTTCCAAAATGGAGGATTGATTTACGATAATGTTGTATGAGAAACTGAGCCCCGCCTAAAATTGTTTAAATATTGAAATTTTTCAAAATCTTTTTTAATAATTGGAATCTTTATGTAATAATCAATAAGATTGCGCTGAAAAAAATCAAAAAAATTGAAAATTGACAAATTTAAAAGTGGTGGTAGTGTCGTACAGGTCCACCAGATTTCCAAATCAATGTGTTTTCACAGCAATAAATTTATGCTCATCCATTGACACAAGAAAAACAAAACTTTTAACCAAACATTTTTTAATGTTCTATAAACATTAAAAAATACAATTTAATAAAATAGTCATTTGGTCTATATTAATAACAAAGGTTTTCATTTTTCATAATATCACTTGTTTTTTATTAAGTTTTGGACATTTTTTTATCTCGTATGTTCATTTTTTTGGCAAATCTTTAGTGGTAACTAAAGAAAAGAAATTTCAACCAATTTAAATTTGTTTTGAAATACAGCTACTAAAAAGTATTTTGCTTTTTAGGGAATATTAAATTTAATACTTTATATAATCATTTCAGTCCAAGCAAGGCAGAAATGCCACTGGTGTGCAGGGGGTTACAGTGAGAAAATAAAAAAAGGTATAGGAGATGTTGAAGAAAAGATAAGAGATGGATGGGAATCAAATAGATAAAAGATGTCAATTGATATTGCATTGAAACTTTTGGAGATTCTAGCTATTAGGGAAGCATGCAAATGGAAATGAGTTCCACAAACGGGAAGTGCGAGAAAATAAACTGTTAGAGTAGAAGAGGTGCACCTGACCAGATATGGCAACAGTATTCAGTGCACAGACAAATGGTAGAATGGATTCTGATGAGTAAAACTTCCTAGCCCAACACTAAACCAACATTCCTAGCAGTAGATACAGGTATGGATTCAATGTAGTCATTCCATTTGAGATCATCTGAGATAGTGAGGCCAAGGAGGCACAGTACATTGCTCTTTTTACAAGATTAACATTATCAATTCTGATGATAAGCAGGAATGTTTCTCTGAGGTGGTCTAAAGAGAGCAGTTTTGTTTTGGAGGCATTAAAATTTATGGGCCATTTCTTACCCCATTCAATCACAGATTAGATGTCCTTTTGAAGAGCAGCAGCCAGGTTTACTTTGTCAGTCTTGGCAGATTTCTTATTGAGATGGGTGTAAATGGTGGTGTCATCTGAATAGATGCCTACTTGGGAACAGATTACATCAGGAAGATCATTAACGAAGATCAGAAAAGGCATAGAACCTAGGATAGAGCCTTGAGAGACAACAGTATTTGTATAAAATGATCTGGAAGCCTGCACATTCAAAACAACCTCCATTTTGCGATATAATAGGAATGAGTGGATTAAATCAAACAATAATCCAGAAATACTATAGCTCTGGAACTAGCACAGAAAGCCAGCATGCCAAATGTTGTCAAAGGCTTTCAAGATATCAGGAGCAACAGCTCGAGCTTCACTACTCTTATCAAGAGCCTGGTATATATATATTCAGTGATGATTGTTAATATAACAGTGGTAGACCTGGTGAAACAGAAGCCATATTGTTTGTCAGAGTGTAGGTTGTGAGATGTGAGATGCCTATTTATGACTGAGTGATTAAGAAGTTTGATGTTTGGACTCCAGCAAGATCAGTAACACAGTTTTACAACCACTTGGCATAATGGGCATTGAAGCCACTGAAAACAAATACATTAGCAAATGGATGAAAGGAAATAGCCTTGTCTATATTGTCTGAAATACTATCTAGAAGGCAGAAGTTAGAAGAGGAAAAGAAGCAGTAGAGAAAGAAGAGATAGCTTATTGAGTTTAGCAGAGAGAGATGCAGGCATATGTAGACCTGAACAGGAGATTCAAGAAAGAACTCCCTAGCCAGAGGGAAATGTTTGTTGACATAAACACAAAGGCCATGCATGTAGACATTAGAATCCTTCCTAAATAGAGAAAGATATAAATGAATCAAAAGATCAGAGAAGAGAATTGTAGGATTGAGGTTAGTTTCACATAGAGCTGGGGGACCTTTTGTAGATTCTACACTACAAAAGTTGGTACAGATACCATAGAGAAAGAGATGTTGAAGGGTTTAGGCATTTTTTGTTTAGCTGGTTAAGTTTTATGTTTTTGATTATATGTGGGTCATGATTTAGAGTTATTTCGGTAAGGAGAGGCCTAGAGTAGCAGTTGGTCATCAAATGGAACGTGTGGGAATGAAACTGGTGCAGACTGCAGCATATGACCTCAGAGTTGCCCATCAGAGGCATTTGCAGAGAAACCCATCCATGCACAACATGACACTACAAGAACCCTGATATTATTCAACTGTTGATCAGAACAGCCTCTCAAGACACTACATAAGAGTTTGGGCTCCTAACTACCAGTCAGAAGTAGCAACTAGAAAACTACCAACTCAATATAAAGAGCTGTTACCACCATCCACACACATCACAAAATACTCATGAGAGCATCACTATTAAGACCTAAGTGGGGAAAGAAACTGGGGACACCTTCTTAAACAGGAAAAAAAGGAATAAGCAATGAAAGAGGGAGGAGTAAGAACCAGATGATAAGTAGGCATATCTACTACTAAATATTAGCTTGGAATTTTAAAACTAAAAGTCAAGAAAGATTTTTCATTTTATTAAATTAATTTTAAACTTGAAGTATAAACGTCTGTGAAGGAGGCTCCTCCACCCATTTTAAATCAAGTTAAACAAAATATTTTTTTTTTTAATTTTTACAAACAAGAATATTTCTGTTTAGCCAAAGAAAGAGATAAAAAGCAAAAATAAGATAATTTTATTCTTTAAATAATTTTTTTTAAATTTGTAAAAAATCCTTTTAAATATAATTTATAATTTTTATTTTTACATTTTCCCTTCCAGTCTAACTAACAATCAACTAAAAAGTACCGATTGAATGTGTCACGAAATTTAGATTTTGTTTGCTGCTTGTGGAAAAATTCAAATACATAGGGTAGAATTAATATACATACATATTTCTGGAACAGAAATCCGATTAAAGATTAATTACGATTTTTGTAATATTTCCTATGGAAACTTAATTGTTTAATGCGTTAGAACATCATCTCGTCGGTGTCTTTTAAAGTGAATCCGAGAATCGTTTTCTTAAAAATTCTTTAAAAATTACTATCATTTTTGTAATAAAAAATTATTCAACATTTACTAATTGTTTTTTGTAAATTATTGAGCAAGAAGTCAGTATTAAAATGTCACAGAAAAAGTAAAAACAATTACAAGTCGATCATTATTTAGAAAAACAACTGAAAATCGTCGGCTGTTTTCGAAAAAGAATCGCCTAATTACAGATCATTTTTTTTAAATTAAAGAAAATTATTAAAAACTGAAAGAATAATTGTCCTTCTGATTTGTCTATCGATTTTTTTTTTGTTTACAAAATAAGAAGTGTTACTTTTTTTACAAAAAATCAAACGCGAAAACTTTTATACTCACTTCTTTGTTTTTGTTATCTGTTTCCTCTTTATGTCAATCCAATAAAACATATGGGTGATAGAATTTTAAACAAATGAAATGTTTCAGGGATAGATTTCTTTTAAATATTTAAAATATTTTTGAGTTGCAAACAGAAAATGTCTTCTCAAAAGCGAAAGTCAAGGGAGATAATTCAGATAATTTTTTAAAGTAAAAAGAGTAGTATTTTTTTTTAAATACAATAAAATTGCAGTTTAAAAATATTGTTTATAGAATAAATAAATAATATTTTTAAACTGAAAAAGTTAGTAAACAGAAGTGATAATAACTTTTTTATTTTTAATGCAAAACTGAAATTTATCTTGAAGAAAATTAGTATTCATGAGTTCAATCCTCACTGTGCGATCCATATTTTCGGTGGGTAGGCGGAATTTAGAGTTAGGCCTAAATCTGCTAAATATAAAATTAAAGATTTTGGGATTTTGGGCAAAATTCTGACGGTCGGTTGCCGAGATTCTGTTTGGAATGAAGCACACTTGTGCTTGTGCTATGAATGTCCAAACAATTCAGCAGAGAAACCTGTATCTGGTCCGCACAATAGAGGGTGTGAAAAAGAAAACGATGAAGAACCCAGGATCAATTTAAACCCGTCCAAGGTGTTTTACAGGTTTGACAATTAGTACATGGCTGCTGTTCTGCAAGCCACCGGATTCAAACCCGATTTCTGTTATTGCTACCCCAGTACTCTGGTGCAGATGAACTGGAAACAATCAAATGCTTTTGCAGTGTTCCACTGTCATCCTCTCAGATTTTTCTGCTGTCGTCCCTACTTTATGCTTGGTGTTGGAGCCTCACTTTCGCAGGCTGATGGACAGGCCTCGCTGTCCAGCCCTATGTAGAATCGGTGTATATGGTGGAGCTTGAGATAGTGTTTTCCCTGTATCTATTTTCAGGTCATGCTGCTGCAAACTTGAGGTAGTACAGAAGGTACTTGAGCAGTTCGAGAAGGTCACGTTGGTCAAGAATAATCGCAAGTTTGCTGACTCCGCAGTCCAGTGACCTTTTAATGCCTAGGAGGATCTTCTATCGGATACAAGTGGAGAAGTTTGCGCCAGACCCAATCTATGTTCCTCTTGTAGGGACCTCGGTGATGCTTGGTAAATTGGCCTTGTGCCAAACACATCTGAAGTCTCCACAATTTAAATATCAGAAGATTGGATGTTGAAATGTGAAAGGATAAAAAAATATTTCGGGTACATTAAAGTAAAGATTTATTAACAGAATGACAAAAGTGTAAAAAGAAAATTATAGTGAAATTTTGTTAACTGAACACTATAACATATTTGTGAGAAGAAAAATGTTCATTGAGAAATGCATGCAGTTTTGTAGTTAAAATTGTTCAAAGAGAAATATAGGGATTTAAAATGTCTGCAGCAATTTAGAGTTCATGGTCGTGTAGTAGCAGAATGTAAAGTCTTTGTTCCTTCCTCTTTTTGGTAGGTTGTGACAACTTGAGAGAGAGAGAGAGGGCAAAACAAATAAAGAAGTTGTACTCAATGCATCCATTTTCTCGTTATTGTTGTTCTCTTTTGGCTTTCATCTATATTTTCCTTCTTACACTTTTGTTATTTTGTAAATAAATCTTTGCTTTAATATACACACGAAATATTTTATCCTTTCAATTTCAACAACCAACTTCCAACCTTCTGAAATTTAAATTGTGGGGACTTCAGACGTGTCTGGCACAAGGTCAATTTACCAAACATCACCGAGGCCCTGACACACTCAGATGAGAGGGGAAGCCCACCTTTTACTCCAAAGTAAGTGCTTCTTATATTACGAATGCTGTCATGCACTGAAGGTTCTTTCTTGGCTATAGCCTGACCTATCTGAGATCTGGCCATTATCGAGAGATGCATTATAACGAGTGTTACTCAGTAGGGGCTGCTTATGAATATCAGACCGAGGTGCTCGTCTGACAAAAGCGGAATTTTGCTCTATATGGCCTTGGACACCCAGATTAAAATGCCTCACTAATGATGAGGCATCACTCACCTGGCTCATGATTCAAAACTTGCTCTGGATCAGCAGGAAGTTTTTCACAGTGAGACTGTTCACTTCACAAGAATGAGTCCTGTGTGGTGAAACGGAGGAGTCTGTTGAGCATGTCTATCTCATTGTCTAGTCATATGCCCACTCTGTGAGCTTGTTGAAGGCTGTATTGTTTGTATGCTACAAAGACAGTTCTGGCTCTTGATACAGGTTCTGTTTGTAGCAAAGTGAGCTCGTTGACAGACAGGAGCAAGCACTCTGTAATTTTGTGTTTTCAAGCTGTGATGAGAATGTTGATGATGATATTGATGACGAGGATAGAAGAAGTTCATGGGGCATTTACTTTTTTTTCTGTTACTTGGTTACATTCTTGAAACAACAGCTGAAGGCCAAGATCAGAGTTAAGGAGAGGCTTTCTTCCAAGAATATTGCTAAAGGGTGGATGATGGTAGCACGAACAATGTGATTGAATGATTCTAACCTCAAGTGATATTATGTAGACATTAGTTATGTATATTAGATAAGCCTTGTGTCAAACACAACCAAAATCCCCACAATTTAAGATTATCAGAAGGTTGGAAAAATAATAAAAGTGTCTCGTTTGGATAAATAAATGAAAATTTATTTATTGAACAGCATAATATAAAATCATATGTATGAAATTATTAACTGTGAAAATGTTCTAAGAGTAAGGTGTTGTAAGGAGTTTAAAGAATTAAGAGTTTGTTTTTGTGAAATGTGATTTCTGCAGAAAAAGATAAGTTTATGTTTCCACTGTGTGTATCAACAAAGTAGTAGTAACATCTTTGTACTGTGGTGGATAGGAAATTAAGAATTAAAAGCAACTTTCTTCTTGACTTTTACAAAAATTCATAATGATGTGTGAAATCCTGGTTTTGCCGAATAAAAAAATGTTTGGTCATGTGCTTAAAGAAAAAGTCAAAACTGGATTTCACGAGTAGATGTTAAATCGATTTTTGGACCAATGGAAGTGATTTGCAAGACTAAAAAGACTTAGTGATCTAGTGCGAAAAAACTAAATAACTATAGAAGGCTTCGGTCAGTGTAAGCCAAAAACTCAAATGGGAGCAGCGAGACGACACACTAAAATGTAATGGGAGAAACTTCAAATCAACCCGGACGTAAGGTCGTGTTGCATATTCGTTCTTTTTCTCCTTCTTTCTCATGTGCCGATTCCTTTTACTTCTTGTTCTCCATTCAAACAGATTCCTACCAAACAAATGCTCATACATGCATACATATGTACATATAAATACTTTCCAACAAATTACTACTGCAAACATTTCTACAACTCTTGATACCCTCAACTTTCTCATTGAACTTTAACTTCTACATGTTATGTTATTCTTTTCTATCAATAAATTTCTGTTTTAACATAAAAAATGTATATTTTATGCTTCCACACTATTCCACACTATTCCATTCATTCCAATTTGATGAAAACCTTCTGATGACAACAAATAAATCCTAAGCTGTAGGAAGTTCAGTTATGTATGACACAAGGCCGAATAAAAAAAACATTAATCACACCCTATAATTTCACTGGTGATCCCTAACATTCAAAGAACACACAATGGAAGAATCACTTCTTCAGAAAGAAGGAGAGATAAAGAAAACAGCACATGAGAAGGTGAGGGTGTGCAAATGTGTGTCACTGGTACAATTGTATCTGATTAGCAGTTTGAAAAATTTCTTGTTACACCGCAGATGCGTTGACTATTCTCAGCTTTCATGTCACTCCCTGATTCAATTTTCTTTCTCTATTTATATCAAAGAATGACTTCACATTGATTTTTTTACTTTCTCTCAGTTTTGTAAATTGCTCCCTTTTCATTGGTCAGTAAACAATTCACAATGATTTGCAAAATTTGCCTTGGTCTTTTTTCTTCAGTACATAGCCAATCCTTTTTTATTGATCAAAATATAGATTTCACACTAGTTCACGATTTTGAAAACAGTGAAGAAAAGAGAGTTATTTTTATTTCGTATTCACCACGATATCTCCTGCTTTTTGGTTGAAGTACTTGACCTTCCGAGAATAAAACATACTCGTCTTATCCAGTTATGCTAGTGTAGAAGGTTTTTTTTTATTATGTCTTTTGTTTTTTCCAAAAATTGGTTAAACATAACTTTTTTTAAAAATAATCATTTTACCCCAAGCAAGGCAGGACTGCCTCTAATGCACAGGCGGTTACAGTGAGAAAAATAAATAAATAAATAAAAGTGAGTAAATGACGATCAACCTTTCTTTTTTTTTTTGTAGTCCGTTTTTAATTCACCTATCACCCCCTCTTTAAATTACAAATTGTCTAGTTTTCTGATGTGATGGTGTTGTGTTCACTAAAATATCCAATACAATAGCTATATAAACATTAAAACATGCATAGAAAATATTTATAAACCAATAACACACAATAAAGTGCTTGTATCTTAAAACACACCAAATAAACCACATAATACAAAACCATAAAATACATATCAGAAAAGTTGTTTTATTAGTTACTAGCAGTATAGCTCGACATTGTTCGGGTGTAATGAAAGCTTTTATAAATATATTATCGATTTTCTGCACTATTGTAAGAAACTTCTGAATATCGTTTCTTATGTCTTTGTCTATGAGTGCATCAAATTTGATTAAAATCGGACCACTCCTTTTATAACACAATTTTTTTGATTATCAATTTTCGATATTTATCGATGGTACTTTGACATAAAACCTAGTTAAGAACACTTGCAGACGCTTATAGTACAACTGTGTAAATTTTCAAGAAAATCAGTTCAGCCGTTTTGGAGTCTATAGGTAATGGACACACACACACACACACACACAGACAAAGTTCCATTTATATATAAGTTTAGATTTAGATTTCATTATTGGATTCTTCCCCTCTCCACTCATTTTATGATTTTATATTTTTATGTATTTTTATAATAAAAAGAAATAAAAAAGACATTTGTACATATTATGAAATTTTAAGCCATGAATATTTTATTAGGGTTCCTTTGGTATTGTGATATGTATTGGATTGAATGATTTTGTAATGAATGAGTAAATTGTAATGAATGAATGGGTCTTGAAGCAGATTAGCTATGTTTAGGATATTTAGTGAAGACCAAAGAGCATGAAAAGGACAGGATAGGTAAATTTAGGCACTCAGCAATGCTTAACGCAGAGATAAAGTTTTTGACAAACGTCTTGATGGAACGTTTGCATGTTGTAATCGATCGTCTTCTATCTGTTGCACGAGGAACTAAACAAGGGCTTTCACCGTTTAGAGTTAAGGCCCTTGGCACTACTTATTTAGTTAGTTGATAATAAAGACACTGTCATGTAGAAACATAGTTGTCGTTGTGTTGTATTTAATCCGTGGGCATCCGAAGAAATGACACATGGTGGCAGCGGTGGAATTAAAGGATGTTCATTAAAAAGAGGAAAAAACAAAACAGTGGAAAGGTAGCAGCTAAAGAAGGAAAACAGAACAGATAAGTAACGTTTAATTGCTTGTTTAAATTCGTACATACCTCACGTGGAAAAAAAAAAAATGTTGGAAGTGGGCATGGATGAAGTAAACAGACCAGTAGCTGGCATAAGACCACCCCCCCCCCTATGTATGGAGGATAATTTGTCAGCGAACTGGAAGTTATTTAAACTGAAATGGCATAACTATGCAATTATTACGTATTTGACGAGGCAGTCAGTACAATATCAAATGGCACTTTTGCTTCACACGTTGGGAGACGAAGCATTAAAAGTGTATTACGGTTTTCAGTTTGCAACACCCGAAGATGAAAGAACGCCCACTGAAATTATTCAGGCGTTTGATAAATATGCTATAGGGGAAAAAAATGAAACCTACGAGCGGTACGTTTTTCACATGAGGAAGCAAGGAGAATCAGAGATCGTGGAATCATTTATTACGGTGCTTCGGACATTGGTAAAAACATGCAATTTTTGTGACTATTGCGTTTCCTCAGTACTCAGAGACCAAGTAGTGCTGGGAATAAATAACCCCCAGACACAAGCTGACTTATTAAAATAAGACAGTTAGATTTGCAACGATGCATTGACATTTGTAAGCTGTCTGAAAATGCTACTCTACAATCTAGAATCCTAAGGCCCGAGGGGTTGAACAGAGTGGATCTCAAACCCAAGAAAAAGACATTGGCAAAAACTGAGAGAGAGTGCAGGGGATGTGCACTACAACATGGACCGAGTAAAGAATTATGTTCGGCATTTGGCAAGACATGCTATAACTCTAACAGGAAAAAGCACTTTGCTGTGAAATGCAGATTATCACGGAAAAAAAGATTCAGACTGTCAAAACACAACAATATGACCATGAAAACGACAGTAGTAGTTGTTCAGACTATGGACAGGTAGACAGCGTGACAATTAAAGAAAGGGTGAATTCTGTGAGTCAAGAGGGAATGATACAAGCGGAAATGATGGTGAAAGGAAAGCCAATTATTTTTCAACTCGACAGTGGAGCATCAGTAAACATACTGAACGAGAAGCACGTGAAGGGGAAAACACCTGAGCATTCAAATAAGACTCTGGTCATGTGGAATGGAGCAGAAGTGAAGCCATTGGGAGAGTGTCGAGTTAGAATGATAAACCCCAAAACTGGAGGAAAATATACGGTCAAGTTTGTCATAGTGAAAAAGGATTTCCATCCCTTACTTGGGGCAAATGCGATTAAAAAAATGGCACTCATCATAATCAACAATGACCAGTTCAACATGGTTGCCAAAGTTTCCCAAGGGGATGGATGCAACAGCCAGAACTCGGATAGCATCATAAACGAGTTCGCAGATGTATTTAAGGAGGAACTGGGTAAACTACCGGGAAAGGTACATCTGGAGGTAGATCCAGGAGTAACACCAAATGTAGCAGCAGCATGAAGAGTACCAGTGGCACTAAAAGACCAATTAAAAGTCGAGTTGGAAAAACTGGTTAGAAAGAAGGTTATTGAACCAGTAAGTGAGCCGACACCCTGGGTAAGTGCATTGGCACGAGTAGTGAAGAAAAATGGAAAGCTAAGGATTTGCATAGACCCAAGACCACTGAATAAAGCTCTGAAAAGGGAACCTTTCCAGCTTCCTACACTGGACGATTTACTGCTAGAACTGGCTGACAGCAAGGTATTTTCCACTCTGGATCTAAGAGATGGATTTTGGCAAGTACGATTGGATGAAGCTAGTAGTCGCTTGACGACATTTACTACGCCGTTTGGTCGGTTTCGGTGGAAAGTATTACCATTTAGGATTGCTCCAGCTCTGGAAATATTTCAAAAGGCCCTCCATAACAATGTATCTGATTTAGAGGGGGTGATTAATAAGGCAGATGATCTTCTGGTGATCGGGAAGGGTAAAACAATGGAAGAAGCAACAGTTGATCATGACATAAAACTCAGGAAACTGTTACAGAGATGTCATGATCGTGGGATGCGACTAAATGCTGAAAAATTAAACCTACAACAAACATCTATATCTTTCCTGGGTCACCTGATAACTAGTGATGGTTTACTTCCTGATCCTGGGAAGGTAAATGCCATAAAAGAAATGCCATGCCCAACAGATGTTAAAGAAGTGCAACGATTGGTGGGATTTGTGAATTACCTGGCAAAATTTCTGCCACACATATCTGACGTGATGGCCCCAATTCGAAATTTAGTGAAGGCAGATGTGCCATGGACGTGGTCCCAAATTCACGAAGAGGCTTTTGGCAAAATTAAAAAGTTAGTAAGTGAGGCACCGGTATTGAGGTATTATGACCCCAACAAATCTTTGGTCATTCAATGTGATGCAAGTGAGAAGGGCATGGGAGCTGCACTACTGCAAGAAGGTCAACCCCTAGCCTATATCAGCCGTGCGCTGACCGACACAGAAACTCGGTATGCACAAATTGAAAAAGAACTGCTAGCAGTAGTCTATGCTAGTGAAAGGTTTCATCAATATACTTTTGGTCGACGGATAACAGTACTGACCGATCATAGGCCATTGGAAGCTATCATGAAAAAAGAATTGGGGAAATGCCCAAAACATCTGCAAAACATGCTGATGAGACTACAGGCTTATGATGCTACCGTTCTGTACCATCTGGGTAAGAAGATGTTCCTTGCAGACACACTATCAAGAGCATACATCCATAGTGTGAACAGCGAATATATAGACGAGGAAGATGATGTCAAAGAAACTGAATATATTCCTGTAACAGAGAGAAGGCTGGGTGAACTGCGCTCAGCCACGAAGGAAGACAGAAGCATGCAGCAGTTGCAGCAAGTAATTGTGGAAGGATGGCCAGAAGAAAAAATACATCTTGACCCAGAGGTGAGACCATACTTTAGTATGCGAAATGAACTGACGGTACAAAATGGGTTAATTTTCAGAGGTAACCGGGTAGTGGTTCCAATGATCAATGGGCTGTGTTGAAAGAAAAGCTGCATTCCACACACCTAGGAATAGAAAGATGTTGCAGGAGGGCAAGAGAATGTTTATACTGGCCAAACATGAACAGTGATATCAGGGACTACGTGTCAAAATGCCCCACATGCAGAAAATACGAAGTAGCCAATCCAGCAGAACCATTAATGGTCCACGAAGTTCCAGACAGACCCTGGGCAAAAGTGGGAGTAGGTCTCTTTGGGTTTGGAGATCGAGACTATCTCTGCACTGTTGATTATATGAGCAACTTCTGGGAAATTGATCATCTGCAGAATACAGAAGCAAAGACAGTAATAACCAAACTAAAACACCATTTTGCACGACAAGGAATACCAGATCAGGTGGTAACTGATAATGGGCCGCAGTTTAGCAGCCAGGAATTCTCTATGTTTTCAAAAAAGTGGTGTTTTACACATACACCTGTCACTCCATACAATAGCAAGGCAAATGGCAAAGTGGAATCTGCAGTAAAGATGGCAAAGAACCTTTTCCGGAAAGTGATGGAAGATAAGGCTGATCCATACCTAGCAATGTTGGATCACAGGAATACGCCAGCTAAAGGTCTCTTATCACCAGCTCAGAAGCTGATGTCAAGAAGAACAAAAACACTTCTCCCAACTAGAGAGGAGTCACTCAAGCCAGAATTGCCCAAAAATCTAAAAAAGTTTGTTAAGCGAGATAGCAGGAGTCAAGAACAGTCTTTTAACCACAAAGTAAAACCACTTCAACCGTTACAGCCTGGAGATGTTGTATGGATGAAACCACACATAAAGGGTCAGAAAGAGTGGAAGAAGGCAATCGTATGGTGGAGACTGGATGAACGGTCATACCATGTAGAATTGGATGGGGAATTATATCGACGGAATAGGGTGGACTTGAAAACAACTGCAGAAGCACTCCCACCTACATCATTGATTCACCAGCCATATGAAGTGCAGAGCGAGTTACCCAGGAATGAAGGTCGGGGTACAGAAGAAACAGGTGACACAGATCAACCTCAATATGAAGGTGAAATAAGAGAAAGACTAAACCCAGCACCAACCCCAACACCAAGTCCAGAAAGAACAAAACCAACCCCGAAAAGAGTGCTGACAACACAGTCTGGAAGAGCAGTAAGAGATCCTGTGAGATTCAAGGACTTTACAAAATAAAGTGAAAAGTGCAGAATAATCCCTGTTAGGCAAGAGGGTAGTCAGCCCAATGAATGTCTAGGTCACTTTACTTTATATATTTTATTTTAATTCTTATCAGACTTTTTTTTTGTTTGTCTTTGAGAAAAGGGAAGATGTTGCATGAGGAACTAAACAAGGGCTTTCACCGTTTAGAGTTAAGGCCCTTGGTGCTACTTATTTAGTTAGTTGATAATAAAGACACTGTCATGTAGAAGCATAGTTGTTGTTGTGTTGTGTTTAATCTGTGGGCATCCGAAGAAATGACACACTATCCTCCAACAGACTTGATAATTTTCATTTGACTCACACGATCATTAAGAAAGTTGACAGAGAAGCCACGCTGTTCAATTTAGATCAGTCTAAGGCCTTCAACAGGGTGGACTTCTGGGGTGCAGAATACCTGGATTAAAATGAGAATTTAATGCTGTGTATCCTGTTCACAAAATACAAAACAAATTTCAAGAAAAGATAACACAATAATTCGGTCCTTACGTATTATCGGGAGGACCTTTGATTTTTACTTTTTCTTTTTTTTCCCCGCTTATAACACCAAGGAACTGGAAAAATCAGGCTTTCATCACCTCAACGTCGGGTCCTTACGTATTATCGGGAGGACCTTTGATTTTTACTTTTTCTTTTTTTTCCCCGCTTATAACACCAAGGAACTGGAAAAATCAGGCTTTCATCACCTCAACGTCAACCACAAGTACAACTTTGTGGATTCGAACACCGGGGCTCATACGCAGACAGTGGAACGCCTATGGGGATCGACAAAGTGGCGAAACAAGAAGCACTGTGGCACTGCACGTCACCATTTGGAGTCGTATTTGGCCGAATTCATGTGGCGGAAGCATGTTGCCTGTACTGATGTCTTTGAGTCACTTTTGGAAGCAATTGCGACGTTCTGGCCTCCGGAATTTCAAATGTAATGTTATTTTATTGTTTTAACCGTTTCAATAAATAATTTACTTTAATTTTTGAGTCGTTTTTTTAAAGGTCCTCCCGATAATACGTAAGTACCAAGGAATGTTTGTAGAAAAATGAAAAGAATCATACATTAAATACATACATGTAAAACAATTTGTAATTTTATATCCTGTTTGATAGGGTAGTAAAAATGCTTTCAAAGTTCAAAGGATTCACTTTGTTTAAGCAACATGTGATTTGTTCAAAAAATGATAAATCTATGTTTCACTGTTTGTAGTAGAAAAATCTTTGTTTCTTTCTTTCTGTAGACAGCAAGTAAGTGAAGAAGAAAAAAGCAATCAATTTAAAGTGAAAGAGAGTGGGAGTGAGATGTACATGTTTTGGAATAAAACACAGAAATAAAAAATCAGAGGAAAAATGTACTTATCAGTGTTAATTTTAGGAGTCAGTTGAAGTGTCTTCTTGTTGTCTTCTCTTTCTTTTTCTTGATGGCAAGTAGGTGAAGAAGAAGGGAAAATAAAGAAAAGCATGTGAGAAGGTGAGGGAGTATGAATGTGTGTCACTAGGACATTGTGTCCGATTTTATGTTCATAATTTTTGATGCAATTGTTTTCTCATCTTGTTTTGCTGATTTTATGATCATATAATATAGAACTTAAGATGTATAATTATTGGTTAAATCCAGACTGACATCTGTTTTTTAATAATGAATTTTCTGCATTGAGAGATTTTAATTGTCACTTAGAAATAAATGAAATCTTTTGAATATGAAAATGTATAAAATTAATGATTTTGAATTTGCAATTTATGACTTACGAATTGAAAACTATGCAGTAAAAACATTTTTTGAATGTGTTTGTATTTTAGAATACTATATTGAAAAGAAATTCCCTGAAAGATATTAAAATATGCTGTCTTTTTCTGCAAATTGCATTTCCATAAAAAGCATCTCTCATCAAAGATTAACGTGGAAGCACACCTTGAAGATAATTTACATATATCTGTAAAGAAGAAGGATCAGAATTTTCAAAGAGTTTACATTTAAAAATTTGCATGTGAAGTGACTGAGAAAAACCATATACATGTGAAGTGTGTGGTTCCATATTTACACTTCGAATTTAAAAAGGTACATACTGACAAACACAGGTGAGAAACCATAATTGTGTAATAAGTATGGTAAAAATCTTTAAGAATTTAAAATTAACACCTCAATAAGAGCATATACTGGAGAGAAATCATATATGAAATACATGATTCAGTATTTTCATATGATGTAGGATAAAATAATTTACATATGTACACATTCTGTTGAAAAATTGTAAGTGAAGTGTGCATTTTTCAGAGAGTTCAAGATTCAAAAACCACCTACGGAAGCATATTAGTGAGAAACCATATTCATGTGAAATATGCGACTCAGCATTTTCTGAGGGATCAAAATTAAAGACATGCAAGTACATTCTGGTGAAAAACCATATGCAAGAAAAATATGTGGTTCATCATTTTCGTCAGTTCAGATTTAAAAAACAGAAACGAATACATACTGAAGAGAAACAATATTCATGTGAAATTTGTAGTTCAACATTTACTGATAATACAGCTTTAAAAACATATGAATACATGCTGGTTAGAAACCATATTCATGTGAAATGTGTAGCACAACATTTTCACATAAGTCAACATTAAAAAACCACATGTAAATACATACTGATGAGAAACCATATTCATGTGAAGTATGTGGTTCAGCATTTTCTGTGAACTCAAGTTTAAAAAGTCATATGTGAATATACACTAGTGAAAACCCATATTCATGTGAAGTGTGTAGTGCAAAGTCTTCTGAGAGTTCAACATTAAAAATTCACATGGGAATACACACTGGTGAGAAACCATATTCATGTGAAATCTGTGGTTCAGCATTTTCTAAAAGTTCAAATCTAAAAAACCATACATGAATACATACTGGTGAGAGACCATATTCATGTGAAATGAGTAGCTCAACATTTTCACAAACTTCAACATTAAAAACTCACATGCGAACACACACCAGTGAGAAACCATATTCATGAGAAATATGTGGATCAGCATTTTCTGAAAGTTTTAAAAAAAAAACATACACGAATACATACTGGTGAAAACCCATATTCATGTGAAGTTTGTATCTCAACATTTTCACAGAGTTCAGCATTAAGATGACATATGCAAAAACATAATAAAGAGAAATCCTATTTCTGCTCTGATGAACTTAGCTCACTGGTGCCCCCTATATATAAATTTGCTCAATCTACAAGATTAGCAAATAGGTCCCACAATTTTACTGTGAAACCAATAAAATGTAAATGCAAATTCTATTCCAGCAGCTTCATTTCTTGCACTTCCTGCCTGTGGAATTCCTTTCCATTTTCTTGTTTTCCTGACAACTATAATCTCCAAGAACTTAAATGTAAAGTCAATAGTCATCTCCTATCTCACTAACCTGCATCCTCTCTCTCACAGACCTTTCTCTGTCTACTCCACTCTCATCAGTATTATCATCCTTCTCTTACCCACTTCCTGGCACCCCTATAACCTGTCACTCTTTCTCATATGTAACTCCTTGCAAAACAGTGGCAATAAAATGCCTTAGTTGGGGTGATATGATTATAAAAAATGTGGTTGAACATTTTCAGAGATTTCAAATTTTAAAATTGATCAGAGGACTCATACTGGGGAAAAGCCATGTTCATGGAAAGCATGTGAGTAAGCATTTTCACAGAATACACATTTAAATCACTTATGCAAATAAGTGCAAAATCTCTATTCTCCTGCTTCTTAAATTAATTTTGTGATGTTAGCATTCTCTGCTGGTAAAGCTGAATGCTTTGCCCATAAATTCTCAAACGCGACTCTTGGCTCATCCAGAGTAACCCAGCCTAACTTCCCACTTAGAACTGAGACTTTGTTGTGTTATATTCATATAACCCTTTTGATAGTTTCTGTTATAATTTCTTACCTAGATCCCCACAAAGCATGTGAACCCAATAGTATTTCTGTAATAGTCATTAAGAAGTGTACTCCTGAACTGGCTCTTGTTCTCTCTAAACTGTATGATGAATAACTTGCTTCCTCCTACTAGAAGTCATTATCTGTTGTCCTGCCTCTTATCTTTTTGTAATAATTGTTGTTGAGTAGTGAAGAATATATATATATATCCTCTCTATTATAATAAAGGCTGTCATATATATATATATATATATATATATATATATATATATATATATCCAGATAAAGAGAGCCAATAGGTTTAGAATCTTGTGTTTACCGGCATTTACTTTTTAAAAAAGTGCTTAATTTAAAGTTGTTGTCCCCCACCTATTAAATCTTTAATAAGCAAATGTATTGTTTTCTGTTTTCAAATATAAATCCTTTTCACCAAATTTACCTAACATTGCCTGATAAAATAAAAAATTTTAAATCTTGAAACATAGAAATTTCCGTTTAGCAATGTAAATTAATTTTAAATAAAAAACAAATTAAATTTTACATGTATATTTCGCTCCTGTCATGCTCAGAGGTTTGGATTATTTTGTTGTTTTTTTTCTTATGTTTTAACATAAGATACTCAATAGTAGGTACATCAATATGTATGTTGCTGTCATTTTAGATGGCATATTGACATAAATATTTCGCTGTTATTTTTGTTGGTACAGGCCCACTGATATATTATAAAGTTCAAATCCTGGCAAGTAGATAATGTTTTGTGAAATATTCAAATTTGAAAAAAATGTTTAATATTTTCTTTCTTCTTGAGAATGTATAATAAAAATATTTAACACTACACATTTATTAGATTGTTTATTTACAAAAATAATTTTATATTAACAAAATTCTAAAAAGAAAAATCTAATATATTTATCATTTACCGATTTATAAAGAAATAAATGTGAAAACAAATGTTTGTTCATAAATTTATAAACATTTATAAACATTTACATTTTCAAATATTAAAATATGTGAAATTTATAAACATTTACATTTTCAAATATTAAAATATGTGAACCAATTATCAGAAAATTCTATTTACGATTCTATAAAGGCCGAAGCAATTAGAAATTAGTCAATGTTTTGCCAACTATTCCAATAGATAATAGTGTAAATAAACAATCTAATAAATGAAGAAGGTTTATTATTTTTGTCATAAATTCTAATGAAAAAAGACAATGTATAAATTCACGTTCATATGTGTATGTTTTATTACAATGTTACTTATGTTATATTTTAATTTTAAACTTCTGGAGAAGTGTGTCAAAATTGTAAACACACTAAATAAAATCTGAGTAAGGCTAATCAATTCTACCAATCACATTTTCACAAACACAGGTAGTCACTCTCCTCACCAAAACCCAAGACCCCTCTGAACAAACATCAGTCAGTCAGTTAAGTGCCATACGTGAAACACACTTAAACGATCGTGTCTCAAAAGAGACATGACTGACTGTGCAGAAGATTATCCCGCAGTAGGTTGTCATTTCTTTCTGTGGTAGACTGGTTGCCAACCAAGGCTATAGAACCCAATCTGTCCTGTTATTTAACCCATAACTGGAAGGAAGAGATGGATTAATACCTTTCCCAAGGGTATTTGCGCATAAGTGAATGCCATGAATTCAACTGGAATTCAAACTCGGCTCCCCGATTTCTCTTTCTGAGCCGATATCCACTGCACCACAATGTACCATGCTTTTATACACTCAACCAGCCATCGCTTATATAATGAGCAGCCATAACCCGGCCAATAAAAATAGCTACAATCAACATTGCCATTTTCACCCACACGAAGTGCTGCCCAATTCAATTTCAGTCCAAATCGTGCCAGCTCACTATGTCCACACTCCATTGCAGAACATACATGCAACTCTAGCCCTTTTGGGTCTCAGCTATAAGGAACTGATGTGGATTCGAAAGGCACTGATGCAGGAATTTGTGACACAAAAGTCTCTGAGTTTCTAAAGCTTATATGCATTCCAGCCCAAAACTGGCATGCGGCTGACAGTTTGAGGTATTCAGTGAGTCCTTAATTTTTGCATTAATCGCAACAAGGGATTTTGTGTTCATTAATTCTGCACTATTAATCAACTACCAAATTGGGAGAATTATCCACCTTCCTTTAGAGAAGTCACATGGATTGTTTCTTCTCTCAACTCCAACTTGCTTCATTTTACATCTTGTTCCATCACTCCATACAGGTGGAGCAAAATTCTCCCTCTTCCTCCTACTCTCTTAGCACTCAACCTCAGCCCCATTGCTGAAAACCAACATGAATATTGAATAAAGTTACATCCAATATAAAGATACAACCAAGAAAATTTCAAATGTTACCTTCTACTCCAAGCAAATTAAGAACTCTTCTAAGCGTTTGGGTCTGTAGTGTAAACAATTCAATCTTGTTCAATGTTTACCCTGGTTTTACAGCCGCATATAGAATACTTCTGATATATAAATTAAATATAATTTTCTAATTAACATATTCTCAAAGTTTTCTTAATTCAAGTCATGTAAGAGTTGTCTCCCCTATACCATTATTTACGTTGATAACTTCCGTTCCCAATTTGCTGGCTTCTATTTCAATGAGATGTTGTTTAAGAAAAATTCAACTTCCAAGTATGCAAATTATGTTTAATAAATCCTAAATCGTCAAACAAATTATCGTCGTTATTCTCCACAGAACTTCTTTACAAAAAAATAAAATAACACTAACAGTTGTAAAATTAAAAAATATATATTTAAAAAATATTCAGACTCTTTAAATTTTTTGTTGATTATTCAAAAAAAGTATCTTGTTGTAAGATGATGTCCAGTGTTCAGCAATTCCACGTCTACGAATTATGTAAAAAAATATGACGAAGTAGACTTGAAACTGAAAGATAATAATTTGTATCACATGAATTACTTCCCTTGATTTTAGCTCTCGGAAGAAAATTTGTTTGAAAGAAAATCTCTTTTAAGAAGATTTATCACCCCCCCCCCCCCCACGAAATGGATTTAATTTATTCCGAATTCTATCGTTCTTCCTTTTTGCTGTAATAATGTTAAATTGCCCAATAGAAGAAAAATCAGACTAAGAAAAAAAGTAAGTACTATAAAGTTTTTCTTTTTCTTTTAGTTTTTTTTTTACTGAAAAAGAGAAACATGATTTTTTTTTGGTAATTTTATTAAAAATTTATAAATAATCGATCAATGGTTATCAAAAAGAAAGACAATTATTAATATTCCAGATTTTAATATTTTCCCCAAACGGAAAATGATTTGTAGTCGGAGAGTCATTTTATGATTTTTTAAATGTTTTTAAATTGATTTTTCGTTTTTGTCAATTTCATTTTTTTTTTTTGTTTTGCTAACCTTCCTTACGCTGACTTTCGAAGTTACGAAAACATTAGTGAAAGTTTTAGTTATTGAATAAATTTTGAAATGATAAAGCATTTTTTAATACTTAACATTGAAAATAAAACATCAATTAAAGGAAGTTAAAAGTTAAAAAATGTAAAAAAAAAAATGGCATTGACAATTTTTAAAAAAATGCAGTTGTTTTAGGGTCCTGGATAAAAAAAAATGCTTTATTTTCAAATTTTCATATATTTGAAGGTTTTACCATTTGTAGTATAATTGTTTATTATTACTGTACTTAGTGTACTACTTATTGTGTTCCTTTTGTTATTTATAATTTATGTGAATTTTCATATATTTGAACTTAGGTTAAGTAAAACAAAACTACACTTACCACTTATTTTCATATATTTGAAAAAAAAAATTAACTTTCTTCTGAAATTAAAAAAAAAAGGAAAGAAAAATAACGCAAATACACGCAATGTAGGTTAATTATTTTTGAAAGTTAACTTTCGTCGGAAAAAATTAAGTAAAACCACAATTATCACTTATTTTCATATAAATTGAAAGTTAACTTTCTTCTCAAATTGGTAAATTTTCGTTTTAAGTCGCGTCGCCTTTCCCCTTCAAATTTTATCCAAAATAGCATTCCATTATCTCTGTGTAAATGTACATGCTGAACTCAAATGAAGTGTTAGTTATTGAAGAAACTTACCCTTTTTTTTTTTAACTAAATGTCCATAAATAAAACGAACTATATTTCGCACTTTTTTCTCTCCCGTAACTCTCACGAAGTCATGCTGCAGAATAAAACTGCAGAATGACGTACTGTGCATTTAAACGAATTTTGGCAGATTTTGGGTCGATTTTTCTTCATTTACTGATACTTCCGGCGATGTACTTCCAGTAATTAAAGTAATGCGCTATTGTATTTCTACGCTTATTACTCTCATAACAGGAAGTACCTCGCCGGAAGTTTCAGTAAAGGACGAAATGCGACTAAAATTGCTGCCTACGTAGAACGTCATTCTGCAGTTAATTACATGACTTCGTGAGAGTTACAGGAGAGAAAAAGATATAGTTCGTTTTTTTTTATGGACTTTCAAAGCAAAAAGGTAAGTTTCTTCAATAACTAATTGTTAATTTGAGTTCAGCATATACATTTGCACAGAAATAATGCTATTTTTGATAAATTTGAAAGGGGAAAAGCCATTGGCACCTAAAACGAAAATTTACCCTAAAATTAAGTACATGCAACTTTCTTAAATTAATTATCAAAAAAAAAAAAAAAAAAGGAAGAAAAAACCCCCAAAATACGCAAATACACGCAACTTTCTGCTGAAATTGAGTACCTAAAAAAATAAATCACGTTGTAATTTCATCAAAGACTTTTCAGTAAAGGAAGTAAATAGGCTGAAATTATTTTCCTACGCCAAAAATAATTCAGCAGCAAATGTCTTATCACTGAGCTGGTAGTGGGTGACAAATAGAGTGAGAAGAAGTCTGATTTTTTTTTTCTGGTCATTAAAATCAAGAAAGGTAGGTTTCTTCAATACCTAATTGTTGATTTGAGTTCAGTATATACATTTGCACGGAAATAATGCTATTTTGGAAAAATTTAAAGGGATAAAAGCCTTCAGGACCTAAAACGAATATTTACCATTGCAATATTTCTTTAAAAAAAAAAAGACGTTTCTTTTTTTTTTAAATTTTTTTTCTAAAATTTCGATTAAAATTATCTCCCTTAACATCACTCTTGTGAACACATGATCTAAAATATGTAGTTACCTCCAGTCATTTTCAATATCTAATTTTTAAAGTGACTTTTAAAAAAACGAAAAAGCTTTCTTGAAGTTTCCATTTTTTTTGTTTTACTTTTAATTGAAAGCTAAAGGATTAAATTTATTATTTCCAGTAAGCAAAATATTCTGCTGTATTTCAAACAAATTATTGATTGGAATATTAAAAAATAAAAAACGAAGTAAAAATTTTATTATAAAATTTTTACTTTGATTTTTTTATTTTTCAATTTTTTGGCCATTTTTGTACGATCAGCACATTTGTAAACAAAAGTTAATTCTCAGTTTTAAAAATCTTGCAAAAATATACATCAGTGACATTATTTTTGGAAAATTAGTAAATTTAATATTAAATTAATCAGATTTACACAAGTGTTACTTATTTATAGCATGAAATTTAAAATAAAACTATATTTAAACAGTTTACCTTTCTAACCTTTCCACTGTAATTGAAATGGGTTAACAGATACGAGATGCTTATGGCAATCACAAGTGACATAATTGTACAAATTTTTTTTCTGTTTTAAAAAATATGATGGCTAGATGATTTGTAGAAATTTTTCAGTTTTCGATTAGTAAATATGGTCTTCATTTAATAACATACCAGCTTAACATGTACAAGTCTTAGAAATTTTATCAATTATTATAATAAACAAAAATGAAAACTCTTTTAAACTTGCATTATTAATTGAAATATTTTTTTTTCTTAAGACTATAATGTCCTTAATTTATATTATTTATTAAAGCAATTAAAAGCTGATGTAATTAAATAATGACATAGTTTCTTGCATTCTATAATTTACTATTTTGAGCAGATTTTCGGTTAAAGGGGCTAAATGGTCTTCACTGAGTCCTGCATTTAACTAATAAAATAATTTTTGCCTACAGAATTTAATTTCCTGAAATTTCATGAATTTAAGTAGAGTACGGTAACAAATGTAAAAAAAAAAAAAATTAAATTATGTTTACCAATATTTTTTTTAAATAATGATTTTTAAAAATAAATAATTTATGAATAAGTCCTGAAAGTTTCATTGGGGAATTTTTACAATAATTGTAATTTTTATTTTTTAATTGTAATAATTTATAAAATTTGAAAAATCTTTTAAAATTTCTTCCAGTCATCGTCTCAATTAAATGAAATATCATACTTAAAAAAGACAACCTTCATACAAAAAGCAATAAATTTTTTAAAATATCTTTTGTATGAAGCTTTTCAATTTTTGATCAGTAAATACAGTCTTCATTTAATAATTTAATAACTGCCGCAAGGTTTTGAAGAATTTTAGAAATATTTTGGAAACTTTATAAATTTTTTATTGCTTCTTTTACTATTCAGAGAGGATTTTCAGAAAAAAGGCAAACTGTCAAAAATAGATGATTTACATTACCTGAGGAGTTCTGTGTTTAACTAATAAAACAAATTTTCAAAACAAATGTATTTCTTGAAATTTCAAAAAATTGTGTAGGCAGGATAACAGTTATAACAGTTATGAAAAAAAATATTTTTTTTACCAATATTTTCTAAAAACAATTTAAAAAATAATTTATTTTTAAATAAGTCCTGAAAATTATAACTTTTGACTCTTCAAAATTATAACTTTTTACTCTCCTTTTTGAAGAGTCAAAATGTAGAAATTTTGTTTTTTCAAATAAAATCATTAGTCAACCCTTAAAACAAATGCTTATTGTAAAGCATTTGTCTTCACACTAAAATAACTAAAAATAGATTTATTGGAACTGATGAAAACACTTTCTGGACAGCTGGAATGGTTTTCTTGCATCTCATGATGACTTCCATAACAGCTTCAGGAAACTAAATTGCTCAAAGGCAATGTATTTTCAAAAAAGTTGAAGAATGATAAAATATATCTAAATTTCAAGAATTAAAGGGAATATTACTAAGCTCAAATGTAAATGAAATTAAAAATACAACTGGTTACTTTGTTAGAAACATTATTCTAATCTTTTATAGACAAATGTGAGAACATTTAATTTTTTTTTTTAATCATATCATCCCAAGCAAGGCAATAATGCCACTGATGTGCAGGGGGCTATGTAAGAGTGAAAAGATTGGAAAAGAGAAAGCCGGAAACCACATCCTAAACAGGAAACAAGGGATGAGCCTCTTCACCTGTTCAATAGACATGGGTGGAGTGTGAACCGGGTGATAGTTTAGTCTATCTACTCCAATAAAGTAAAAATATATCTACTTTATATTTTTCTGTTATATGAATTCAATTTAATGTTTTTTTAAGAATGTGCATAAAAATAGTTGTGGTGAAACTGATTTGAGTGTAACAGAACAAAATATAATGAATAAGTAGTTTATACAGTTTTAAAATGATTCATTCAAGAAAACATGAGAAAAAAATTTAAAGTATATAATAACCATCAAGGAAACTAGTCTGATTTAAAATGAGGATTCAGCTGGTGATGTTCATTTACCTGGTCAGCAATACCAATTTCAATGGGTCAGACTCAACAGTCTTGCATGAAATGAACACAGTATAGCCTCTTTTTGATTCACACATACCTTGAAATGCATGGGTGCAGATATATCAAACCAACTGATTATTAAATAGGAGCCATTGTTTTACAAGAAGGTGCAATTTTAATTTTTTATATGTTTAATTTATCTAGTAAACATTTTTTTAGGTTTCTCACACTTTCTTAAAACCACCTAACTGACAAACATCATTTTTTTTATTTTAATATGTATAGGGAGACACAGCACTAAGCAGAACAAGTTTGGAAAACACTAATATGAAAATGCAGCAAAAGTACCTCCTGCCGTTGAAATAGAGATATAATTTAAATTCTAGAGCAGAGAATGGCTCAACATCTCCCAGTATGTATTTGAAAAGAATTTAAATAAATGTTCTCTAATGTCCAGTTTTATAAAAATGGATGTTTTGACATAAAAATAAAATTGTTTCAACACAATATAACCAAACAAAGTGTTTTATGTATTCTCTAATCTATCTACTGAAAATTTGAGAGCATATTTTTTCGTATTAAATCTCGTCTTGAAACAAGAGATCACATATCTTCTACTGATTTTATATCTATAGTTCATTGATGAACTTCTTTTTGAAGGTTATTTCCTGTTATGTTTTATAGAAAATCACCTTATTTTGCTGATTTTGTACCCAGGCAGTATAGGATATAAGATGTATTCATATTCATTGAAATTCAAACTGATATCAGATTTTAATAATGATTTTTCAGCTTTGAGAGTTTTTAAATGTTTGTAAACAAATGAACTCCTTTGATGTCTTTATGTTAATATTATGCAGAAAATATTTGATCCTCATTTCAATATTGAATATGAAAATATATAATAAATTTTTTGAATTTGTGGTTTATGACTGAAAAGTTAAGATATCTACAGTAGAAAACGTTTTTTAAAGTGTGTTTGTATTTTAGAATGTTGTACGAGGATCATTCAATAAATAAGGTGAATTTTTCAGGATAAGGACTTCTAATACAGATAGAAGCTTACATTTTTTTTTCTTTTACTTTTTTGTTCAAAGGGTTTTATTTATTTTTTTTTTGCAGACTGAAAAAAAACTTTGTGAGTTTTGGAGATTAACAAAGATGGCCAACCAAGAAGCATGCTTCAGGATTGAACAGAGGTCGGTTATCAAATTTTTGGTTGCTGAAGGGTGCAAACCAGTTAAAATTCATAGGAGAATGTCAACTGTGTATAGTGCCACATGTTTCAGCCAAAAAAATGTCTACAAGTGGGCTAAATTGTTTAAAGAAGGATGAAGCAGTGTTGAGGATGAAGATAGGCCTGAGAGGCCTACAGAAGTGAGGTCTCCTGAGGTGATCAAATTAGTCAATGACCTCATTCAGTCTAACAGAAGGGTGACAGTGGATGACATTGCAAGGACTTTGAGCTTATCTGTTGGGACAGCGCACAAAATTGTCTATGATGAGTTGCCTACTTGAAGGTCAGCTGCAAGGCCTCACACAGCATCCCAAATGGTGCAGATTATCAACAAGCTGGGCTGGGAACTGCTCCTTCATCCCCCTTACAGCCCAGACCTTGCCCCTTCAGACTTTCACCTGTTTGGACCCTTGAAAGCGTTCATGAGAGGCATGAAGTTTGAAAGTGACGATGAAGTCAAAAGTGCTGTGAGCGATTGGCTGAGTCATCAGTCCAAAGATTTTTACACTGAGGGGAAAATGGAAGCTTGTGCACAGATGAGAAAAGTGTGTGACACTGCTGGGAGAATATGTTAAAAAAAGCTTCTATCTGTATTAGAAGTCCTTATACTGAAAAATTCACCTCATTTATTGAATGACCCTTGTATTAGAAATAGATTTCCTAAAAGATATTAAAATTATGCTGTTTTCTTCTGCAGATTGCATTTCCATAAATAGGGATCTCCAATCAGACTGATGTGGAAGCACACCCTGGAGATGATTCATATATCTATGAGGGTGGATTGGATTTTCCACAGAGTTTATATTTATAAATCCACATGTAAACAGATTGGTAAAAACTATCTTCACTTGAAGAGTGTGGTTCTACATTTACAGTTTCTTCAGATTTCAAAAGATACAAACATGGAAGAAACCATAATTATATGATGAGTGGGCTGAAAAACTTTTCAGACTTTGAAGTTAATTTATGAGGACACATACTGGAGAGAAACTAATTCATATGAAGTATGTGATTCATACAGTTCAAGATTTAAAAACTCACATATGTGCTCATACTATTGAAAAACATTAAGTGAAGTGTGTAGCACAATGATTTCAGAGAGTTCAAGTTTAAAACCCCATATGAAAATGCATATTGGTGAGAAACCATATTCATGTGAAGTATGTGGTTCAGCATTTTATGAGAGCTCAAAATTAAAAAATCATATGCGTACACATACAAGTGAGAAAACCTATTCATGTCAAGTGTATAATTCAACATTTTCACAGAGTTCAAATTTAAAAACTCACATGCAAACACACACTGGTGCAAAACCATATTCATGTGAAATATGTGGTTCAGCGTTTTTTGCAAACTCAAAATTAAAAAGACATATGCAAATACATACTGGTGAAAAACCATATTCATGTCAAATGTGTAGCTCAAAGTTTTCAGAGAAGTCAAAATTAAAAAATCACATGCGAACACATACAGGTGAGAAACCCTATTCATGTGAAGTATGTGGTTCAGCTTTTTCTAAGAGCACAAATTTAAAAAGACATATGCTGATACATACTGGGAAAAAATCATATTTATGTGGCATTTGTGGTTCAGCATTTTCTGAAAGCTCAAATTTGAAAAAACACACACGAATACATTCTGGTGAGAAACCATATTCATGCGAAATATGTGGTTCATCATTTTCTGATAGCTCAAATTTAAAAAATCACATTCGAACACATACTGGTGAGAAACCCTATTCATGTGAAGTATGTGGTTCAGCTTTTTCTAAGAGCTCAACTTTAAATAGACATATGATGATACATACTGGTAAAAACTCATATTCATGTGAAATATGTGGTTCAACATTTTCTGAAAGCTCAGATTTAAAAAAACACACACGAAAACATACTGGGGATAAACCGTATTCATGTGAAATGTGTGGCTCAAAGTTTACAGAGAGTTCTAAGTTAAAAAGTCACATGATGATGCATACTGGTGAGAAACCATATTCATGTGAAACATGCGGCTCAGCATTTTCTGAAAATTCATATTTAAAAAGACATATGCGAATACATACTGGTGAGAAACCCTATTCATGTCAAGTGTGTAGTTCAAAATTTTCACAGAGCTCAACTTTAAAAACTCACATGCGAACACATACTGGTGAGAAACCATATTCATGTGAAATATGTGGTTCAGCATTTACCGAGAGCTCAAAATTAAAAAGACATATGCGAATACATACTGGCGAGAAACCTTATTCATGTGAAGTGTGTAGCTCAAAGTTTTCAGAGAGTTCTAAGCTAAAAAAACACATGCGTACACATACTGGTGAGAAACCCTATTCATGCGAAATATGTGGTTCAGCATTTTCTGATAGCTCATATTTAAAAGACCATATACGAATACACACTGGTGAAAAACCATATTCTTGTGAAGTGTGTGGCTCAACATTTTCAGATAGATCAACTTTAAAAACTCACATACGAAAACATACTGGTGAGAAACCATATTCCTGCAAAATATGTGGTTCTACATTTTCTGAAAACTCAGATTTAAAAAAACATACACGAAGACATACTGGTGAAAAGCCATATTCCTGTGAAATATGTGGTTCAAAATTTTCAGCAAGTTCAAATTTAACAACTCATATGAGGACTCATACTGGGGAGAAACCATATTCATGTCAAGTATGTGGTCTAGCATTTTCACGTAATGATTATTTAAAAAAACATACACGAATACATATGAGTGAAAAAACATTTTTATGTGAAATATGTGGCTCAGCTTTTTCACAGAACGTGAATTTAAAATATCACATGCAAATACATGCTGGAGAGAAACCCATTTAAATTTTAAGTATGTGGATCAACATTTTTAATTTTTTCAAACTGATATGAGGACACATACTGTATGCGTTTTAGCATTTTCACAAAATAGGTATTTAAAAGCACATTTGCAAATACATATTAATGAAAAGTCACATTCATGGGAAGTGTGTCATTTAAAATTTTAATATTCGTTACTCTTTAAAAAATAAATGCAAACCCACAATAGTTAACCTTTCATGTAGATCCACATAGGATAAAAAACTATTCATATGAAGTGTATGATTCAACATTTTAAATAACTGTTAAAAAGATACGCAAGCAGATTTTGAAGAAAAATGATATGTGAATTTTTAGTGTTTAATTAATGGACAGACACTGGAGAAAAATTATGTTTATGAGGTGAGATTCTCACATATATAAAAATTCTCTAAAGAATAGCTATATTTTTGTGAATCATATTAGTATTTTCACTGCAGTCAGTTTTAAAAGGAACACATGAAAACACCAAGATCATGTTAAATGTATGGATATCTGTTTTCAAAGTTGAAAATTAAAATGTCACACAATATTTAAAACTGCATTAGAATACTGAAGAATGTTTGTAGCAATGTGTGTACTACTTTAATATTTTCACTAATTTTTCAAAAAATTAATTCTAATTGTTAATCACAAAACTCAGTCGGGCATGAAAAAAATAGAATAAGTGAATATAAATTTAAAATGTTATTTTTTCATCTTCACAGTCAAGTTAAAATGGATTGTATTAAATATTCCATTGTAAATTGAACTC
The DNA here is from genome assembly GCA_037127315.1 of Ascarosepion bandense. Taxonomy (NCBI): domain Eukaryota; kingdom Metazoa; phylum Mollusca; class Cephalopoda; order Sepiida; family Sepiidae; genus Ascarosepion; species Ascarosepion bandense. The sequence continues at coordinate 4,179,589 of JBBBDQ010001152.1, read as the reverse complement.
CATGTTTTAAAACGTTCTCTTGATTAACAATGAAGTATTTTAGATGGTTTGAGCAGAAAAGAGAAAAAGTGAAATTTTACTTTTCTTCTGACATGTGTAGATGTTTTGTTTGGACAATAAAAACATAAAATCTTGAGTTTTCATGATATACATAATCCGTTTTAATATTTTCACTAATTTGCAAAAATTTGTCACTGTTAATCTTCAGAGGAGTGGGGGAAGAAAGGTGAGAAGAAAGACAGAAAATAACATTGTTTCATAAAAACTATAAATTTGTATGATAGAAAAAGATATTAAAATGTAATTATGTAACAATTTATACAAAAACTATTTTAATAAAATCATTAAATTGTATGAAAAACTGATTAAGAAAATGATAAGTTCACTAATCTGTTTTGTTTGAACAAAAAAGTCATCAAAATGAAGCATGATGGTTTATATATAAAAATAAGTGGGCTTGTGTTGTCAAAAATGACGAAAAAATATATCGATATGCCATCTAAAAACTGATGGCAACATATATTTTGATATACCTACTACTGTGTACTTTACATTGAGCCATAAGAAAGCATGACAAGACAAAAATATATATAAAAATTCACAATGGCCTTTATAGGATTGATGTGTAAAGATTTGAAATAAAAAAATTAGTTTTCAAGTTGATGTTGCAAAAACTTGCCAAATTGAGGCCAATTGGTTTAAACTTTCCAATTTACAATATTTTACAGAATGGGCTCAATTTTGATGCTGTTAAAAAACAGTCAAATTTAAATTGAAAACAGGTGTGATTACATTGGATTGTGACTCTCATTTTTAATCAATGGAGATAAACAGTATATCCCAACTGCAGGAGTTGAGTTGGTTTTGATCCATGTGTCTGCTATATCAGTCAGTTGGTTAAGTGTCATACATGATACACGCTTAGGTGATCACATCTTGAAAGAGACATGACTAACTGGGCAGAAGATTTTCCTACAGTAGATTGCCATTACTTTCTGTGGTAGACTGGTTGCCATCCAAGGCTATAGAACCCAATCTGTCCTGCTATTTAACCCATAGCTGGAGGAAGAAGGGATGGATAAATACCTTTCTCAAGTGTATTTGCGTATAAATGAATGCAATGAATTTAACTGGAATTCGAACTCAGTTCTTTGATTTCTTGTTCCAAGCCGATATTCACTACACTACAACGCACATCCTATATAAAAAGTGAAATTTTAACTGAAAAGTCAGTAAGGATTTGACAGATTTCTGCTCAAACTCATCATTGTCAGACTGTCTGCCTTTGACTGGAGAGTAATCCAGATGAGGCTATAATGAAGGACAGTTTTGTCTGGGAAAAAATAGACAAGATCCCATCCTACTTATGCTGGGTCTGCAAAGAATTTTTATCTGAGTGTACACCCCACATTAAAAACCAACCTTGTATCATGCCCCACCTTTTCAGAAGAGGGCTTGGGTAAATGACCAGAAAGTATTTGACCACCCGAGTGTGTAGTAGCTGTAATTGGTTAAGACAGGAGTGGTCATCTTGGTGTGTAGATTCCACTAATGAAGGGGTTTGAAGACCTGAGTATATTAGATATGATTTGGGCAGAAACAAACAGATCACTCAGAAAGAGAAATGAATGTACCAGGTGTGTAAAGTCTGCTGTTGAAAGGATTTGCCATATTTGGTATGTATCAAGCCAACCAGGTGACCTGAGATGATGAAAAACTTTGCTGAAGTAAAAAAGAAGAATCACTTAAGATATTTGATATCTTTTATTATTTTCAGTTGAGCTAGCTCAGACAGTCATGAGTCTATTTCCCAAACATCACAATCCTGCATCAAGGCCAGAGGGTCATTAAGAAAATATTTTATGTCATAATATAGCTACTCAATGTAGGTGGTTGCTGGAAAACCAATCTATCTTGCTCCATGGTTAGGTGTCCAGAGCAGTAGATCACTCACACATTCTTGTTTTGCTCTTGTTCAGCAGTGTCTTGCGTTCACATAATATTGTAGAAATGTAAGGGATGGCTTCATAGAGCTGTGATTTAGTTGAATGTTGTCTCCAAGAGATGTTAAGTATAGCTATCAGCATCTGAGTGTAGATTCCATCGAGCTTATACTCTAGGGTTTTAGTTAATGTCCAAGCAGTGGTATCATACATTAACACCACTTCAACAGTTTCTCAAAATAATCTACTGGTAGATCAGATTTTCAGATTACATTTTAAAATTTATCAAGCAAAAGAAACTTTTACAAAAATGGAGGGAATAATTGATAAAATGACTTACGAAATTGTTACCATTTCAGAATTATTTCTTTTAATTTCCTGCAAAAATTATCTGAAAATTCTAAAAATATATAAAAAATTATTTAAAAAATGCTTAAACTTTACATTTTTAAATTATTCAAATATAACTTTATTTAATTTAAAAAACAAATCTTGTTATGAACAACAACCTGGATTAATTTCAAAACTTCTCAAAAATTGTAAGCAAAATTTTAAAATGTTCAGTATAAATTTTTCCTGTCAAATCTGAAATAAAAATGTTTTATTATATGAAAACAAGAAACCTATTTTTTTTAAAAAACATGTTAAAATCAGTGAATTATCTGTTTTAAACATAATTTTCAGTATATATACATTTATATATATACATTTTCAGTAAAATTAATGAATGAACTGCATACTGAATAGGTTAGTCTATTCGAAAACTTTGTGGAAATATTTTTGGGAAGTCATTTTTCATCTCCACACTTTTGATATCTTGTGTGTTCACTAAATTATCTAAAGAAAAATGTTATTTCAGTAAAAAAAATTCATGCACAATCAAGTGTGCATCAACCAACATCTTATCAAAAATAATTCAATCAAACATAAAAACAATTTTTTCTCGAGAATTAGTGTTTGCATAATTTAATAAAATGTTATTTTCTTTCAGAATGAACAAATAAAAAATCTACACTAAAAAAAATAATTTTACAAAAATATGACTTGTAAATTTTCAGTGTGATTTTTTTCTCTCATCACAAATTTCTTATATTAAATAAAGATATGTTTGAAAAATCCAAAAATGTCAAGATTCATGCCATTTTTGAGTGTAAACCTTTAAATTTTCTTTTATTAAATAAAAACATTTTTGAAGAAACAAAAAATATGAAGATTAATATTATTTTCAAGTAAAATTAAAAATAATTTTATTAGAGACATGTTTGAAGAAACAAAATATATAAAGATTAATGTCATTTTTAAGTGCAAACCTTTAAAAAAAAATTATTCAATAAAGACATGTTTAAAGAATCTAAAAATGTAAAAATGAATATAATGTTAGAGTGTGAACCTGTTTCAAATGAATTTTATTTCATTTTTTTAATTGTAGATTATTATTAGATTTTACTGTTAAATTATTTTTTGTATGGATGTACAAAAATGAAATAATTCTGATTTCATGCCTTTGGCCATTGTACTAAGTACTATAAAACATGTGGCAAATGTGTTTATATCAGAAAGTTACTAGTGTGGATAGGTGGTAGAATAATAGTTTATCAGAAACTTTGGGAATAAAACAAAGTAACTCAAAAGTTTAAGATAATATATTTTTATTTATTTTCTTTAGAGTGATGAGTATTTTGGTATTCGGCATAGCAAAAAGTTCGTTAAAAAGGCAGATATTGATAGTAGTCAGGAGAAAGGTCTGTTAGTGGTGCTTTGAAGTAAGAGCACAATAGGAATAGTAGCAATCTCAGAAATTATGTCTATGTCAACTCTGAACAGGGAAAAATATTAGTAGCAAATGACATCTTAATTGCTTTTCCCCCTACATCATACATGGCTGGTTTCTATTTTTTTTTATTCTGTCCTCTTCTGCCTGCCCTCCTGTCACTGGCTCAGCGATGTCAGTTTATATCTTTTTGAATAGGCTTAGAGTTTGTGACGGGAACTCTGATTTCAGCTAACATTTAAAAGTCTCTTTGTGTTAGTTTTTTTTAATTATCCAAAATTATTTCCCTTCTTTTACTTTTTTTTTATAACAGAATCTATGAGTGGAACCTCCCTGATCCATTTTCATTAAGTTTTAAGTAAAAAGTAAGCATTACATTTACAAAATCCAGTTCATTTGCTGTGGGGCCTCGATGAGGATGTTGCCCCCACAAGCTTTTGTTGTATAGAATTGTGTGAAACAGCAAAGACAAGAAGACGTAGGCGAAGATATAAATTTAACAAACATCAATTTTTATTAAGATAAGAATGACAAGCAATCACAAGTAAACACTTGGAAATTGATTATTTGTGTACTCGTTTGGCTTGGTATTTAGTCGTAGCCGTGCTGTCTGGTAGGTGTCGTCATTGAATCTGGTAAGTTGTGGTTGACTGGTCAAAACCTCAAGGTCAAGGCACAATTGTCAAATAGAGTAGGCAGGACTGGAAAGTTTTGTTGTCGAGAAGAAAAGAATTAAGTGCTTGGCCTAATAAGGACAGTTATGAGAATTTCTTCTGAGATCTCAATTGTTTGGTCAGTGATTGACCGACGGAAATGTCAGCTACCAAAAAAAAGGTGCAACTGCAACAAGGATGTTGGCAGGAGCGGCACAGGTTGGAATGTCATCAGCAGTTAGCAGGAATGGCTATAGGCTGGGATGTCATCAGCATGGTGACAGTGATGGCTCCAGGCAGGAACGTGGCCAGTGGAAGTCAGGTTTTGGCTGCAAGTTTGGACATAGTCCAAGGAGAATAGGTTGTGACCTAGTATATGTTAGCTCCCAGGCAGGTCTGTTGTGAATGAGCTGGCATGTGTGTACATTGGCCGTGGACTTGCACATGTTTCACTTTCTTTACAGGATTCAACAATGGTTAAACAAGATCACTGCGAGCTAGGACATGTGATCCACAGCAGTCATCATCACCTTTGCCGAATCAACCACAGGTAGCAGGATCATAGGCGGACTAGACTGTTGGCTGCTAACTAAGGCATAATCGGCTCCAGGAATTAATCACAGGTAGCGGGATCACATTTTTACAGCTATATCAGGATTTACGGCTATATCGTGCCCAATACACCGGTTCCCATCCGATCACTGTAGTTAAACAACATCGAGCCTGGTCAGTACTTAAATGGGTGACCATTTGGGAATACCAGGTGCTGTAAACGTAAGGACCAAGAATGGTCCACCGGTCCTCCAGGTTTGGGGATTGGCCGCAGGGCTAACAACCCTGCCCCGTAAAAAACAGTTTGTTACAGAAACAGCAACAAAAGGTTGCTGCCCTATGCACCATCTGGGTGTGACAGATAAATGATGATGAATGACGATGAGCAGGATCACAAGCAAAGCTTACACCTAGCTGGGGCAGCCAGAGAGCAGAAAGTATTTAAATAGTGAACAGATATTACACATTGATCATGCAAAGAAAGAGTAGTTTTTTTTTAAAAAAGTGATGCTGTGGTGCATTGGATTTCGGCACGGAACGAGAAATCGGGGAGCCGAGTTTGAATTCCAGCTGAATTCATTGCATTCACTTACGTGCAAATACCCTTGGGAAAGGTATTAATCCGTCTATTCCTTCCAATTATGGGTTAAATAACAGGACAGATTGGGTTCTATAGCCTTGGTCGGCAACCAGTCTACCGCAGAAAGCAATGGCAACCTACTACGGGATAATCTTCTGTCCAGTCAGTCATGTCTCTTTCAAGACATGATCGCCCAAAGCGTGTATCATGTATGGTACTTAATTGACTGACTGAATATAATAGTTGGAGACATAAGTAAGGCTTCTACTAGACATAAAGTGGAGGATCAGTTTTATATTGTAATGAAGTAATAAACTGATCCCCCACTAATTACTATTTAATAATATAATACATCTCTCCCCACTCTAGCTATGGGTTAAATAACAGGACAGATTGGGTTCTATAGCCTTGGTCGGCAACCAGTCTACCACAGAAAGCAATGGCAACCTACTGCGGGATAATCTTCTGCCCAGTCAGTCATGTCTCTTTCGAGACATGATCACCCAAGCGTGTATCACGTATGGCACTTAACTGACTGACTGATGCTGATTATATGGTTTCTCCTGTGAGCAACAACTACCTAGCTTGTTGATGATTTCCAGTGGAGAGGGAAAAGCACGTTCAGAATCACCCCCTTTGTTTATATCTTGACAGGCTGCAACAAATCCTTATATTTACTAAAAGACTTCAAAACATATCTCTGGGACAAATATTGTATTTTTCATAGATTTTTAAGTTCTCATTTTTCATCTATAATGGTAATTCAATAAATAAATAGAAAAATGGCAGAAAATTTTAATTATATACAAAAATTAATTTTTCTTTTAATTCTGATTAGCTTTATGCTAATCCAGCTGAATTTATTGCATTCACTTACGCACAAATACCCTTGGGAAAGGTATTAATTCGTCTATTCCTTCCAATTATGGGTTAAATAACAGGACAGATTGGGTTCTATAGCCTTGGTCGGCAACAAGTCTACCACAGAAAACAATGGCAACCTACTGCGAGATAATCTTCTGCTCAGTCAGTCATGTCTCTTTCGAGATATGATCACCCAAGCGTGTATCACGTATGGCATTTAACTGATGATTGTTCAAACAGAATGCAAAATGAACTAAAAAAATTTATAAATTACTTAAAATGAGATTTTTGTGTTTTTAAGGAAGTCAGTGGTGGTACCTTACAAACAACAACAACTATAAAAACTATACTATTTACATTGTTCAGATTATTATCCTCATCTTTATTGTTATTATTATGATGTTTCAGTTGTTGTACACTCTGGCCTTCTTCAAGTGCTAGGAATTTCAAACCGAACTCTTTATTACAATCAGTGGGGTTTATCATTCTCATTCTATTTTTAATGTCATTTGTGGTAGCCATGTAGTTATCTCCCTTTAACTTAACTCTCTAAGTTATTTGTTCACCACTGCTGACTTCAATACCAGGCTTTTGTTTGTTTGTTTTTGTTTTTGTTTTGTTTTACTTTTAATTTTATCTTAGTAAAATTTTACTTTGGAAAAGTAATCCATTCATTGTATTTAATTTTAAAAAAATTAATACCGCTTAAATAGCTAAATATCTGAGTGGATCGTCAGTTTGTTTAAACAATTTTAATTGTTTTAATTTTAATGTATAATTTAAATTAGTTCAACTGTTCAAGGAAAACAAGAATTAATCTTACATGAATTATTTCCCTTGAATTTCGCTCTCGTACGACATTCAGAATTATTCCATGTTCTTCCAAAAGAGAAAAATCTAACGAAAACAAACTGAGAAAGTGAGTAGAACTTTTTTCCTCGTTTGTTAACGAATTTGTTGAAACATTTGTTTTGTAAAGGAAGAAAAAGTCAAATATTAAATGATTCTCCTAGATTTAATCCTCAGTCTATCTAAATTCTCTAAATTCAAAAAATGTTTTGGTTGGAATCAGCAGACTATTCCTTTCTGAAAAAACAAAACAAAAAAAGATGAGTTTTTTAAATCATATAAATATTTTTAAATTAATTTTTTAAATGACTGAATTTCGTTAATTTTATTTTCTAAATGAATTTGTTTAATTTTTTGACATTTTTATGTTAACTTTAACAGTAATTTACGAAAACATTAGTGGAGGATTATTGAATTGTAAATTTTATTTTTGTTGGTTAAAAATTAAATAAAAACAATAATTATAAATTTAATATTAATAATTAAAACTTATTTTTAAAGTTCTTGAAAAAAAATCATTGTGTAATTCACGGTTGCAAGGAAGATGCTCGATCCAACGTTAAAAAAAACAATGCATCAGTTTCCAGAAGTAAGTTTTCTAAATTATTATCTCTAAAAAAATAAAACAAAAACTAATATTTTTGGAGAATGAATTTACAATTTGAATTCATTTTCTTTCTAAATAAATTCTGAAAATAGCAGAAAATGATGATAAAAAAGTATTTCCGTTTTGTTTTTTGTCATATTTTTTTATAGGGACCTCAACTAACTCGCTACAAAAAGAGCATACCATGATGAAAAAAAAATGTATCAAACTTAATGGAAACATTTTTTATCTAGATACCTCCACCAAATCATCTAAATCTCTGAAGAAACGGCATAGTTTCTGAATAAAAAAAGGTCCTAAACTTTATAAAAGCGAACTTTTTTCATCAAGATCTTCATGTTTAAGAGGAAAGATAAAAGTATTTTTTAATGATTTTTTAAAAAAATTTTAATTCTTTCAGCTAGCGAAATCGAAACGAGAATTTTATCATGGAAAATGTAATACTCAGTTTTTTTTCCGGTGAAAAACATTAATTTTGGAAATTCTTACAAAAATCAAATAATTGATGGATTTTAATGAAAGTTACAAGACTTATTTACAAATGAATGCAATTATATTTGAAATTATTAAAAAAATCTTAGTAAAAACATATATATTTTTTTTTACATCAGTGACCCCCCTCCCCTTTACGTAAATTCATGACATTTCAAGAAATTAAATTTTGTAGGCAAAATTTGTTTGATTAGTTAAACGCAGGACTTATTAAGGAATGTAAATCATCTATTTTTTTTCTTTCAACTATTTAACCTCTTTTTCCAAAAATCTGCTCTCAATAGTAAAAAAAAATCAGTAAAACTATGACATTATTTAATTAGATAAGCTTTTAATTTCTTTAATAAATTAAAGACATTATATTCTGAAGAAAAAAAATTTTTTGATTAATAATGAAATTCACTGATTCTGTTTTTAACATCATTAAATGATTGTAATTCCAATTTAATATAAATGTAGTATTACTGGATATACATATTTTTTTCTGTTAATTGCAAGACTATGTCTGCAAAGTTTGGGATTAATTTCCTATAAAAATTTACTTTGCCTAAGAAACAAAAATTCTTGTTATCCTTAGGAAAGGGAAAATTCTATAATGTATTAATATTATTTTGTGTAGATTTAATACCTTCAGGGCTAATATTATGATCCAAAAAATTGACTTAAATCACATCATATAGCAGAGAGTTACCTCGGTGACCTAAAAGGGCTAGAATCACATGTATGTTTTGCAATGGGGTGTGAAAACAGTGAATTGGAGAGCTTTGGACTGAAGATGAATTGAGCAGCACTTTGTGGAGACAGAAGTGGTGATGTTGATTGTAGCCATTTTTATTGGTTGGTTCTGGGTGCTCATTGGCTAAGCTATGGCTAGTCAGGTGCAGAAAAGCATGGTATGCTTATTCAGAAACTGACTTAGTTTTGTGTAGTCTACATGTTTTTGTAATTGTCTTTTTTTGAAAAGGTTTAAGACCATAAGTTATTGCTGAGGTTTTAGTAGGCACTTCTTTCATCTGAATTTGGTTACACGTTCTTATTTTAGCAGTGCCTTGTATTAATGGCATTAATTTGTCTGCCAATTGTTTCAGCCTGGTCAAGCTCAAATCTTTTTGTGTTGCTCATATAGAGTTGATGGGAAATGATAATGCTTGTAAAAATTTGTGCAAAACTTCTGTTGCCTATTTCTAATCTTTTTGCAATCAACAAAATTTCCTGAAGATAAATTGATGGTCAACCTGTAATAATTGCAGTGAACATTAATTTATCTAGCAGTTCTGGCTTTGTTTGTTTGTGCATTTCAATTAATTTTTTAAAACTTATAATTGTGAGTATCTAAAATGTTGCTAGATATTTTTGACATGATTTCCAGAGGTATAGACATAATAACAAAAAATTTGTTGATTTGTGAAGTTACGTTTCTCTGATAGAATTGAGATTCAATAATTGTGAACCAATTGGTAATGTTAGTTTGTATGAATTCAGATGTCTTTATTGTTATTTGTTGGTCAGTCGGTTCATACTACTTTTGCTCCATTTTGTTTATTGACTTGTTCTATTATGTGTAATTATATATACATGCAGGTTTCATTAAAAATGAACTGACAAGGTATTATGGTTAATTTTTTTATATAATTTTTCGTGGGATCTTATAGTTATTTTATCTTTTCAGAAAATAAATTATGTAAAAATTATCCAAATGTTTTATTTTTCTGAGTGCCTTTGTCTATACTTTTAGCCATTATCAAGGATGAATATCAACTACAGATATTCCAACAATGTGCTTATCATAAAGCATGCACATGAACCAACATACATACATACATACATACATAAACATTATGCATATTCAGTTATAAGTAAAATAAAATCCATTCTTCATAATAGCACACTCTGATATATGTTATTCTACTTTCACAATCAAATACATGGTAAATGATACTCAGCATTAGTGCATATACATGTTTGCATGGTCATGATTACTAGAGATAATGATATGTGTGCTTTTTGTTGTAATTTTGTTGAAGTTATATTTTGGAATACAGTTTGATTTCTTTAAGAAATTGTAGGATATTATATGGATTAATTTCTTGAAAGAATTTTGTCATGTTTGTTGATAAAATGTACTGCTGGTAATTTTACTATAAATATGTCTTCATAATTTTTTAAAATAAAAATGAATTGCTAGTGTATTTTTTTTTTGTTTGGGTGTTAACTATTTGCTCATAACTGGGAGCCTTACAGGTGCTACCACCCAGGATGGATCTGGCAACAACAACAATTAAAGTGGTTCCATGCTCCTCAAAATCTCCAATCTTCTAATCAAAGGTTTTGCTGCTGGATGTAGTTTCTGGGACTAATTTGTTAGGTTAAAATTTTTTTATAATATATATTGAACTGAATACAGAAAGGATAATATCCTTGTGGGTATGTACACTGATTATCTCAATATGACCATAATGTTAACTTTTAGGAAAAATGGGTAGGAACACTGTGTTCAACAGTCTTTTAACTAAGAAATGACTTCCTACCTATAAAAAATCCTCTTTTTATTTTATTGTTTTTTAGCTTTAACACTGATAATTAGCATCCTTAGAAAAAACATCAATTAAGTAGAAAGTTTACTGAATGTAGCTAAGTTTTGTATAATGCTAAACGTGTGGGGGAACCAATGTATAAATGTTCTTTATTTGTCATGAATTTTGGAAGTGGTTCAGCTGGATTTTTTTGTTTTTCAATTTTAATTTCAACAATTATTTTTACAACTGTAATGGGTGAGAAACACTTTTAAGAAAGAATATCAAGATTAATTTTCAAATAAGATTTACATGTTGAAATGAATCCAGAAAGGATCATATCCTTCTGGGTATTTACACTTTTTTAGCTTAATATGACCCTAATCCTAAATTGTAGGAAAAATGGATAAGACAACTAGGAACTAGGAATTGTCTTCATGATTAAAACAAAAAAATTACCTCCTGGCTATTATCTGTGCTTAAACACTGATCATTAGTATTTATTTGCTAAATGTAGCTAAGTTCGGTACAAGGCTAAAAGTGCAAGGGGAATTAAATGTGTAAATGTCTTTTAGTATGATTTTGTTAGTGTGTGCTACAAACAATTTTTCCACAAAACGATGACTATAAGATTTTTTTCAAAATAAAATTGTTTTTTTAAAATTTGTTTTCTGTGTTTGTAAAATTGAGTTAAAATTCATTCATAACGAACAGGAAACTTTATTAATGTGCCTTTCACAGGATTATAGAATTGAGGCTTTAGTCTTGTACAAATTTTACAAATAGGTGCTTCATCAGAAGAATGGAGAGAATTTTAGATTTAACAAAATGGAGATGAACCACACCTTTAAGGTTTCATGTTTGATTAGCTGAACAATGAAAAGCTCTTGCTATATTTTCCTTACCAGGCTAAAAGATGCCAGCTGCCAGCTTGAGCCTTCATTCTATGGCTCTAATTTTTTAGTTTTGTCTGTCTTGGGATTAAATACTACCGAATACTGATCTTTTACCTAACATGAAAATAGTTCTACTTTTGAATCAATTCAATGATGGCAGTGGTTTCCTTTTCAACAGCTGGATAGTGCAATTCACTACTTGGCATAAAGGCTACTTTGATTAAGTATTACTGAAATTGCTATGTCCAAGGCATCACATTCAACAATGAATGGCATACTTTCATTGTAAGGCTGCAAATAAAATGTTATCCTTTAATTTAAGCTGCTTTGGTCTCTTTGTTTAAGGGGAATGTTTTATATTTTATTAGTGGTTAGATTAAATAAAAAAAACCTTGGTATCAGTTCTCTGTATCTATGCTGATGAAAACAAAATCAAATTGGCATTTGTCTATATTTCTGAGATGAGGTAGCATTTACACTATTTACATTATTCGGTTTATTGTCCTCATCTTTGAGTGTATCACTTATGGCACTTAACTGACTAAATGTTAATACAACACTATCAAAATTGACACACTCCTCAATATATTCATAGACAGAATGTGGCATATAGCTAAGACACAAAATTTGTATGACTTTTCTGCCGCTGTACACTCCAGCCTTCTTCAGGTGCTAGGAGTTTTGAACAAAACCCTCTATTACAATCACTGGGGTATATCATTCTCATCCCTTGCATAGTAGTAATGCCTTGATCGGAAGTCATGAGTTATCTCCCTCTAACCTTGCAAGTTACTTGTTACTTATTAATTGAAGTTACTTGTTCACCACTGCTGTAGCCTGGTATTGAACTCACAACTCTTTGGGTCAAGTCACAGGAACTAATCAATGTCTATATTCACTGAGCCCAGTGGATATAGACATTGGCAGGGTTAAAAAATTTTCATCAAAATCTGATTAAATCAATCCTTAAAATCCCACCTTTACTGCATTAAATAACCTACAAAAGTTGATATGCTGTTAACTTGAAAAAATTCATCAAGAGTTTCATCATTCTACTGGTTCCATGTTGCTAAAAAATGTTTTACAAATATTTAATTTGATGTTTCAACATAAATTTTCTAATTTTAATAGAAAGGATATGCACTGTGGTGCAATGGATATTGACTCGGAATGACAAATGGGGGAGCCAAGTTCAAATTCCAGTTGAATTCCTTGCATTCACTTACATGCAAATACCCTTGGGAAAGGTATCAATCTGTTTCTTCCCTCCAGTTATGGGTTAAATAATAGGACAGATTGGGTTCTATAGCCTTGACTGGCAAGCAGTCTACCGCAGAAATCAATGGCAACCTACTGCGGAATAATCTTCTGCCCAGTCAGTCATGTCTCTTTCAAGACATGATCGCTCAAAACGTGTATCACTTATGGCACTTAAATGACTGAATGTTAATACAACACTATCAAAATTGACAAACTCCTTGATATATTCATAGACAGAATGTGGCATATAATTAAGACACAAAATTTGTCAGGGGTCTTTTTACACTGTTCAATGAAACTTATGAATGTATTCTACCAATGTTTCCATTCATTGCTTACTATATTTTCAATTTGAGCATATTTTTTCAAAAGTTGGACATTTATACTTGTCTCTCATATGACTTTTTCTACAATATTTACATTTAATTATAGATTTGGTGGTGCTCATTCTATATGTCTTGAATTCTTCTTTTGATTGATTAAATGCAGCTCTAATTGTTGCGAAAACTTGACACTAGCTTCCAAACTCATTCTGTTACTCTGCAGACATTCTAGTATTTTGTGCTTGTGGTTTTGGTCTTGCATGCCTTCAATTAATCTAAGAAGTATTAATTCATCTTCTGTATTCATTTCATATGCTTCCAATTTTTTACATTTACAATACTTGTTCTTTTAATTTATGTTAGTATTTCATAATGGATTCCTGTGGTGCTTGTCTTTTTTTTTTTTTTAAACTTGGTTCTTTCCGCTATTACCAATCTTGTTTTTGGTCTTATGTTCTTTTTTACGACTTTCATGATTTGCTCAAATGTCATTTCTTCTGACTCGCTCGAATAACATTGAAATTTTCTTCACAGCTTTGCATCTCACTGTAGCAAGAAATAAATTGGTTATCTCATTTTCTCCTCCATCAGTCTTTAAGTCACTTAATTTCTTTTAGTTCTCATCTATGTTTCTACGTGTTTTGGGATGTCCACTGAAATCATGGATCCTACTGGCAACACCATTGTTGTTTCGCATATCATTGTGAGTAGCAGTAGTCATACAGGCTACCCTCCCCTACTTCTCCAAGTACTTTCTATATATACTGGTTTCTTCTTTTGCATATGATATTACAGTTCTGTTACCCATACTTTAAAAAAAGACACAAAAATATGAAAAATAGCTCCTAAAATGTAGTATAATTTATGTTAGAACAATTTCATTCTCATTGAGGAAACTTGGAAATATGTTTGAATTTCTATGAGGTGATATTTGAGGCCAAGGAAATTAGAGAATCAAAAAAATGTCCTTATTTAGACTTCTGGAAACAGGATAGGAATAATGTTTGGCGAATTTGGTTTTTTGCTTTGACCATTTAAGATATTGGAGATATAAAAAAAAATATGTGTGTAAATACGAGTCTTGGTAGAGAAATGTGCAACAAATAAATCAGTATTTCCAGTGCAAGAATTGTTTTTAGCACCAATGTAAAAATTAACTGAAAATTTTCCATGATTTTGCTTTAAAAATTTTACAGTTTTCTTTGTTAATTATCTGATACTGACCAATAACTCATACTAAAAAGAACTACTGATTTTGTTTTCATTTTTATCAGCTGTACTATTGAATGGTGAAAGTTTTCAGCTATCATGTTTTATGCTAAGAAATTTAATTAGGTTTTCATCAACTTGGAATAAAAGCATTATGCACTGTTCACTTGGACTATTTGAAGATATTGACAAGTTAGGAATGGTCAGTGTATATTTTAAAAACAAAGGTATATTTTCTTAAAAATACAGTTAAGTAATTTTTTAATTAACTGTCAGATGTTCTTATAGGTAATGTCTGAATTTAGATTCAGGAAAAATATCACCTATTCATGTTTAATTATTATTTATTAAAATTTGTTCCATTATTATCAGTGCCTCTTCAATAATTCACTAGATTTATAACTTTTTTTGTGAGTATTTTGGGTTTTGAAAGAAAGACTGTAAAAAGAATTACCATTTTAAAATGGTACCATAAACTCTAGAATTGGTGGTAATGAAATGGAGCAAGATGTTGAAGATAGGAAATGTGATGCTATGTCTGGAGCACCCACATACAATTTAATTATAGCATATCTATTAAAATTGGTTCCATTATTTTCACTAAACCCTGTTTTTCATGATATGCTGGCTTTATAATACTGTTACTATTGGTTTCAAGAGAAAGATTATAAAAAGAATGTGTTACCTTTCTGTGTAATTTAAACATGAATATTTGAAAATGGTGCCATAAACTTAACTGGAGGATAAGAAATATTTGGAATATTTCCCTAGTTAATGTGTTTGACCATTTCAAAAAAATTTAGATGCTATGCAGGGTAATAAATAGGTACCAAACTTTAATAATGATGAAAGCTAACACTTATTATTTTTGGTATCTAGTGTCAATCTGAAAACATGGCAAAAATGACTTCAACCTTCAGAGACAAGAGAAAAATTGAGTCTTTGTCATAAGAATTATGTACATTCTTCCAAAAGGCAATTTATTTTAAAGATTGCTTTCTTTTATGTCCAATGGTTTCTTCCTAGCATTAAAACTTGTGTTGGACCAAGAGATATCTTCTATTGATTGTATATACATACTTCCATAATGTCATTTTTTTAGATTATTTTCTAGAAATTCATTTATTTTGCTAACTTAATGTTCATATATTTACAGTAGAAACTTTTTTGAATGTGTTTATTTGTATTTTGCAATGCTATATTGAAAATAAATTTCCAAAAAGACTCTAAATCTATGCTATTTTCTTGTGCAGATTGTATTTCCAAGTAAAGGGATCCCTGTTAAAGATTGATGTGGAAGTACACCCTGGAGACCATTCGTGTACCACCGAAGAAAGTGGGTTGGATTTTTCCCAGTGTTTACATGTGGACACGCTGGAGAAAAATCATATCTATATGAAGTGTGTGGTTCTACATTTACAGCTTGTTCAAATTTTAAAGACACATGTTAATAAATACAGGAGAGGAGCCTTATTTGTATGATGAGTGGGATAAAAAAATTTTCAGAGTTTGAAGTTAACAAATCATATGAGGACACATACTTGAGAAAAACCATATTCATGTAAAATGTGCTTCATATAGTTGAGAATAAAAAATACACATCAGTACACAAAGTTGAAAAACCATAATTGTAGTTTCTCAATGTTTTCAGAGAGTTCAAATGTGAAACACCATATGCAAAAGCATATTGGTGAGAAAGCCTATTCATGCGAAATATGTGGTTCAGCATTTCCTGCAAGCTCAAAATTAAAAAGACATATGCGAATACATACTGGTGAAAAACCATATTCTTGTGAAATATGTGGATCAGCATTTTCTGAAAACTCAGTTTTAAAAAAACATGCACGAGTACATACTGGTGAAAAACCATATTCATGTGAAATATGTGGTTCAGCATTTTCTGAGAAGTCTGATTTAAAAAAACATATACGAATACATACTGGTGAGAAACCATATTCCTGTGAAGTGTGTAGCTTCACATTTTCACAGAGATCAACATTAAAAAATCACATGCGAACACATACTGGTGAGAAACCCTATTCATGTGCAGTGTGTGGTTCAGCATTTTCTACTAATTCAGGTTTTAAAAGACACATTCTAACACATACTGGTGAAAAACCATATTCGTGTGGAATGTGTTGTGCAAAGTTTTCAGAGTGTTCAAAATTAAAAAGCCACATGAGAACACATACCGGTGAAAAAATATATTCATGTGAAATATGTGGTTCAGCATTTTCTCAACGATCAGTTTTAAAAAAGCATATAAGAATACATACTGGTGAGAAACCATATTCATGTGAAGTATGTAGTGTAACATTTTCACAGAGATCAATATTAAAAAAGCACATGCGGACACATACTGGTGAGAAACCATATTCATGTGCACTGTGTGGTTCAGCATTTTCTAGCAACTCAAATCTAAAAAGACATATGCAGATACACACTGGTGAGAAACCATATTCATGTGAATTGTGTAGCTCAAAGTTTACAGAGAATTCAAAGTTAAAAAGTCACATGCGAATACATACTGGTGAGAAACCATATGCATGTGAAATATGTGGTTCAGCATTTTCAGACAGCTCCGCTTTAAAAAAACATACAAGAGTACATACTGGTGAAAAGCCATATGCATGTGATGTGTGTAGTTCAACATTTTCACAGAGTTCAGCATTAAAAAGACACATGCGAACACATGTAGGAGAGAAATCTTATGTGAAGTCTGTAGGTCAAGATTTTCAAAGTGTTCAAGCTTTAAATCTCATATGAGAAAACATAGGAGAACCCATCCTTATGTCAAGTATGTGGGGTTAGCATTTTCACAGAATACACTTTTAAAAACATATATGCAAATACCTATTGATGAGTAAGCATATGTGAGATGAAGTGTGAGATTTGGAATTTTTCAATTCCTTACTCTCGAAAATAATGCACTATATAAAAAATATATATATAAAAAATATATATATAAAAAATAATGCACTATATAAAAAAACTATTCATGTAAAGTATAGGATGCAACAGATGTAATAAGATCAAATTAGGAAGACGTATACAGTGAAGGAAAACAATGCTCCTAATGTGTAGTTCAGTCAAATTTGAAAATTCCCTGAAGAGTAGCTACATTGTTTAGCATTTTCCCTACAATAAATTTTATTTAAAAAGTATGCACTACATAGATTATATAGTTATGTGAAATGTATGGATACATATTTTCATAGTTGAAAATTAAAATAATTAAAATGATTGATTACTTCACTATTTACAATAATTCACAAAAAGATTTCTTTATAATCCCCAAACTCAATAGAATGAAAGAAAGTTAGGATGAATGAATATAAAGTTAAAATATAATTGCTTTGCCTACAGTGTTGTTTGAATTGATTGCATTAGACATATTGTTCTATTTTTAACTTGAACTTTTTGTTTGACATAAAATATTTTAGACAGTTTTGACACTGCTATTATTTTAACTACCTTCACTTCTCAGCAATGTTTATTTTAAAAAGTGATGATTAGAATTTTAATGAAACAAAAATATGAAAGTAAATTTATACATTTTCATTGTTCTTGAGAATTAACAACTAAAGTAATAGATTTATTAGATTTATTTATTTACAATATATTTTATTATATTTCTTATTGGAATGGTTGGCAATACATCAGCAAATTCACAATCAATTTAAACTTTATAAAATCGTAAATAATAAGCATTTCAAGAACAAAAAATGGTAAATTTTTGTTGTAAGTCCCGACGCTTTTCCCCTTCAAATTTATCCAAAATAGCATTATCTCTGTGCAAATGTATATGCTGAACTCAAATCAACTGTTAGTTATTAAAGAAACTTACCTTTTTTTATCTAAATGTCCACAAAAAAAACGAACTATATCTTGCACTTTTTCTCTCCCGTAACTCTCACGAAGTCATGTAATTAACTGCAGAATGACGTACTGCGCATTTGAACAGATTTGGGCAGATTTTTGGTCGATTTTTCTTAATTTACTGATACTTCTGGCAATGTACTTCTGGAAATTAAAGTAATGTGCTATTGTATTTCTACGCTTGTTACTCTCATAACAGGAAGTACATCACCGGAAGTTTTAGTAAAGGAAGAAAATCGGACAAAATTCGACAAAAAATTCTGCCTATGTAGAACGTCACTCTGCAGTTAATTACATGACTTTGTGAGAGTTACAGGAGAGAAAAAGTGCGAGATATAGTTTGTTTTTTATGGACTTTCAAAGCAAAAAAGGTAAATTTCTTCAATAATTAATTGTTGATTTGAGTTCAGCATATACATTTGCACAGAAATAATGCTATTTTAGATAAATTTAAAGCGGAAAAAGCCGTCAGCATCTAAAACGAACATTTACCTAAAAAATGTATAAATTCACTTTCCTCATATGTTTAGGCTTTATTACAAGACTGATCATCACTTCTAAAAAAATGTATATTGCCAAAGAATGAAAGCAGCTAGAATAATAGTGTCAAGGGAAAAATTGTCCTTTCAACACACTGTATTTTTGTGGGGATGAATGTTATCGATTACTAATGTTTCATTGTCAATCTTTAGTAGAGTAAAAGGAAAAAGATGTGACTAGATAATTTAAAATTATTGTTTCATTTAAACTCTAAAGATTTATACTAAACATGTCATTGAAAACTTACTAGTGACCTTTCTTTAAAACACTCTTGACTAAGACATAATCAGTACCAACATTGAAAATGTTTTGTTTGCTAATAAAAAATTTGATTTGCTATAATCAATGATTGCAAAAACATTTATTCAATGACACCTCATTAAGAGCTGATGTTAATGGTTGGGGTTTTTTATTTTAAGTATTTTATAATGTTGATTAAACTACCATTCTATCTAATAAACAGTCTTTTGTAAAGAAAAAACTTTATATGTATTTAAAAAGGATGATCAGATGCTGAAGGCAAGAAAATTTAATGACATTTTATGAATGTTGTGTATTTTCTCCGATTTTGTAAGTTCCTAAAATCTTTGCATTTTAAATACAATTCTGATTCACATCATTCTGTATATTTTACATAACTTGGCTTAATATTACACAAGAAAGGTTATGTTGTAGCTAAATTTCAAATGCGAAAATCAGCCATTAAAATCCTCGGATTGAATACTACAAACTTGTCGTCCTCATGGAAAAATCACAAGAGAAGAAAATTAACCCAATTTAATTTTGCCTGATCTAGCAGGATGCAAAACCCTCTATTACAATCACTGGGGTATATCATTCTCATCCCTTGCATAGTAGTAATGCCTTGATCGGAAGTCATGAGTTATCTCCCTCTAACCTTGCAAGTTACTTGTTACTTATTAATTGAAGTTACTTGTTCACCACTGCTGTAGCCTGGTATTGAACTCACAACTCTTTGGGTCAAGTCACAGGAACTAATCAATGTCTATATTCACTGAGCCCAGTGGATATAGACATTGGCAGGGTTAAAAAATTTTCATCAAAATCTGATTAAATCAATCCTTAAAATCCCACCTTTACTGCATTAAATAACCTACAAAAGTTGATATGCTGTTAACTTGAAAAAATTCATCAAGAGTTTCATCATTCTACTGGTTCCATGTTGCTAAAAAATGTTTTACAAATATTTAATTTGATGTTTCAACATAAATTTTCTAATTTTAATAGAAAGGATATGCACTGTGGTGCAATGGATATTGACTCGGAATGACAAATGGGGGAGCCAAGTTCAAATTCCAGTTGAATTCCTTGCATTCACTTACATGCAAATACCCTTGGGAAAGGTATCAATCTGTTTCTTCCCTCCAGTTATGGGTTAAATAATAGGACAGATTGGGTTCTATAGCCTTGACTGGCAAGCAGTCTACCGCAGAAATCAATGGCAACCTACTGCGGAATAATCTTCTGCCCAGTCAGTCATGTCTCTTTCAAGACATGATCGCTCAAAACGTGTATCACTTATGGCACTTAAATGACTGAATGTTAATACAACACTATCAAAATTGACAAACTCCTTGATATATTCATAGACAGAATGTGGCATATAATTAAGACACAAAATTTGTCAGGGGTCTTTTTACACTGTTCAATGAAACTTATGAATGTATTCTACCAATGTTTCCATTCATTGCTTACTATATTTTCAATTTGAGCATATTTTTTCAAAAGTTGGACATTTATACTTGTCTCTCATATGACTTTTTCTACAATATTTACATTTAATTATAGATTTGGTGGTGCTCATTCTATATGTCTTGAATTCTTCTTTTGATTGATTAAATGCAGCTCTAATTGTTGCGAAAACTTGACACTAGCTTCCAAACTCATTCTGTTACTCTGCAGACATTCTAGTATTTTGTGCTTGTGGTTTTGGTCTTGCATGCCTTCAATTAATCTAAGAAGTATTAATTCATCTTCTGTATTCATTTCATATGCTTCCAATTTTTTACATTTACAATACTTGTTCTTTTAATTTATGTTAGTATTTCATAATGGATTCCTGTGGTGCTTGTCTTTTTTTTTTTTTTAAACTTGGTTCTTTCCGCTATTACCAATCTTGTTTTTGGTCTTATGTTCTTTTTTACGACTTTCATGATTTGCTCAAATGTCATTTCTTCTGACTCGCTCGAATAACATTGAAATTTTCTTCACAGCTTTGCATCTCACTGTAGCAAGAAATAAATTGGTTATCTCATTTTCTCCTCCATCAGTCTTTAAGTCACTTAATTTCTTTTAGTTCTCATCTATGTTTCTACGTGTTTTGGGATGTCCACTGAAATCATGGATCCTACTGGCAACACCATTGTTGTTTCGCATATCATTGTGAGTAGCAGTAGTCATACAGGCTACCCTCCCCTACTTCTCCAAGTACTTTCTATATATACTGGTTTCTTCTTTTGCATATGATATTACAGTTCTGTTACCCATACTTTAAAAAAAGACACAAAAATATGAAAAATAGCTCCTAAAATGTAGTATAATTTATGTTAGAACAATTTCATTCTCATTGAGGAAACTTGGAAATATGTTTGAATTTCTATGAGGTGATATTTGAGGCCAAGGAAATTAGAGAATCAAAAAAATGTCCTTATTTAGACTTCTGGAAACAGGATAGGAATAATGTTTGGCGAATTTGGTTTTTTGCTTTGACCATTTAAGATATTGGAGATATAAAAAAAAATATGTGTGTAAATACGAGTCTTGGTAGAGAAATGTGCAACAAATAAATCAGTATTTCCAGTGCAAGAATTGTTTTTAGCACCAATGTAAAAATTAACTGAAAATTTTCCATGATTTTGCTTTAAAAATTTTACAGTTTTCTTTGTTAATTATCTGATACTGACCAATAACTCATACTAAAAAGAACTACTGATTTTGTTTTCATTTTTATCAGCTGTACTATTGAATGGTGAAAGTTTTCAGCTATCATGTTTTATGCTAAGAAATTTAATTAGGTTTTCATCAACTTGGAATAAAAGCATTATGCACTGTTCACTTGGACTATTTGAAGATATTGACAAGTTAGGAATGGTCAGTGTATATTTTAAAAACAAAGGTATATTTTCTTAAAAATACAGTTAAGTAATTTTTTAATTAACTGTCAGATGTTCTTATAGGTAATGTCTGAATTTAGATTCAGGAAAAATATCACCTATTCATGTTTAATTATTATTTATTAAAATTTGTTCCATTATTATCAGTGCCTCTTCAATAATTCACTAGATTTATAACTTTTTTTGTGAGTATTTTGGGTTTTGAAAGAAAGACTGTAAAAAGAATTACCATTTTAAAATGGTACCATAAACTCTAGAATTGGTGGTAATGAAATGGAGCAAGATGTTGAAGATAGGAAATGTGATGCTATGTCTGGAGCACCCACATACAATTTAATTATAGCATATCTATTAAAATTGGTTCCATTATTTTCACTAAACCCTGTTTTTCATGATATGCTGGCTTTATAATACTGTTACTATTGGTTTCAAGAGAAAGATTATAAAAAGAATGTGTTACCTTTCTGTGTAATTTAAACATGAATATTTGAAAATGGTGCCATAAACTTAACTGGAGGATAAGAAATATTTGGAATATTTCCCTAGTTAATGTGTTTGACCATTTCAAAAAAATTTAGATGCTATGCAGGGTAATAAATAGGTACCAAACTTTAATAATGATGAAAGCTAACACTTATTATTTTTGGTATCTAGTGTCAATCTGAAAACATGGCAAAAATGACTTCAACCTTCAGAGACAAGAGAAAAATTGAGTCTTTGTCATAAGAATTATGTACATTCTTCCAAAAGGCAATTTATTTTAAAGATTGCTTTCTTTTATGTCCAATGGTTTCTTCCTAGCATTAAAACTTGTGTTGGACCAAGAGATATCTTCTATTGATTGTATATACATACTTCCATAATGTCATTTTTTTAGATTATTTTCTAGAAATTCATTTATTTTGCTAACTTAATGTTCATATATTTACAGTAGAAACTTTTTTGAATGTGTTTATTTGTATTTTGCAATGCTATATTGAAAATAAATTTCCAAAAAGACTCTAAATCTATGCTATTTTCTTGTGCAGATTGTATTTCCAAGTAAAGGGATCCCTGTTAAAGATTGATGTGGAAGTACACCCTGGAGACCATTCGTGTACCACCGAAGAAAGTGGGTTGGATTTTTCCCAGTGTTTACATGTGGACACGCTGGAGAAAAATCATATCTATATGAAGTGTGTGGTTCTACATTTACAGCTTGTTCAAATTTTAAAGACACATGTTAATAAATACAGGAGAGGAGCCTTATTTGTATGATGAGTGGGATAAAAAAATTTTCAGAGTTTGAAGTTAACAAATCATATGAGGACACATACTTGAGAAAAACCATATTCATGTAAAATGTGCTTCATATAGTTGAGAATAAAAAATACACATCAGTACACAAAGTTGAAAAACCATAATTGTAGTTTCTCAATGTTTTCAGAGAGTTCAAATGTGAAACACCATATGCAAAAGCATATTGGTGAGAAAGCCTATTCATGCGAAATATGTGGTTCAGCATTTCCTGCAAGCTCAAAATTAAAAAGACATATGCGAATACATACTGGTGAAAAACCATATTCTTGTGAAATATGTGGATCAGCATTTTCTGAAAACTCAGTTTTAAAAAAACATGCACGAGTACATACTGGTGAAAAACCATATTCATGTGAAATATGTGGTTCAGCATTTTCTGAGAAGTCTGATTTAAAAAAACATATACGAATACATACTGGTGAGAAACCATATTCCTGTGAAGTGTGTAGCTTCACATTTTCACAGAGATCAACATTAAAAAATCACATGCGAACACATACTGGTGAGAAACCCTATTCATGTGCAGTGTGTGGTTCAGCATTTTCTACTAATTCAGGTTTTAAAAGACACATTCTAACACATACTGGTGAAAAACCATATTCGTGTGGAATGTGTTGTGCAAAGTTTTCAGAGTGTTCAAAATTAAAAAGCCACATGAGAACACATACCGGTGAAAAAATATATTCATGTGAAATATGTGGTTCAGCATTTTCTCAACGATCAGTTTTAAAAAAGCATATAAGAATACATACTGGTGAGAAACCATATTCATGTGAAGTATGTAGTGTAACATTTTCACAGAGATCAATATTAAAAAAGCACATGCGGACACATACTGGTGAGAAACCATATTCATGTGCACTGTGTGGTTCAGCATTTTCTAGCAACTCAAATCTAAAAAGACATATGCAGATACACACTGGTGAGAAACCATATTCATGTGAATTGTGTAGCTCAAAGTTTACAGAGAATTCAAAGTTAAAAAGTCACATGCGAATACATACTGGTGAGAAACCATATGCATGTGAAATATGTGGTTCAGCATTTTCAGACAGCTCCGCTTTAAAAAAACATACAAGAGTACATACTGGTGAAAAGCCATATGCATGTGATGTGTGTAGTTCAACATTTTCACAGAGTTCAGCATTAAAAAGACACATGCGAACACATGTAGGAGAGAAATCTTATGTGAAGTCTGTAGGTCAAGATTTTCAAAGTGTTCAAGCTTTAAATCTCATATGAGAAAACATAGGAGAACCCATCCTTATGTCAAGTATGTGGGGTTAGCATTTTCACAGAATACACTTTTAAAAACATATATGCAAATACCTATTGATGAGTAAGCATATGTGAGATGAAGTGTGAGATTTGGAATTTTTCAATTCCTTACTCTCGAAAATAATGCACTATATAAAAAATATATATATAAAAAATATATATATAAAAAATAATGCACTATATAAAAAAAACTATTCATGTAAAGTATAGGATGCAACAGATGTAATAAGATCAAATTAGGAAGACGTATACAGTGAAGGAAAACAATGCTCCTAATGTGTAGTTCAGTCAAATTTGAAAATTCCCTGAAGAGTAGCTACATTGTTTAGCATTTTCCCTACAATAAATTTTATTTAAAAAGTATGCACTACATAGATTATATAGTTATGTGAAATGTATGGATACATATTTTCATAGTTGAAAATTAAAATAATTAAAATGATTGATTACTTCACTATTTACAATAATTCACAAAAAGATTTCTTTATAATCCCCAAACTCAATAGAATGAAAGAAAGTTAGGATGAATGAATATAAAGTTAAAATATAATTGCTTTGCCTACAGTGTTGTTTGAATTGATTGCATTAGACATATTGTTCTATTTTTAACTTGAACTTTTTGTTTGACATAAAATATTTTAGACAGTTTTGACACTGCTATTATTTTAACTACCTTCACTTCTCAGCAATGTTTATTTTAAAAAGTGATGATTAGAATTTTAATGAAACAAAAATATGAAAGTAAATTTATACATTTTCATTGTTCTTGAGAATTAACAACTAAAGTAATAGATTTATTAGATTTATTTATTTACAATATATTTTATTATATTTCTTATTGGAATGGTTGGCAATACATCAGCAAATTCACAATCAATTTAAACTTTATAAAATCGTAAATAATAAGCATTTCAAGAACAAAAAATGGTAAATTTTTGTTGTAAGTCCCGACGCTTTTCCCCTTCAAATTTATCCAAAATAGCATTATCTCTGTGCAAATGTATATGCTGAACTCAAATCAACTGTTAGTTATTAAAGAAACTTACCTTTTTTTATCTAAATGTCCACAAAAAAAACGAACTATATCTTGCACTTTTTCTCTCCCGTAACTCTCACGAAGTCATGTAATTAACTGCAGAATGACGTACTGCGCATTTGAACAGATTTGGGCAGATTTTTGGTCGATTTTTCTTAATTTACTGATACTTCTGGCAATGTACTTCTGGAAATTAAAGTAATGTGCTATTGTATTTCTACGCTTGTTACTCTCATAACAGGAAGTACATCACCGGAAGTTTTAGTAAAGGAAGAAAATCGGACAAAATTCGACAAAAAATTCTGCCTATGTAGAACGTCACTCTGCAGTTAATTACATGACTTTGTGAGAGTTACAGGAGAGAAAAAGTGCGAGATATAGTTTGTTTTTTATGGACTTTCAAAGCAAAAAAGGTAAATTTCTTCAATAATTAATTGTTGATTTGAGTTCAGCATATACATTTGCACAGAAATAATGCTATTTTAGATAAATTTAAAGCGGAAAAAGCCGTCAGCATCTAAAACGAACATTTACCTAAAAAATGTATAAATTCACTTTCCTCATATGTTTAGGCTTTATTACAAGACTGATCATCACTTCTAAAAAAATGTATATTGCCAAAGAATGAAAGCAGCTAGAATAATAGTGTCAAGGGAAAAATTGTCCTTTCAACACACTGTATTTTTGTGGGGATGAATGTTATCGATTACTAATGTTTCATTGTCAATCTTTAGTAGAGTAAAAGGAAAAAGATGTGACTAGATAATTTAAAATTATTGTTTCATTTAAACTCTAAAGATTTATACTAAACATGTCATTGAAAACTTACTAGTGACCTTTCTTTAAAACACTCTTGACTAAGACATAATCAGTACCAACATTGAAAATGTTTTGTTTGCTAATAAAAAATTTGATTTGCTATAATCAATGATTGCAAAAACATTTATTCAATGACACCTCATTAAGAGCTGATGTTAATGGTTGGGGTTTTTTATTTTAAGTATTTTATAATGTTGATTAAACTACCATTCTATCTAATAAACAGTCTTTTGTAAAGAAAAAACTTTATATGTATTTAAAAAGGATGATCAGATGCTGAAGGCAAGAAAATTTAATGACATTTTATGAATGTTGTGTATTTTCTCCGATTTTGTAAGTTCCTAAAATCTTTGCATTTTAAATACAATTCTGATTCACATCATTCTGTATATTTTACATAACTTGGCTTAATATTACACAAGAAAGGTTATGTTGTAGCTAAATTTCAAATGCGAAAATCAGCCATTAAAATCCTCGGATTGAATACTACAAACTTGTCGTCCTCATGGAAAAATCACAAGAGAAGAAAATTAACCCAATTTAATTTTGCCTGATCTAGCAGGATGCAATTAGCTAAACTTATTTATAAATAGAACTTTGTCTGTGTGTGTGTGTGTGTGTCTCCGTTACCTATAGACTCTGAAACGGCTGAACTGATTTTCTTGAAAATTTACACAGTAGTACTATAAGCGTCTGCGAGTGTTCTTAGCTAGGTTTTGTGCCGAGGTACCCCCAATAAAAATCAAAAATCGATAATTGAAAAAATCATGTTATAGAAGGTGTGGTCTGATTTTAATCAAATTTGATACACTCATAGACAAAGACATAAGAAACGATATTCAGAAGTTTCAAGGTTGCAGTTCTTACAATAGTGCAGAAAATCGATAATATATATAAAAGACAAGATGTTTGTGTGAGTGTCTATTTATCTGCCTGTATGTCTGTATTTTTTTCAGCCCTTTTATTTTAGTTTTTGCTTTGGATTTGGTTCTGAGTAGGTATAATTGTAGTTCTTAGTCTCAGCCATGATACCATTTACTCAGAGGACTTATTTAGCCTTCAAAATTCAGTTTACAATGAACAAAAACTTATTTGATATCGATACGAGGAAATCAAAATTTGACTTACATCCATTCATTTTTCTTTCAGTCTACAGTTTTGCTTTAACTGGAAACAACTATTGCTTTTTAGTCTTTCGTGCCAATGTCCAAAGAGTCTGAGCTCCAGGACCATGGATTAGTTTTAAAGCTTTCATTACACCCGAGCAATGCCGGGCTATATTGCTAGTTATTCATGAGTTGAAGACATGCCATTTTACATTTCAGAAAGACAGCCAGGAATCAAAAAACAAGTAATATTGATTTACTAATTTTTCCAATAGTGTTTATGACGTTTCATTAAAAAAGAAAACAAAATATTAAAATACATGAGATATATTAAGATAAATTTATTAAATGTAATTTAGAACAAAAATTGTACCTTTGTATCAATACCATATGTAAACCAACATTTGTTAGCAATCTAAATTTTCCAATAGTGTTTATGATGTTCTAATGGAAAAGAAAAACAATATTAAAATAGAGGAGATATATTAAAATTACTTTATCAAATGTAACTGGGAACAAAAATGATTGATAGTACTTTTGTGTCTTGAGTAATTCAAGAAATTGTTAGAATTTTCTTTTTGTTTAATCACTCCATAGCAAATGTCACTAGTACGCAGGAGTTTACTTGGAGTGAAATTGAGGAAAAAGACTGAGTATGGGGAGGATTGAAGAAAGAACAAAAGATGTTTGTGATTCAAGAAGATGACAATTGATGTTGTATTTACATTTTGAAGATTGTAGTTATCAAGGAATCCAGTAAACAGAAGGGAAGTGTGAGAAAAGAAACTGTTGGAGTAGAAGTGGCGGTTATATTTAACATAAAGGTATAAATGGTAAAAAGGGTGGAACTGTTCTCATTCCATGAGTTATGTCACTTCCAGATGTCTTAGTTATCTCCATTCAACTCGCGTCTTGTAGTTTGAATAAGTCTCTTTTGATACAATGTCACTTGTACAAGTCAAGATACCACTGGTTCAATTTGCCGTCCTTGCTTTCTGAACACATCACAATATATCTTCGTATTTCTTCCTGTTGTTTTTCTTCTTCTGCTAACAGTCCATCTTCTTCGACTGCTTGCAAAAAACTGCCAACTGTCAAATTGGGGCTCCATTTATCTATCTCAAGCCGTTAATGATTTTCATACATGTGAACCTCCTTTTCGGTTTTTCTGCACATGCCTACAGTCATTCTAGGTTTTGCTGCCATGTTGTTTGCCTCATCCAGCACCTGCTCGTGACCACAAAAGACACAGGCTACCCTAAGCCTCTTGTTTCATCTGGGACTATGTTCACCACACCTCTTTAAGATTAATCGATAGAGAATACCACTGAAAAATATGAAAACTTAAGGAATCATTTGCTAGTCCACAAAAATCTCCTAAGCTGGCCAACTATAGAAATAAATATGATATGGAAACCAGTAATATAGAGTGCTAGAGAAAACCAATTACAAACATCAAGATTGTAATAGGTTTGGAAGTAGCATGACTCATGGAACAAGAACAATCTACCCCATTAATTGAAATAAAGGGTTCAGTTCAAATTCTAATCACTTGAACAAGGTCAGAGCATACATTGGCTTAAACATTGTGAACATTGCAACAAAGATGAGGACAACTGAACAATGTAAATAATTACAATACTTCATCTCAGAAATATAGTCAAATATGTTTCTTTCACTTGTCAGGTTACACTTGGATATGAACATATTGACAGAGGAAGGGTTTTGATGTCTTCTACAACAGTCATATATTAGTGAGATCAACCAAAACTAGACAAGCCAGGTAGAATGGAAGGTAGAAATAAAAATAAAATTCCATCATTGAAGTTTTGATCTAAGATCCAACCATGCCAGCTAATTGTTTCACTTGTCAGTTTTCTAAAAGTAATAAGAGGTGAGTACTCTGTTTTACCTGATCCTCCCTGGGTCTGTAGGGACCTTGATTATGTTTATCAAATTGGCCTTTTGGTGAATGGTGGGTGAGTAGGATGTGCGTTGTGGTACAGTGGATATCGGCTCGGAACGAGAAACCGGGGAGCCGAGTTCAAATTCCAGCTGAATCCATTGTATTCACTTACGCGCAAATACCCTTGGGAAAGGTATTAATCCGTCTCTTCCTTCCAGTTATGGGTTAAATAACAGGACAGATTGGGTTCTATAGCCTTGGTCGGCAACCAGTCTACCGCAGAAAGCAATGGCAACCTACTGCGGGATAATCTTCTGCCCAGTCAGTCATGTCTCTTTCGAGACATGATCGCCCAAGCGTGTATCACGTATGGCACCTAAACTGACTGACTCTGTTTTACCTGATCCTACAAGTTAAAGCAATAAGTCATGAGTTCAGTATTTGTCTATATTTCTGAGATGCGGTAGTATTTACATTATTTGGACTATTGCCCTCATCTTTGTTGCCATTTGTATGATGTCTAACAACAGATCATTCTATTTGTCTGTATTTCTGAAATGAGGTAGTATTTACATTATTTGGACTATTGCCCCCATCTTTGTTGCCATTTGTATGACATTTAATAACAGATCATTCTATTTGTCTATATTTCTGAGATGAGGTAGTATTTACAGTATTTACATGATTTGGACTATTGCTTTCATCTTTGTTGCCATTTGTACGACATTTAATAACAGATTAATTTATTTATCTATATTTCTGAGATGAGGTAGTATTTACATTATTTGGACTATTGCCCTCATCTTTGTTGCCATTTGTATGATGTCTAACAACAGATCATTCTATTTGTCTATATTTCTGAAATGAGGTAGTATTTACATTATTTGGACTATTGCCCTCATCTTTGTTGCCATTTGTATGACATTTAATAACAGATCATTCTATTTGTCTATATTTCTGAGATGAGGTAGTATTTACAGTATTTACATGATTTGGACTATTGCTTTCATCTTTGTTGCCATTTGTACGACATTTAATAACAGATTAATTTATTTATCTATATTTCTGAGATGAGGTAGTATTTACATTATTTGGACTATTGTCCTCATCTTTGTTGTCATTTATACGACGTTTTGGCCATTGTATGCTCCGGCCTTTTTCAGGTGCTAGGAATTTCAATATAGTGGATTAGTGGATATAGGTGTTGGTTAGTTCCTGACTTGGCTCTTAGAGTTGTGAGTTCAATACCAGGCTACAGCAGTGGTGAACAAGTAATTTACAGAGTTAAAGATAACTTATGACTTCCAATTGAGGTTTACGTAAGGAATGAGGATGATATACCTCAGTGATTGTAATAAAGGGTTTGGTTCAAACTTCCTAGCACCTGAAGAAGGCCGGAGCATACAACAGCCGAAATGGCAACAAAGATGATGACAATAGTCCAAATAATGTAAATACTGTCATGAGTTCAAATCCAAACAATTCCAGCTGTTAATTCATGTTATTATAATTAAATACCTTTCACAATAAGTTTTTTAAATATTTTACCATGCAATATACATAATTCTGAGAAAAGACAACTCAACACAACCAACTGAGCACTGAGACAACTCAGTACCAGAAAAACAACTTTTATTTTTTAAACTGAATAAAAATAATTTATTAAGAATAAAACCTTAATTAGTGGATATTTTTCTTCAAATAAGACATTCACTTTGGACGATCATGTCTGGAAAGAAACATGACTGACTGGGCAGAAGATTATCCCACAGTAGGTTGCCATTACTTTTTGTGGTAGACTGGTTGCCAGCCAGGACTATAGAACCCAATCTGTCCTATTATTTAACCTATAACTGGAGGGAAGAGAC
Organism: Ascarosepion bandense; assembly: GCA_037127315.1. NCBI lineage: Eukaryota > Metazoa > Mollusca > Cephalopoda > Sepiida > Sepiidae > Ascarosepion > Ascarosepion bandense. Next base: position 4,148,212 of record JBBBDQ010001152.1, on the reverse strand, counting down.
AGATTAATACCTTTGTGAGGGCATCAAACTGCAAAGTTAATTTGGAATAATTTCTCTGTGGAATTTACCTGGCACAAGGCCACTTCCAAAAGGGACATTCTACCCAAATCCTTACAATCCTCTATTATTTATATAAGCCTTGAAAATCCATGATTAAACAAGTAATGAAAAGGTGAAATGAAGTTGACAAAACATTAAATTGTAACAATACAATGTATTAACAAATATTTAACAAGAATACATAATATACATAGATGTTGAATAATATATGAAATTGGTTGTTTGAAATTGTCTGTGCGAAGATTATTGTTATGGATTTTAGCATAAGTTTGAATGCTCATTATTGTTGAAGGAATTAGAAAATTATGTATGTAAATGATGCTGAGAGGAATTGTTCAGGTGTGAAAGTTCATGAATAATGTTCATGGTGTTGTACAAAAGATAGAATTTGTATATCAGTGTCAGTTGGGCGTTTAGTCTTATAGAGTTGAGTGTCTGCGCCAACTGTAATTTGTGTGCATGTTGGCTAAAGAAATAAAAGGTATCTAACTGTGTCCTGCAATTAGTGCAGGTTTATGAGAGAATTGAGGAATGTGACCCCGCGATAGCATGGTGTTATTGCGGGCAGCTGAAATTGTCAACTGCCTTGCTTGGTACTTGAACTGGAACTGATGTGTTGCAACACATATGTCCCTGCTTTTATAAGTATTGAGAAAACGCGGGAAAGCATAAGGACATCACGTGATGATCATGTGTGTGTATGTACAATTAGGGAGTGCAGCTGTGGATATGAACTGCATAGAAATACACATGATTCCACACCTTTCCCAAGGGTATTTGTGTGTAAGTGAATGCAGCGAATTCAACTGGAATTCAAACTTGGCTCCCTGATTTGTCGTTCCAAGTTGATATCCACTGCACCACAATGCACATCCAAATAAGACATTAGATAAAATATAAACCAGTTTTTGTTTTTAATTGTTTTTAAGGTAAATCAAGAAATTGATTTTTAATTGCTTTTAAGGTAAATCAAGAAATTGATTGTTTTAATTGTTTTTAAGGTAAATCAAGAAATTGATTGTTTTAATTGTTTTTAAGGTAAATCAAGAAATTGATTGTTTTAATTGTTTTTAAGGTAAATCAAGAAATTGATTGTTTTAATTGTTTTTAAGGTAAATCAAGAAATTGATTGTTTTAATTGTTTTTAAGGTAAATCAAGAAATTGATTGTTTTAATTGTTTTTAAGGTAAATCAAGAAATTGATTGTTTTAATTGTTTTTAAGGTAAATCAAGAAATTGATTGTTTTAATTGTTTTTAAGGTAAATCAAGAAATTTGTTAAGTTGTCCTGCACCCCATAATTTATGCCAGTGCACCTTCTCATAGTGCCCATCTTAAAGTTTTCTCATGGAAAACCTTTTGTCAAGCTCCTTTGGGGATTTACTATTACATTTCATATTGTCACATTTTAATATATGAAGAAAGATCAGTCACAAAATTAACTATAAAAACTCTAATCTAGTCTAATCTAATCTAATCTAGTCTAATCTAATCTAGTCTAATCTAATCTAGTCTAATCTAATCTAATCTAATCTAGTCTAATCTAATCTAATCTAGTCTAATCTAATCTAGTCTAATCTAATCTAATCTAGTCTAATCTAATCTAATCTAGTCTAATCTAATCTAATCTAGTCTAATCTAATCTAATCTAGTCTAATCTAATCTAATCTAGTCTAATCTAATCTAATCTAGTCTAATCTAATCTAATCTAGTCTAATCTAATCTAATCTAATCTAATCTAATCTAGTCTAATCTAATCTAGTCTAGTCTAATCTAATCTAATCTAATCTAATCTAGTCTAATCTAATCTAATCTAATCTAGTCTAATCTAATCTAGTCTAATCTAATCTAATCTAATCTAGTCTAATCTAATCTAGTCTAATCTAATCTAATCTAGTCTAATCTAATCTAGTCTAATCTAGTCTAATCTAATCCATTCAGAATCTTTTTCTATCAATTCTCTGAAAACTAATTTCATCAAACAGTTGATAAATATGCTTTAATCACAAGTGTGGCTAGTATGTGTACCATGTTGGACAGCACTTGAGTTTGTCACCACTCTTTGCCATCTACAAAAAAATTTGCACAGTAACTCTATCTTATAATAATAATAAGTTGTTAAAATGGTTGATTGGTGTTCTTTGTTTCATCTGATTTTACTTTTTAAAACACTGATAAGTCATGAGTTCAAATTCAGATAATTCCAGCTGATAATTCTAATTCATTTTCTAAATGCCTTTCACAATAAATTCTTTTAACTTTTTGCCATGCCAAGTGTCTGCCCACTTTCCCATCTGGTTCCCATCTTAAGTTTTTTCTATTAGAAATTTTTTTATCAAACTCTGTGGGGATTTAATATCACTATCACACTTCAATACATGAAGTCACAGTGTATTCAAATAACAATGTTAATCATAAAATTTACATTTAAATCCACTCAATATCTTCCAATTCAAGCAGCTTTTTTTATCAGTTCTTTGAAAACTTATATCACAGGTTAAATTTTCTCTTATATTTTCTTTAATGATGCATTTTATTTTTACGATGGTATAAAGGATGCTTTTCATTGTATTTTGTTCTAACTCACAACACATTGCTTTCACCTCAGTTGTTGTTTTACTCATGAAAAAATGCAAAATAATCTGAATTCATATCAAAATAAAAAGCAAAATAAACTGAATATATTTTTAGTTTTTTTTAATTTTGCATATTCACTTTTATGTATAAAAAAATTAAAGTTAAATTTTAAAAGAGAGTTCAGTTTTCCTTCAAATGATTATTCATGGCTGACAATATACCATAATTCATTTTAATTCTTGAGATTTGTGAATTAAATTTGAAAATTTATTTACATTTTTCTTTTTCTGTGCCCTCAAAGATTTAGGAGGACAATAAACTAACTTGTTTAAAAAATCTCTCAAATGTTAAGAAATACCCTTTTTCTTGCTTCTTTTGTGATACATGAATTGTACATTTTTACTTAAGTTTGCTTCTGTAAACTTTCCTCACACTAATATGAATCAGTCAAGATTTATCGAAAGAATTCATTAAATTTTAATCACTGGTATCCAGCAATGACTTGGAAGATATAGGTAGTCTTGAACGAAAAGAGATAACATGTTAGCGTGAATGTCCTTGAAGGTTAAATGCATTTTTTGCAGGTACTTGATAGCAACACAATGCCAAATTTTGTCTATTTTCAAGAGAAGTCATTACTTGTTACTTTTGAAGTCTTCTTTGAACAGCCAGTTGTAAGTTTTCCTGGAAAAAACAACGCAGTAATTAATAAGACCTGAAATTAATGCATACAAGATTTCACGGCTCTAATGTCATTTGTTCATAATCAGCCTTTTTATCCCACACTCATCCTTAAATAACACTTTTATATTTGCTCCCTGTATGAACAGCCAAAAGTGAAATTTGATACTAGGATAAAAATGAGTCGAATGTTCACTACAGTTCAAAAGTTCTAGTGTTTTTAAATTAGCCCAAGAAGAAGTATTGTACTTTAAATAAGAGAAAAGTATATATGGTTAAAAGAAAAATGAGACATGTTTGTTTTTAATAGAGATTTTATGACTAAATTTAACTCTTGTCAAAATATTCTCCTTTAGAATTGATAATTGCAAGACAAAATTTTGGCATTTGTTACAAAAGTTTCTCAAACAATAAATTTGATAATTAATTCCATTTATTTATTTATTTATTTATTTATTTTTTTTCATTCTTCTGTTAAGTTCACCTAATGCTAATTCTGGGGGTGACTTTAAACTTTTGAACTGTATTGTATACCATCCTGAACTTGAGATTTTTATGTTTCCATCATGGATACAGGCTTGAAATTTAAAAACTTTAATAATTTTTGGATGAGGAATTCAACAAAACAATTACTGTTATATCAATCATCATCATCATCATCATCATCATCCATCACATCCAGATGGTGCATAGGGCAGCAACTTTTTGTTGCTGTTTCTGTAACAAACTGTTTTTTATGGGGCACAGTTGTTAGCCCTGCACCCAACCCCCAAACCTGGAGAACCGGTGGGCCATTCTTGGTCCTTACATTTACAGCACCTGGTATTCCCAAATGGTCACCCATTTAAGTACTGACCAGGCTCAATGTAGCTTAACTTCGGTGATCGGACAGGAACTGGTGTATTCAACACGATATAGCCGTAGTTATATCAATACCTTTTGCCAAAGATGTATCTTATTTTGGGTAATCTTGTGAAAGAGAACTGCCCTGACTACAAATTTGTTCCATGATAAGAATCATTAACCAGACCTTTAAACAAATGCTTATTGAAAAGCTTTAAATGAATTTAATTTCAAACTAAAAAAAAAAAATGAAATTAATAAATTTACATTTATTATAACTAATGAAAAATATTTTCTGGATAGTTGGGGTATGGCCCTCCTGCACTTCCTCTCCTGATAGTGATTTACCACCTGATTTTGTTTTGAAGCTTTTGTGACAACCCAATATTTCTGGAACAAAGTGGCATTATGTCAAAAGTTCCATTTAAAGATTTCACTTGTGAAATATCATCCAACAAAAGCCATTAGAAATAATTTCTGGCCCTGATTGGAGCTAAAAACTTCCAATTTTCATGGCGAAAAATTGAATACTTGAGTTAAAACAAAAAATGAAACTTGTATAAACTTTTTTTTTCTACTAATAAATAAAATCAAACATATTTCTTAATTTTAAGTAGAATCAGAAATATTTGTATTTAAAATGTTTACTTTGGTCTATCCACTCCAATTTTTACACAAACTATTGCCCGGTTCACACTCCACCCACCTCTATTGAACAGGTATAGTGGCTCATCCCTTGTTCCCTGTTTAGGAAGTGGTTTCTGGTTTTCTCTTTTCTCTCCTCAGACTCTTCTCCTATTTAATTTTTTTACTCTTATGCACATCAGTGGCATTAACACCTTGCTCAGGGTGATACGATTAAAAAAAAAAAACATTCACTAAAAATCATGTTAGTTTTTTGGGTGGTTCATAAAAATATATGAATTTTAAGACTCTTTCAAAATTAATCTAACTCTTGGATTTTAATAAAACTTAGCATTTATGTTTTTTTAAAAATCTATTTTTTAAACTATCAGTTCAAAATTTGAGAGAAAAAAATTAGTTTGGCATGATTATATCCCCCCTTTTAATTTGATGATTGTGTATTAAGACAGGATTACGCTATTTAAAGTAAAGTCTATGAAAAATTGGAAATCAAAAATAAATACTGATAAACTGGAAATATTAATGCCTTAGTCTTGAATTTTTCAAAAATAAAATACAACCCTGCATTATTTGAACTGTTGTCCTCATTTTGCTATTTTCATGATGTTTCAGCTATTGTATGCTCTGGCCTTCTTCAGGTGCTAGGAATTTTGAACCAAACCCTTTATTTCAATCACAGGGGTAGATCAGGAGAGGTATTGGCAAAGCATAGAACCACTTTTGAAGGTCATCCTGATGTTATATGGGCCACAGATTCTTTGTATTTTTTTTTATAAGCCCTTCACTAAAGGGTAACCAGACCAAGGCTGTTTTCTGAGAGATGTTATCCTCATGCATCCTTCCTTCATAAACATGTCAATAAAAATGAGGACAACAGTCCGAAGTATAAACAAAGATCATTCAATTGTTTTATTCTTTTTAATAAATATTTTTGGACTGTTGTCTGTAATAAATCTAAAATTTTCTTCAAAAGACCTTTTCAGGTGTGTTGCAGGTGGTATATTGGCCTGCAAACCGATATTGAATGACAAACAACAAAAAAACTTGAGTAAAACTTTTGCCAAGTTTATTTTTGTTAAAGAAAATACATCAACAAAAATAAGGTTACAGTGCACGAAGCAGAAAAAAAAATCTTTGCATTCTCATGTAGAGGGTGGAGAGTGTTATTCTGAAAAGGACCGTTTTATAGGCACTAGATTGTGTTATCCTTAAAAAAGGATACTTTTGTAGTTGCCAAAGAGTATTGTCCTGAAAAAGACTTTATTGCATATTGTTACTGCTGGAGCAGCAACAGGAACTGCTGCTGATGGCTGGAGCTGTGTGGTGACTGCTGGAATAGATACTACACTTAGATCCTTGTCATTTTGGCTGGAGAGCAATACGTTCTTTACACTATTTATATTGTTCAGACTATTGTCCTCACCTTTATTGCCATATTTACAATGTTTTGGCCATTGTACACTTTGGCCTTCTTCATGTGCTAGAAATTTCAAATCAAACCTTTATTATGATCACTGGGATATATAATTCTTGTTCCATGCGTGATGCCAATTCTGGTAGCCATGTAGTTATTTCCCCTTAACTTTCTAAGTTATTTGTCCAACACTGCTATTGAGGACAATAGTCTGAACAATGTAAGTAGTGTAAATACTACCTCATAAGTATAGACAAATACTTTCTGTTTTATGCTTTGAAGCCATTTTATATCCTTGATCAGTTTGACAATACTTGCTGGTTAAGACTTTTCTTCTTTCTTTTTTTTTTTAAAAAAATGTGGGAGTGATGACAGTTGTACCACTTTAAGAGTTTGTTTCTGAAAACTTAATATCTACTCCTAGGTATGATGATAAATGACTTATGGCAGCAAGGCCTCTGATCAGGAAATTTGAGGTTTTGAGAAAAGTAGTACCCCTTACTTGTCCACCCTGACCCTGGATAGTAGTACCTATTAGGTTTTCAGCTATGAGCAAATCGTGAACCTCCAAACAATAAACAAAATACTGTGTAAAATAAAAATATATAAATGTAAAATGTAATAAAATTACATTCTTATGGTAAAAATACTAACAATCATGGCCGTATCTGACTACCAGGCACACCGGGCACGGGTCCGGGCTGATCCATGCAAGCATAGTGAAAATCAGGGCAAGGAAAAATGTCTTTATCAGAAATCAAACTAAACAATTCACAAAGACAGAAAGAAAGAAAGAAAAACGAAGAAAACGTCCGACAACGCAGTAAAATCTGTTTGTTTATTTATTAATTTTGAGAGAAAAGACTGGTTTATACTCAGAAAGTCTGAACCCAATTTCCTGCTTTCGTTCACGTTCAGTGCCTAATTTCCATTGGAATAGCCGAAAAAATCTGCAAAAATCATAGTTTCTGGAAACAGATGACACTAATGACGTCATCACATTGTCAACTAATAAATCCGGGCAATTTTCTCTGTGCCCGGTGTTTTTTTCACCATCAGCTACGGCCCTGCTAACAATACATTTTTATATATAAAAAATTACCAAAAATACATATAGTAAAATGACCAGCAATACATATTATAGTAGACTAACCAATATTTTGTCTGTAGTTGAAGGCACATGATTGCATTCAAAATATATTTAGTTGAAGCCATAATTGTGTTAAAAATATTTATATTTTGGCATTAACCCAAGAACACTAACCATGGGTATATAGTCAGTCAGTTAAGTGCCATATGTGATACATGCTTTGGGTGATCATGTCACAAAACAGACATGACTGACTGGGCAGAAGATTATCCCGCTATAGAACCCAATCTGTTCTATTATTTAACCCATAACTGGAAGGAAGAGACAGATTAATACCTTTAATATAGTACCCAGCGCAAATGACACCATTTTAATTAAAATTTACTTAAATTTTCAGTACCTGATTTTCTTACCTAAATAATGTTTTTCAGTTCCTATTAATGTTAACTCAAAGTACAAATTTTGAAGTACCTGCATTTAAAATATTTTAAATAAAGATATATATTTAATATTTTTTGATATTTTCAAAAAATCGGGTATGATATACCCATGGTTAGTAGTGGTGTAACTTTAATTGATAGTGTTCCAGGGTTAAATAACCCAGACTGATATGCCAGTAAACGAAATCAACCAACATAAAAGAACTTTCATGACATTAATCCATATAATATCCTACAATTTCTTAAAGAAGTCAAGCTGTATTTCAAAACATAACTTTAACATAAAATGCTCATATCCCTATTTCAAGTAATCATGTTAACACAAACATGTATATGCCCAAAAGCTGAGTATCATCTACCATGTATACAATTGTGAAAGCAGAATAACATATTTATTACATCAAATCTCCCAAGAAAATTAAAGTTTGGCATTAAATGACCCATAAGGAGTTAATAGGCAGTTGGAGAAAGAAATCAATCGCAACTTGATGTCGTTTAACAAATACAAATATGAAGATATCTGTCTATATTTCTGAGATGAGGTATTGTAGATATTTACACTATTTAAATTGTTTGAACTGTTGTCCTCATCTCTATTGTCATATTCTCAACATTTCAGCCGTTGTATACACCAGACTTCTTCAGGTGGTATATGGTGAAATTCCAGTGTATATCACCTGAAGAAGGCTGGAGCATACAACAACCAAAACATCATGATATGACAGAATGAGGACAATAGTTTAATGAATGTAAATGAAAATATTCACTGGAACTATTCTTTGAATAATTCTTTAAAAGATTACATGACTGTTAATCAGAGGATATTATTGGGCTGTCAAGAAAGTTCATGTAGATTTTTTAAGGAAATTAAAAACAAAATGAAATTGAGTTTGAATTTCAGTTAAATCACTTGCATTCACTTACACGCAAATACTCTTGGGAATGGTATTAACTCGTCTCTTCCCTCCAGCTATAAGTTAAATAAAAGGACAGATTGGGTTCTATAGCCTTGGCTGGTAACCAGTCTACCGCAAAAAATAATGGCAACCTACTGCGGGATAATTTTCTTCCCACTCAGTCATGTCTTTTATATTATGTTGATACAGATGCGTGGTTGAAGCATATTAGCAAAGATTAGTAATAGCAATGAGAGCAGAGAGACATAGGTCTTAACGCAACCAAAACTTTATTAATACTGACCCAGTAGTAATTTCTATTACTGGGATATACCAGGTGGTGGTAGTGGGATGTAGCAGGCAATTGGGAATAGTGGGAGTACTCACAGTCAAGGGGAAGCAACTCGTGTTTACATCCATATAACAATGTCTCTTTTGACAGATAATTAAGCTATTTAAAATTTGTATATTTATGTGAAAACTTTTCTCTCAACAATTTAAAACTGTATCGATGCCTTCATGAAACTCTTCACACCAGATTTACTCAATGATTTCCAAAATTCTGACAGTCAACCCACGTTGCCAGTAATAATTGATTCAAAGCTGATCTGCCACCAAGAACAAAATTAGAAGCTTCCTTGGCTGGCAGAAAAACAAGCAAAATTTTAAAGTCAATGAAAGATCACATAATTAAGGTGCTGTCAGGTCAGTCAGTTAAGTGCCATATGTGATACATGCTTTGAAAGAGACATGACTGACTGGGCAGAAGATTATCCTGCAGTAGGTTGCCATTACTTTCTCTGGTTGACAGCCAAGACTATAGAACCCAATCTGTCCTATTATTTAACCCATAACTGGAGGGAAAAGACGGATTAATACCTTTCCCAAGGGTATTTGTGCATAAGTGAATGCAAAAAACTGTCAGGTATGGGTATTAAATTCTGTAAAAGGCAAGGATTTTCCAATGTAGGATATACCATTTTTCTCACCTGAAGACCTGATACAATTGAAAAGAATTAAATCAAGATTATATAGAAATTTCTAGTGAAATTGAAGGGGAATAAAAAAAATTGTTAAAAATATTAATCAAAACCTAAATAAGGTGTCAAAGTAATTTGAAACTGAGTCCATGAATTCATTTCTAGAATTTAGAAATGTGATTCATATATTTATCGAAGTGGAATATGTTTGCCAAAAACTCTGGCTAAGAAATTTATCATTCTCATTAATCCAAAATATATTAATTTCTTACCAGAACCTGTTTCAAAAATGCAAGTCAAAGACCCAACAAGTTTTCTTTTTATCAAATTGCTACACTACGCCCATCCAATCTTTCCTGGGGGTGTTTCTATGTCATTAAGTTTGCATAAATTTTCAAAATTTGGGACAAATTAGAAGACACTCTATAGTTTGTAATTCATGTAGCACAGGGGAAAGGATTGACAAATGAAACAATTCATCTGATGGGGACTGTGTCATGAATGCTCCTTCAGTGGACCCCACCCAACAAGTAATGACAAAAAGTAGAATTTTAGACAAAAATAAGAAAATTTCTAACTAGTTATTGGCTACAATAGAATCCTACAGTAAAACTAGATAAGATTAGATTAGAAAACATTTTTGTGTCAGAGGTGATTTTACATTTCTTACATAAAACATTTTTTGTATCAGAGGTGATTTTACATTTCTTACATAAAACATTTTTTGTATCAGAGGTGATTTTACATTTCTTACATAAAACATTTTTTGTATCAGAGGTGATTTTACATTTCTTACATAAAACATTTTTTGTATCAGAGGTGATTTTACATTTCTTACATAAAACATTTTTTGTATCAGAGGTGATTTTACATTTCTTACATAAAACATTTTTTGTATCAGAGATGATTTTACATTTCTTACATAAAACATTTTTTGTATCAGAGGTGATTTTACATTTCTTACATAAAACATTTTTTGTATCAGAGGTGATTTTACATTTCTTACATAAAACATTTTTTGTATCAGAGGTGATTTTACATTTCTTACATAAAACATTTTTTGTATCAGAGGTGATTTTACATTTCTTACATAAAACATTTTTTGTATCAGAGGTGATTTTACATTTCTTACATAAAACATTTTTTGTATCAGAGGTGATTTTACATTTCTTACTTAAAACATTTTTTGTATCAGAGGTGATTTTACATTTCTTACATAAATCTGACTTTGACCAGTAGCCGAGCAAACTAACTGGAGTTTCCTAGTAGTGTTTACATTGTCATTAGTTGAAAAATTAATGAGGTATGATAGACATAGGTCTCAATAAGAACACCAATGTTCTCCTTTTCACAAATAAGTTGTCAAACCAAATGTAACTAGTTCAGTGCTCAGTGAAATACAACAGACTCAACATCACAATCAAACTCACAATAAATAATATTTGCTTCAAATCAGATTAAACTTTAAATCAGATCAAATAGTTTCTGAAAAGTATATTCTATTTTTGAAAATGTTTTAATAAACGAGGTTAAAAATGGCATTGAAATCAGTTTTTAACTACATTAAAAGACATTCCTTTCAATCAATTTAAATCAGTTCTGAAATACAGCAAAGTATTTTTACTTATTTAATCTATTAGCTTGAAATTAAAACTAAAATTAAAGCTTCAAGAGGGATTTTAGATATTTTAATATTCATTTTAAAAACCTTAGACATTGCAAATCTGTGAAGGTACCTACTTTAAATTCTCCAAACATAAAGAACTTCAAAATTAATTTCTTGAAATTTCCTAAAACTAAATAAGGGTGGTGGTGGTGGTGGGAGGGATACACACAGATGTAATAAAATTTTTTTCCAAGATTTTATAAATAATAAACATTTCTAAAGTAATTTCATTCATTTGTGAATAAGTCCTGAAACTTTCATTAAAATCTGATCATTAGTTGATCATTTCCAAACCAATGTTTTTTTGCTGCAAAAAGGTGCAAGAAAAGGGAGATTTTAAAAAACGAAATTTCAAATGTCCTAAAGAACATTAAAAATATACTTTTTTTTATTAAGTTTGAATCATTTTTTAATCATAGTCTGCTTATTTTTAGTGAAGTGTTGGAGTTAAATCTTTCTTCATGCAAATGATGGATTGTTGTTATCACTTTATTGAGCATCTTCCTTGCAACTTCTTTATGTCCTTACATGAATCATGCAATCATTTTTTTTTCAAGTACTTTTAAAAAATTGTTATCATTTTTAATTTATTATAATCAATTATTAAAATAAATTAAATAATTCAAATAAAAACATTTAAAAATTGTTCGTTTTCAAAAAGGAATCAACATAATTTCATAACATTTTTGATTAAGGATAAAACATTAAAATCTGAAATATTAATAGAATAAAAAAATGTTTTTTTTTTTAGAATTGTCACCTTTTTTTTTCTTTAGAAATAAATTACAAAAAGTGTTTCCCTTTCAGCAAGTTCATAAAATAAAAGAGAAAAACTTTTATTTCTTTCAGTTGTTTTTTGTTTGATTTTTCTTCTTTGGGGCAATTCAACTCAACAGCAAAAAGGGGAAATGATAGAATTTTAAATAAATTAAGTCTTTTGGGTTAAGGTTATTGTAACTATCAGGAAAGCAAGTGAATGGAAGTGAGTTCCACAAATGGGAACTGTGAGACACAAAACTGAAGATTGGCAGTGACAAATTAGTGAAAATATTAAAATCATATACACATATAACATTCGATAAATTTTAAAACATATTTGTGTCAGTTAAGATTTCAGTTAGATTCTTTAGGCATATGGAATTCAAGAGCTCTTTTTAATTTTCCTTCGAAGCTGTAGGAACTTGAATTCCTGTTAATAGTAGTTTTTGGCTTTTTGATACCCATCTTCTCTTCCTTTCACTCTCTCTCTCTCTACAGTCAATGAAACTAGAGGCCAACTGGATAAAAAGTGAAATGGAATTAACTATGATGAATTTAGCTTCATTAATATTATGATGGCAGCCAATTTTGTCTCTGGTAAGCTTGACTGACCCTGTTTCTGGGCTTTTAATTTTGAAAATTTATATTTATATATGTATTTATTTTTTATTTATTTATTCTATGTTTTGTTTCAAATAGCATTGGATAAATTTTGAAATATACTTATGTCAGTTAAGATTTCAGTTAGCTTCTTTAGGCATCCAGACTGCAATGGCTTTTTTCATTTTTGTTTGAATTTCTAAGGAATGCTATTTTAAAATTCTCTTGTTGTGATTACTAAGGGATCCCATGACCTTAGTTAAAATTTAAGGAATTTTAATTTTTAATTTTTTTTTTAAATTTAAAAAATGTTTTTTTTAATTAGAGTAGATAGACCCTACTATCGCCAGCTTCATACCCCTCCCTCTTCTTTTGAACAGGAGGAGAGGCTCATCCCTTGTTTCCTGTTTAGAAAGGGTCCCCAGTTTCTTTTCTCTTCTCAAGTCTTAATAGTAGTGCTGCTGTAAGCTTTTTGCAATGTGTGTGGATGGTAGTGATGCCTCTTCATTCTGAGAGTACCAAGTTGGCAGTTTCCTGGTTGCTGCTTCTGACTGGTAGTTAGGAGCCTGAACTCTTGCATAGCATCTTGAGAGGCTTCTCTGATCAACAGTTGAATAATATTGGGGTATCTTGTAGTACCTTGTTGCTCATGGATGGGTGTCCCTGCAACCCTGAGGCCACATTATGCTGCAGTCTGCACCAGTTTACTTCCTACACATGTTGCAATTTGACAACTAATTGATACTACTACTACTCTAGGCCTCTTCTTACCAAAAATTCCCTAACTATGACATCACACAAAGTAAGAATTAAAACTAAACCAGTTAAACAAAAATCACCTAAACCTATTAACATCTCTTTCTTGAACATCTGTGGTATCTGTACAAACTTTTGCAGTGTTGAATCCTTAATCAAAGTAAACTCATCTGACATCTTAGCTCTCTGTGAAACTAACCTTCTATTCCTTCCTCTGATTTCTATATCCCTGGTTACCTTCCTCATCTTTAGGAAGGACTCCAATATTCATATGCATGAAATTGGTGTTTATGTCAGCGAACATCTCTCTCTAGCCAGGGTGATTTCTTTTGAATTTCCAGATCATTTCTATATGTGTCTCCATCTCTGTCTACTAAGCTCAGTTAGCTATCTTTTCTTTCTCTAACACTCCCTTTCATCTCCTGACTGTTCCGTACTTGACGGCATCTCTAAAAATATAGGTAAGGTCTTTTCCTCTCATCCGTTTACCCATATATTTGTGTTTGAAGACTTCAATGCTCACTACACCAAGTAACTGGAAAAATCTGTCACAGATCTTGCTGGTCTCTATGCCCTGAACTTTTCAATCACTCAATCCCTTATGCAAGTAGTTGATTTCATCACGTGTTTCTCTAATAACACTAATGGAACTAACTCACTGCTAGATCTCTGTTTCAATTCTATCCCTGACTCTTGCCATATTATGCTGCTTTTGCCCTCTTGGCAACTCTGATCCTGTTTTGGTTTCTGTTAATATCTACTTTCACATCTCTTCCTTCCAGGAACCCCAGACCAGCAGAATATCTTACTGCTCCCAAAGAGCTGTCTGGGAGTTGTTACGTGATTTTCTGTGTGACATTCCTTGGGACAAAGTTTTTAGTCTTCCCGTTGAAGACTGTGTGTCCAAGGTCTCCTTATACAGGGATCGATGGGTAAATTGTTGCCATTTTAAATTTTTATTTATTTTATTCCTTTTATATGAAAAAAGGGCACCATGATAAAATTACTTCCACCAGAAATTTGGAAACAGCATACTGTACTGCTTGTCATTGGTGCCAGAACCTCCAATACAAATACTCTGGGGTGTTTGAGTGTCAGTCTGGGAACAGTGCAAAGGATTCAGAAAGAGTTGGATAATATATCTAGTCAATGTTGTTGTTTGAAGTTATGGCAAATTTATGCCTCCTTTCATCTTCCCACAGGACCTCAATCTCAACACAGAAGGCTACATCAAGTGCTATGAGAAGGTATTTGCTGGCCTGGAACAAGAGGGTGGCTGCTGGAAAACCCGATGTCTGGCAACAGGACTCATCACCATGCTACACAAACAGAACCCAGTCATAGCTGTTAGACAATTCCTGCAACCACATCACCCCTTACATCTAGCCACCTAACTCTTCTGACTGCAACGTTCTTGAATGTGTGGGGTGCAGTTGAGCAAGAGACCATTAAAACTCTTTGTAACAACAAAGATGAACTGAAGACAAGGAATACTGCAGAGTTTACCAACTTAATAAAGGAGACTGTCCAGTAGAGATGCAAGAGATTCAGAAGTCATCTGGAGGCTGTGGATGAAGATGATGGTGATTATATTGAATTAATTTACTTCAATATTTCAAGATATTTTGTGTAATTTTGATAAATATATGTTAAAATTAGATATTAGTATTGTTTTCATTTTTGCATAATTTAGACAATTTATCTACCACACCTTGTAGATATCAAAACATTTCACATGAATATACAATCTTCATAATGTTGGTTTTCAAGTGTTCTTTTTCAATAAAACTGATGATAATAAAAATACTAATAAGCCTCATAAGAACATAGATATCCTTTAGAGAATATTCAAATAGAACTTCAACTTTCTAGTCTGTCCTTCTGTAATTTTTAAAACTGAACACAATAAAAATACTGAGACATTAACATGATATTTAAATCTGATTTTATTAAAAATGCTTTAGAACACACTTCACAGGAATAGCTTTTGTCTTGTGTATATCTACATGAAAGGTTATAAAAAAGCATGAGTTTGTATTTGTTTTTGTATTTGCATATATGCTTTTAAAACTGCTAAGCCGCATACTTCACATGAGAAAAGTTTCACCCTGCATGGGTCTTCATATGAGTTTTAAAATGGAAATGCTGATCTACATACTTAACATGAACAGGGTTTTTCTCCAGTATGTTTTCACAAATGTCTTTAGTATCAAACAATCTGAAAATTTTGAGCCACATTTTTCATATGAACATGGCTTTTCCCCAGTATGTGTCTGCATGTCTTTTAGAACTTGAGTGGTGAGAGAATGTTGAACCACATATTACACAGGAATATGGTTTCTCCCCTGTATGCTTTTGAATATGAATTTTCAACTTTGAACTCTCTGAAAACTTTGAGCTACACATTTCAAATGAATATGATTTTTAATCAATATGTATCATGTCTTTGTAAGAGTGAACTCTTAGTAAAAGCTGAAACACATAATTCACATGAATATGTGTCCTAATGTGATCTTTTAATGTTGACCTATGTAACACACTTCACATGAATATGGTTCTTCACCTATATGTATTTGTATATGTTTTTTTAAACCTGAATTTTCAGAAAATGTTGAACCACATAAATTACATGAATACGGTTTCTCACCAGTATGTGTTTGCATGTGAGTTTTTAAAGTTGAACTGTGTGAAAACCTTGAGCAACACACTTCACATGAATATGGTTTCTTGCCAGTATGTATTTGTGTATGGTTTTTTAAATACAAGATATGAGAAAATGTTGAACCACAGATTTTACATAAATAGGGTTTCTCACCAGTATGTGTGCGCATGTGATTTTTTAAACTTGAACTTTCCGAAAACTTAGCACTACACATTTCACATGAATATGGCTTTTCACCAGTATGTATTCGCATATGTTTTTTAAAACTTGAGTTGCGAGAAAATGTTGAATCACATATTTCACAGGAATATGGTTTCTCCCCAGTATGTGTTCGCATGTGATCTTTTAATGTTGACCTTTGTAAAAATGTTGAGCCACACACTTCACATGAATATGGTTTTTCACCAGTATGTATTAGTATATGTCTTTTTAAATTTGAGTTACGAGAAAATTTTGAACCACATATTTCACAGGAATATGGTTTCTCACCAGTATGTGTTTTCATGTGATCTTTTAATGTTGACCTGTGTAAAAATGTTGAGCCACACACTTCACATGAATATTGTTTTTCACCTATATGTATTTGCATATGTCTTTTTAAACCTGAATTTTCAGAAAATGCTGAACCACATAATTTACATGAATATGGTTTTTCACCAGTGTGTGTTTGCATGTGAGTTTTTAACTGTGAACTCACTGAAAACTTTGAACTACACATTTCACATGAATATGGTTTATCACCAGTATGTCTTCGCATGTGAGTTTTTAAAGTTGAATTGCGTGAAAACCTTGAGCAACAGACTTCACATGAATATGGTTTCTCCCCAGTATGTGTTTGTATATGGTTTTTTAAATATGAAATATGAGAAAATGTTGAACCACAGATTTTACACGAATATGGTTTCTCGCCAGTATGTGTACGCATATGACTCTTTAAATTTGAACTCTCTGAAAACTTAGCACTACACATTTCACATGAATATGGTTTTTCACCAGTATGTATTCGCATATGTTTTCTAAAACTTGAGTTGTAAGAAAATGTTGAGCCACATAATTTACAGGAATATGGTTTCTCACCAGTATGTATTTGCATATGTCTTTTTAAATTTGAGTTCTCATAAAATGATGAACCACATATTTCACATGAATATGGCTTTTCACCAGTATGTGTAAGCATATGTCTTTTGACATTTGAGTTATGAGAAAATGTTGAACGACATATTTCACAGGAATATGGTTTCTTGCCAGTATGTGTTCGCATGTGATTTGCTAATGTAGTACTATGTGAAAATGCTGTGCTACACATTTTAGTTGAATATGGTTTCTCACCAGTATGTACTTACATATGTTTTCTTAAAGCTGAATTTACAGAAAATGCTGAGTATTTCACATGTATATGGTTTTTTACTACTATGCTTCTGCATGTGATCTTTCAAGCTTGAACTTTCTGAAAATATTGTGTTGCACTCTTCACTTACAATTTTTCATTAGTATGTGTACATACATGAAGTTTTAGATCCTGAACTGTATATAAACACTGACACACATAATTCATATGGATTTTCTATAGAATGTGTTCTTATTCAACTCTAAATTTTCTTCACCCAATTCATCTCACAGTTATGGCTTCTATCCAGTGTTTTTTAAACAAACTGTAAATATGAAATAATTTTTCTCCAATGTGTCCACTTATGAATATTTAAATGTAAATTCTGAGAAAAATGTGATCCTTCTTCACAAGTATATCAATTGTCTCCAGGGTTTACTTCCACCTCAATTTTTGATGGGGGATCCTTTCTATAGAAATGTAATCTGCACAAGAAAATAGCATAAATTAGTGTCTTTTGGAAATTAATTTCTAGTACAACATTGTAAAAAAAATGTTTCCCACTGTAGATTTTTCAGATCTTCAGTAATAAACAACAAATTGAAAAACATTAATTTTATATATTTTCATCTACAACATTGAAAGTTATATAAAGTAGAAATAATTTTATTTTTATGGCAAAAATTCAATTGATCTCTCTCCTCTGTAGATTACAGGAATTTTTTTATCAGTTTTCAGATTGACACTAGAGACCAAAATTTATTAGAAATAATGTTAATAGAGTTTAATAAAAATAATGAAAACTAAATTCACAAATTCAAAAACAATAATATATATTTTCATATTTCAACAATGAGGATCATAGTTTTTCTTTACAATATTAATAAAAGGTCATCAAAAGGTTCATTTGTTTCTCCACAACATAAACAGTAGCTTGGTAAAGGGGAAAAGGCCCAACCACAACCGATAAAGGAACTTCATGAGAAAAAAGTTTTCTCTACTTGGTGAGATTGCAAAGAAGTAATTCACCACCTAATGCAACAATCAATGCTCAAGCCTACTGTCAGCAATTAGAGTGTTTGAACCAAGCTTTGAAGAAAAAAAGGCCCGCTTTAGTGAATTAAAAAGGAGTGATGTTTCATCAGGACAGTGCATGACCTCACACTGCAAAAATCACATCACAGAAGATCAAAGAGCTTGACTGGAAAAAAATTCTTCATCCACCTTATTCTCCCAACCTTGCTCTTTCAGACTACCATTTGTTTTGTAGTTTACAAAATCATTAGCAGGAAATAACTTTCACAAGCCAGGCGGAGATCGAAATTGACATTGCAGAGTTCTTCACTTCAAAATCAAAAGAGTTTTACCTTAATGGGATTAATCAGCTTAAGAATAGATGGAAGGAAGGCATAGAAAATCAGAGAATGTACATTGATGATTAAATTTTGATTAAATACAACATTTTGGTTACTTGCTTTCTTTATCTAAAACTCAAACAGAACTTATGGGATGACCTGATATATAGTATCCACAAATTTCACAAAAATTTCTCTTAGTAGTGTGTATTCTTACCATTTACTTTTAAATAAAAATAAATCCTAGTGAAGATTCAAAACAATATAGCTCCTGAAAAAATAGTTAACCTTCTGAGAATTTTAAAATTTGATTGAACCTCACCTTGAAGACAGCAGGTGTAGATGGACAAACTTTGTTTTTCAAATATTCCTTAATTCCATTTCAGATTTTAGAAAATTCTGTTTTTCTTTTCTTTTTTCAATATAGATTTCTGTTTTTCTTCATTATAACACTTAAGAAAGTGTAACAATATATGTTATTAAAACAAGAAAATAAAAGGAAAATGAAAAATTTTACTGGTTAGAATATCCACCCATTGGATAAGTTGCTTCAGCTTGATAAGATTTCAAACCTCACACTACAGCCCATAATCTAACTTGATGAGTTTCCAGAAAAGCCCCTTCTAAAGAATTCTTCTGTTCTAAACAAGAATTAATGACAGTGGCAAAATTGACAGAAGAGCACCACAAAGTCATCTAGAGATAAAAAGCTACAATGTTGTTTGATCACTTTATTGAAATTATTAAATAAAATTTAAAAAAAAAAGTCTAACATAACATTTGGCTTTCTGAAATGACAAATTGTGTCCCCCAATCAAGTGTGATAGGAAAAAGAAAGAACAAAACAAAAAGATTAAATTTTTTTGTCCATCTTCGCACTACCACCAGCCCTTTCTTTTTAATTAAACTTGATTTCTAAATACTGTAAACTGTAAGGAGACAAGACAAGTGAGTTACGAAAGGCAAATATAGTAATAAATTAAAACAGCAGCTGGCACATTTTATTGTTAAAAAAAAAAAACATTTCAAGTAGGCTGTTCTGTTTTTTTATTTTAACAAAAAATAAGTCCCTCTAGAGATTAAATTAAGAAAATAAATGAATCTATATGAAACATAAAAGGAAATAATCTTCAAAAAGAATTGCATCAAGGAATTAGTAAATCAAATCAGGAGATATAACACACAATAAAAATAAATACATCCAGTAAGTAAATACACAATTTTAAAATAATTAAAAAATACTTTGATCTTTCTTTCCTGTTAATATCAACATTTTGATAGGAAAAGTTCGTTTTTATTAAGTTTACTGGGGCCTTTTTTTTAATTCATACTATGTTGTTTTTTCAGCGATTTAGTGGAAGTGGAGGTAAGGGAAATAAAATTGGAGTTGGGGAAATAATGATGCAGAGTTTTTGACGCCGAATCTAGCATATTTGCACTGTTTAAAAAATAAATCCTTCCATCCATCAGCAACACAAAATTATATTTGGTAAATTTTTTATTTGTTCCCTGAAGGCCTTTACCCCTTCAAATCGAAAACATCCTTATTTCTGTGCAAATGTATATGCTGAACTCAAATCGATAATTGTTTATTGAAGAAACCTAACTTTTTTCATGATATCAACCAGAATAAAAAGGGACTATATCTCACCCCTTAACACTATTCTCATATCTGATTCACTGCTGAATGACTTGAGGCGTAGGATACTTATTTCGGCCTATTTACATTCTTCTGCAATTACTACGCAATTTGTTTTGTTTCAGAACTCAATTTGAGTGTAGTAATTGAACAAAGGAAGTAAATAGGCCGAAAAATCGGCAAACTACGCGTGAAGTCATTCTGTTACAGGGTGAGATAAACATCGAAAAGAAGTTGGATATTTTTCTGGTCGTTAACATGAAAAAAGATAAGTTTCGTCAATAAATAATTATCGATTTGAGTTCAGCATTTGCACGGATTTAATGATGTTTTGGAAAGGTTTGACGAGTAAAGGCCTTCGGGGAACAAATAAAAAATTTAACATATTTTTTTCCAAAAATCTTTAAAAAATACCCGTAAAATTTTTTATTATAATAGAAATGCACTTGCACTTATGTTTTGTTCGTAAATTACTCAGAAAAAAATAAAAACAATGTAGAAAAATGAAATATTGTTTGATTGATTAAAAATTGGTAAGTAAATTGTTTGTTTTTTCACAAATTATCTTTTAGTGTTTTTAAAATTAAAGAACATTTTTTATTTTTGTCATCGTTGTTTTTTTGGGGGTTTTTTTTTCAGAAAGGACTCACTTGATTGATTACAAATTGTTTTAGTTTGGGGATAAAATTAAAATATTAATTAAAATCTCTAAGTACTGTCTTTCTTTTTCAGAATAGTCGATATTTTTTCCTTTACAAATTTTTTAAAAGTAACATGTTTTTTCACTTTTTTCCCTCAGCATAATAAAACAAAAAAGGGAAAAGACTATGTCACTATACTTACTTCTTTTACTCGTTTTTTGTCTGATTTTTTTATTTTTGGGGCAATTCAACATTACAGTAAAAAAGAGGAACGATAGAATTTAAAATAAATTACTTATTTCTTGGCTTTTTAAAATCTTCTTAATCTAAGTTAACTTAAATGCAAACAAAATATCTTCTGAAAGCGATCTTCAAGGGAGGTCACTCATCCCACTGCGAGTTCGTAACGAGTTTTTCTCTTAAATTATTTCATCCCGTCTGTGGAATTCACTTCGGTTTAAGTACAATCCTCAAAAATTTAAATACAACATCAATTGCAAATCTTGTCTTCTTGAACTCTGTTCTTTTTTGACCTTCCAGTAATACTTCTCATTCTCTTTTACCACCTGTAACTCTATTATTCACTCATCACTGTCACCTTGCTTGGAGTGAAATGAAATAACAAACAAGTGTTATGATTTTTAAAAGGTTCATTCATTTTGTTTTTTATATCATCTAGGTACCCCCACTTATTTTCTATACCTAAATTTAAATTTAAAAAATAAAAAGGTTATCTTCAAGCTTTAAAATTAGCTTTAATTGAAAGACAAGGGATTAAATGATTATTATTACAATAAGCAAAATACGCTGGTGCATTTCAAACCGAAATTATATTGAACGGAATCAAAAGTTTTGTAGATTTTAAAAAAAAAGGTTGTTAAAATTTCAAATTTTCCGCCATTTTTAATCGATTGTAAACAGAAGCCGTTTTAAAAGTTTTAAAAAATCTTACAAAAAAAAAAAATAATAATAATACAGTACACCACGCTAATACATTAATTTATTCAAATTACCGAATTTAAACTTACTGTAAGTTGGCTTGAAACAAGAATTGCTTGCTTACTGCCCGAAATATTTCCAAAAAAGCTTTTTCAATTACGGTATCCCTGTTAGTGTTATCACACGTCAACAGCTTATCAAGGAGGCGATAAATGATATGTTTACAATCGCCGGCCAAAAATGGCCAAGTATGGAAGACGAATTTGGTATAAATATTATTTTTATCATGTAAGGGAGGACAACACTTGAATCACATGACCTTTTAATAAATATCACGTACGGCCGCCCGTAGAAATAGAATACGGGTAATCAAAATGAACACAATTAAAATCTTTTAATTATTTTAAAAATCCTTTGGCTCAATCATTTGTATTAAGCTTTTCAATTTTCGATTAGTAAATGAAGTCTTCATGCATTAATTTCATACACTAGCCCAAGCGGTGGAGGAATAAATTTAAAAATATTTTTGAAACTTTATTTATTATTAAAAAAAAAATTTTAAATGAAAATAATTCTTGTAAAAATTGATTATTCATTGAATTTTTTCTTTTCAGATTATGATATGCTTAATTTATATTGTTCATAAAATCATTTAAAAGTTTATCGAAATAAAAATTGGCATAGTTATTGCATTTTTCATAAATTATCACCTCTTGAAGAAAAAAAGTTCATTAGCATTTCTCAATGACTCCTGAATTCAATTATTATAGGTTTTATAGGGGAGCAGTGGCGAATTTTTAGACATTTCTGGAATTTAATTAGTGGGTGGCTGGGGGGTAACATATGTAAAAAAAAATATTTTTACCAATATTTTTTAAAAATGATTATTTCAAAATTAATTTCAGTCTATTATGAATAAGCCCTGAAATTTTCATCAAAATCCAACCATTATTTGATTTTTGCAAGAATTTCCAAAGTAATGTATCTTTTATGGTAAAAAAAGTGCATTGCTTTTTTGACGTAATAAACATTGTGTCAGTTTAGGTCTCACACTGATATAAAAAAAAAAAAGATTTTCTACCAAAATTTCGAATGTGTTAGAAATAATTAAAAAATTTTTAAAAATAATTAAAAAATACTTTGATCTATCCTCTTAATAATAATATAAACATTTTGCCGATAAAACTTTGTTTTTATTTAGTTTGGGGCCTTTTTCCTTCATATTACATTGTTTTTTCAGTGATTTTTTTTGGAGGTACCTACATTTCACCCGAAGCAAGATGTATACAATGAGAGAAAAAGCGAGTATTGAGGTAAAGATAAAAGATGAACGGGATTCAAGATGGCAACTGACACTGCACTTAGATTTTGGGAGATTGTAGCTATCAGGGAAGCAAGGAAATGGAAGAGAGTTCTATAAACTGAAAGTGCAAGAACAGTAACTAAGAGTAGAAGTGGCAGATATATTTATCTATTTCAACAATAAAAGGGTGGGACATAGATGCCAATCTAGCGACACACTTGGTTAGGGAATCAAGTAAAAAAGCCCATCAGATTAGTCGCCATGAAAATATTTGTAGAAAAGACAGATGGAAAACACATCACGATGGTGAGAAAGTGATTGAAGGTGGGCTGACAAGTCATAATCAATTACAATGCAGATCCTTCTTTAGATTTTGTCAAGTACCTCAAGATGAATAGCAGGGGTGCACGACTAGATATCGCAGCAGTATTCAATGCACAGATGAATGGTATATTTATAAATGTGCAAGACTGATTCTGATGAGAAAAAAAAATTCTGGCCCAGGTACACTGACCCAGCCTTTTTAGCATCAGATGCAGCTATAGATATGATGTAGTCATTCAGCTTCAGATCAATTGAAAAAGTGACGCCAAGGAGGCACAGGGTGTTACAGAAGACAAGTATCAGCCATGTTGGTGGCGGACAAGAAAGTTTTTCTGTAGTGGTTAAAGCAGAGCAGTTTTGTTTTGGAGGCATTGAAATTTACAAGCCATTTTCTGCCCTGGTTAACCACTAAATTTTATTGCACAAAACAGTACTTATACTTAAAATAATCTCTCTACTGTGTGCTGATTCACAAAACACAAGGCAAGACTAAGATCTAACTGAGTGGCATGCCTAAGGTGTCTGGCACTGATCTAGCTTCATCTATATATAGATGTACAAGATCTAACTGAGTGGCATGCCTAAGGTGTCTGGCACTAATCTAGCTTCATCTATATATAGATGTACAAGCACCTAACTGAGTGGCATGCTCAAGGTGTCTGGCATCAGATCTAGCTTCATCTATATATAGATGTACAAGATTCACTGAGTGGCATGCTTTGGTTGTGTCTGGCACCGATCTAGCTTAATCTATATATAGATGTACACAAGATCCAACTGAGTGGCACGCCTAAGGTGTCTGGCACTGATCTAGCTTCATCTATATATAGATGTACAAGATCTAACTGAGTGGCACGCCTAAGGTGTCTGGCACTGATTCAGCTTCATCTATATACAGATGTACGAGATTCAACTTAGTGACACGCCACAGTAACTAAGTACTGATTCAGCTTCATCTATATATAGATGTACAAGATCTAACTGAGTGGCACGCCTAAGGTGTCTGGCACTGGATTCAGCTTCATCTATATATAGATGTACAAGATCTAACTGAGGGTGCCTAAGGTGTTCACATTGATCTAGCCTAACTATATACAGATGTACAAGATCTGAGTGGCATGTCTAAGGTGTCTGGCACTGATCCAGCTTCATCTATATATAGATGTACAAAAGATCTGAGTGGTAATAAGCTCAAGGTGTCTGGCACTGATCTAGCTCTATCTATATATATAGATGTACAAGATCCAACTGAGTGGCATGCTCATGTGTCTGGCACTGATCTAGCTTTATCTATATATGATGCACAAGATCTGAGTGGAATGCCTAAGGTGTCTGGCACTGATCTAGCTTCATCTATATAGGAGATGGCCAAAGATCTGAGTGGTAAAATGCCTAAGGTGTCTGGCACTGATCTAGCTTCATCTATATATAGATGTACAAGATCTAACTGAGTGGCACGCCTAAGGTGTTCACACTGATCTAGCTTCATCTATATATAGATGTGCAACATCTGAGTGGCATGCCCACTGTGTCTGGCACTGATCTAGCTTCATCTATATAGTATGCCAAGATCTAACTGAGTGGCATGCCTAAGGTGTCTGGCACTGATCTAGCTTTATCTATATATAGATGTACAAGATCTAACTGAGTGGCATGCTTACAGTGTCTGGCACTGATCTAGCTTAGAATCTATATATAGAAAGCAAGATCTAACTGAGTGGCATGCCTAAGGTGTCTGGCACTGATCTAGCTTTATCTATATATGATGTACAGATCTGAGGGCATGCCTAAGGTGTCTGGCACTGGATTCAGCTTCATCTATATATGATGTCAAAGATCCAACTGAGTGAGTATGCCTACAAATGGTACTGATTTGCTTAGTCTATATATAGATGTACAGATCTGAGTGGAATGCCTAAGGTGTCTGGCACTGATCTAGCTTCATCTATATATAGATGTACAAGATCTAACTGAGTGGCATGCCTAAGGTGTCTGGCACTTATCTAGCTTCATCTACATATAGATGTACAAGATCTGAGTGGCATGCCTAAGGTGTCTGGCACTGATCTAGCTTCATCTATATATAGATGTACAAGATTCAACTGAGTGGCATGCCTAAGGTGTCTGGCACTGATTCAGCTTTATCTATATATAGATGCATGATCTGAGTGGAATGCCTAAGGTGTCTGGCACTGATCTACTTTCATCTATATATAGATGTACAAGACTCAACTGAGTGGCACGCCTAAGGTGTCTGGCACTGATCTAGCTTCATCTATGGCATAGATGCATGAATATCTGAGTGGGCATGCCTAATGTGTCTGGCACTGGATTCGCTCATCTATATATAGATGTACAAGATTCAATTGAGTGGCATGCCTAAGGTAAGCACCTGGCACTGATCTAGCTTTATCTATAAGGGGACAAAGATCTATCTGAGTGGCATGCCTAAGGTGTCTGGCACTGATCTAGCTTCATCTATATATAGATGTACAAGATCTGAGTGGCATGCCTAAGGTGTCTGGCACTGATCTAGCTTCATCTATATATAGATGTACAAGATCTAACTGAGTGGCATGCCTAAGGTGTCTGGCACTGATCTAGCTTCATCTATATATAGATGTACAAGATTACATTCAAAATTTTTCTCAACTTGAACAATTAGAAATCTTAACCATTTATATACTCACAAACTGACATTATTTGGTAATTAATACTGCAACATTGAAATTTAAAAGCCATTTTATGCCCTGGTTAACCACTAAATTTTATTGCACAAAACAGTACTTATACTTAAAACAATCTCTCTACTGTGTGCTGATTCACAAAACACAAGGCAAGACTAAGATCTAACTGAGTGGCATGCCTAAGGTGTCTGGCACTGATCTAGCTTCATCTATATATAGATGTACAAGATCTAACTGAGTGGCATGCTTAAGGTGTCTGGCACTAATCTAGCTTAATCTATATATAGATGTACAAGATCTCACTGAGTGGCACGCTTAAGGTGTCTGGCACTGATCTAGCTTAATCTATATATAGATGTACAAGATCTAACTGAGTGGCACGCCTAAGGTGTCTGGCACTGATCTAGCTTCATCTATATATAGATGTACGAGATCTAACTGAGTGGCACGCCTAAGGTGTCTGGCACTGATCTAGCTTCATCTATATATAGATGTACGAGATCTAACTGAGTGGCACGCCTAAGGTGTCTGGCACTGATCTAGCTTCATCTATATATAGATGTACGAGATCTAACTGAGTGGCACGCCTAAGGTGTCTGGCACTGATCTAGCTTCATCTATATATAGATGTACGAGATCTAACTGAGTGGCACGCCTAAGGTGTCTGGCACTGATCTAGCTTCATCTATATATAGATGTACGAGATCTAACTGAGTGGCACGCCTAAGGTGTCTGGCACTGATCTAGCTTCATCTATATATAGATGTACAAGATCTAACTGAGTGGCATGCCTAAGGTGTCTGGCACTGATCTAGCTTCATCTATATATAGATGTACAAGATCTAACTGAGTGGCACGCCTAAGGTGTCTGGCACTGATCTAGCTTCATCTATATATAGATGTACAAGATCTAACTGAGTGGCATGCCTAAGGTGTCTGGCACTGATCTAGCTTTATCTATATATAGATGTACAAGATCTAACTGAGTGGCATGCTTAAGGTGTCTGGCACTGATCTAGCTTAATCTATATATAGATGTACAAGATCTGAGTGGCATGCCTAAGGTGTCTGGCACTGATCTAGCTTCATCTATATATAGATGTACAAGATCTAACTGAGTGGCATGCCTAAGGTGTCTGGCACTGATCTAGCTTTATCTATATATAGATGTACAAGATCTGAGTGGCATGCCTAAGGTGTCTGGCACTGATCTAGCTTCATCTATATATAGATGTACAAGATCTAACTGAGTGGCACGCCTAAGGTGTCTGGCACTGATCTAGCTTCATCTATATATAGATGTACAAGATCTGAGTGGCATGCCTAAGGTGTCTGGCACTGATCTAGCTTCATCTATATATAGATGTACAAGATCTAACTGAGTGGCATGCCTAAGGTGTCTGGCACTGATCTAGCTTTATCTATATATAGATGTACAAGATCTGAGTGGAATGCCTAAGGTGTCTGGCACTGATCTAGCTTCATCTATATATAGATGTACAAGATCTAACTGAGTGGCATGCCTAAGGTGTCTGGCACTTATCTAGCTTCATCTATATATAGATGTACAAGATCTGAGTGGCATGCCTAAGGTGTCTGGCACTGATCTAGCTTCATCTATATATAGATGTACAAGATCTAACTGAGTGGCATGCCTAAGGTGTCTGGCACTGATCTAGCTTTATCTATATATAGATGTACAAGATCTGAGTGGAATGCCTAAGGTGTCTGGCACTGATCTAGCTTCATCTATATATAGATGTACAAGATCTAACTGAGTGGCACGCCTAAGGTGTCTGGCACTGATCTAGCTTCATCTATATATAGATGTACAACATCTGAGTGGCATGCCTAATGTGTCTGGCACTGATCTAGCTTCATCTATATATAGATGTACAAGATCTAACTGAGTGGCATGCCTAAGGTGTCTGGCACTGATCTAGCTTTATCTATATATAGATGTACAAGATCTATCTGAGTGGCATGCCTAAGGTGTCTGGCACTGATCTAGCTTCATCTATATATAGATGTACAAGATCTGAGTGGCATGCCTAAGGTGTCTGGCACTGATCTAGCTTCATCTATATATAGATGTACAAGATCTAACTGAGTGGCATGCCTAAGGTGTCTGGCACTGATCTAGCTTCATCTATATATAGATGTACAAGATTACATTCAAAATTTTTCTCAACTTGAACAATTAGAAATCTTAACCATTTATATACTCACAAACTGACATTATTTGGTAATTAATACTGCAACATTGAAATTTAAAAGCCATTTTCTGCCCTGGTTAACCACTAAATTTTATTGCACAAAACAGTACTTATACTTAAAACAATCTCTCTACTGTGTGCTGATTCACAAAACACAAGGCAAGACTAAGATCTAACTGAGTGGCATGCCTAAGGTGTCTGGCACTGATCTAGCTTCATCTATATATAGATGTACAAGATCTAACTGAGTGGCATGCTTAAGGTGTCTGGCACTAATCTAGCTTAATCTATATATAGATGTACAAGATCTAACTGAGTGGCACGCTTAAGGTGTCTGGCACTGATCTAGCTTAATCTATATATAGATGTACAAGATCTAACTGAGTGGCACGCCTAAGGTGTCTGGCACTGATCTAGCTTCATCTATATATAGATGTACAAGATCTAACTGAGTGGCACGCCTAAGGTGTCTGGCACTGATCTAGCTTCATCTATATATAGATGTACGAGATCTAACTGAGTGGCACGCCTAAGGTGTCTGGCACTGATCTAGCTTCATCTATATATAGATGTACGAGATCTAACTGAGTGGCACGCCTAAGGTGTCTGGCACTGATCTAGCTTCATCTATATATAGATGTACGAGATCTAACTGAGTGGCACGCCTAAGGTGTCTGGCACTGATCTAGCTTCATCTATATATAGATGTACAAGATCTAACTGAGTGGCACGCCTAAGGTGTCTGGCACTGATCTAGCTTCATCTATATATAGATGTACAAGATCTAACTGAGTGGCACGCCTAAGGTGTCTGGCACTGATCTAGCTTCATCTATATATAGATGTACAAGATCTAACTGAGTGGCACGCCTAAGGTGTCTGGCACTGATCTAGCTTCATCTATATATAGATGTACAAGATCTAACTGAGTGGCACGCCTAAGGTGTCTGGCACTGATCTAGTTTCATCTATATATAGATGTACAAGATCTAACTGAGTGGCATGCCTAAGGTGTCTGGCACTTATCTAGCTTCATCTATATATAGATGTACAAGATCTATATGTAAGGTGCTGCCTAAGGTGTCTGGCACTGATCATTTCATCTATATATAGATGGCCAAGATCTAACTGAGTGGCATGCCCAAGGTGTCTGGCACTGATCTAGCTTTACCCCATATACAGATGTACAAGATCTGAGGAATGCCTAAGGTGTTCCACTGATCTAGCTTCATCTATACATAGACACAACATCTAACTGAGTGCACGCCTAAGGTGTCTGGCACTGATCTAGCTTCATCTATATATAGATGTACAACATCTGAGTGGCATGCCTAATGTGTCTGCACTGATCTAGCTTCCATTCATATATGACACAAGATCCAACTGATGGGCATGCCTAAGGTGTCTGCCACTGATCTACTATCTATATATAGATGTACAAGATCTTAACTGAGTAAGAATATTGTTGTATGTGTCTGCTGCAACTCCTCACCCAGTCACATCTATATATAGATGTACAAGATCTGAGTGGCATGCCCACAGCACTGTGGCACTGGATCTAGCTTCATCTATATATAGATGTACAAGCATCTAACTGATGGGTATGCCCAAGGTAGTTCACACTGATCTAGCTTTATCTATATATAGATGTACAAGATCTGAGGGAATGCTCAAGGGCAGCCTGGGCACTGATCTAGCTTCATCTATATATAGATGGCCAAGATCTAACTGAGTGGCATGCCTAAGGGTGTCTGGTAGACTAGCTTCATCTATATAGATGTACAAGATCTTATGGCATGCCTGAGCAGTTCACTGATTCTGCCTATCTACAGTGAGCAGATGTACAAGATCTAACTCTGAGTGGCATGCTCAAGGGTGTCTTAAGGCACTGATCTAGCTTTATCTATATATAGATGCACAAGACCAACTGAGTGTGGCATGCTGGCAAGGTGTCTTGCTACACTGATCTAGCTTCATCTACATATAGATGTACAAGACCCTGAGTGGCATGTCAAGGTGGTGTCTGGCACTGATCTAGCTCTTCATCTATAGAGTGATTGTACAAGATCTAACTGAGTGGCATGCCTTAAGGTGTCTGGCACTGATCTAGTCATCTATAAAGGGAGGATGCAAGATCTGGAGTGGAAATGCTCAAGGTGTCTGGCACTGGATCTAGCTTCATCTATGGACAGATGTACAAGATCTAACTGAGTGGCATGCCTGCTGTGGGCTCCTGGCAGGCACTTATCTAGCTTCATCTATACACAGATGTACAAGATCTGAGTGGCAGCGCTAAGGTGTCTGGCACTGACTCAGCTTCATCTACATAGAGATGCACAAGATCTAATCAAGTGGCATGCCTAAGGTGTCTGGCACTCGGATCTAGCTTCATCTACAGATGTACAAGATCTGAGTGGCATGCTGCCTAAGGTGTCTGGCACTGATCTAGCTTCATCTATATATAGATGTACAAGATCCAACTGAGTGTCATGCCTAAGGTGTCTGGCACTGATCTAGCTTCATCTATATATAGATGTACAAGATCTGAGTGGCATGCCTAAGGTGTCTGGCACTGATCTAGCTTCATCTATATATAGATGTACAAGATCTAACTGAGTGGCATGCCTAAGGTGTCTGGCACTGATCTAGCTTCATCTATATATAGATGTACAAGATCTAACTGAGTGGCATGCCTAAGGTGTCTGGCACTGATCTAGCTTCATCTATATATAGATGTACAATATCTGAGTGGCATGCCTAAGGTGTCTGGCACTGATCTAGCTTCATCTATATATAGATGTACGAGATCTGAGTGGCATGCCTAAGGTGTCTGGCACTTGATCTAGCTTCATCTATATATAGATGTACAAGATCTAACTGAGTGGCATGCCTAAGGTGTCTGGCACTGATCTAGCTTCATCTATATATAGATGTACAAGATCTGAGTGGCATGCCTAAGGTGTCTGGCACTGATCTAGCTTCATCTATATATAGATGTACAAGATCTGAGTGGCATGCCTAAGGTGTCTGGCACTGATCTAGCTTCATCTATATATAGATGTACAAGATCTGAGTGGCACGCCTAAGGTGTCTGGCACTGATCTAGCTTCATCTATATCTAAGAGTGGCACTCAAGACTGCTTAACTGAGTCAAGGCTGAGTGGCCTAAGGTGTCTGGCACTGATCTAGCTTCATCTATATATAGATGTACAAGATCTGAGTGGCACGCCTAAGGTGTCTGGCACTGATCTAGCTTCATCTATATATAGATGTACAAGATCTAACTGAGTGGCACGCCTAAGGTGTCTGGCACTGATCTAGCTTCATCTATATATAGATGTACAAGATCTAACTGAGTGGCATGCCTAAGGTGTCTGGCACTGATCTAGCTTCATCTATATATAGATGTACAAGATCTGAGTGGCATGCCTAAGGTGTCTGGCACTGATCTAGCTTCATCTATATATAGATGTACAAGATCTAACTGAGTGGCATGCCTAAGGTGTCTGGCACTGATCTAGCTTCATCTATATATAGATGTACAAGATTACATTCAAAATTTTTCTCAACTTGAACAATTAGAAATCTTAACCATTTATATACTCACAAACTGACATTATTTGGTAATTAATACTGCAACATAAATTTCTAATCTTAAATAACCATTACACATTACATGCTCACTGTACAAGTGTATAATGTTATGATTAAATCTCAGATTTAATCACTAAAAATTTATGCATAGCACTATACCTGAGTTCATATCAATCAGTTAAGTGCCATACGTGATACACGCTTAGGCGGTCATGTCTCAAAAGAGACATGACTGACTGGGCAGAAGATTATCCCGCAGTAGGTTGCCATTGCTTTCTGCAGTAGACTGGTTGCTGACCAAGGCTATAGAACCCAGTCTGTCCTGTTATTTAACTCAGACCTAGAGAGTTAAAAAATGTATTATATTATTAAGTAATAATTAGTAGGGGATCAGTTTATTACTTCATAACAATATAAAACTGATCCCCCACTTTATATCCAGTAGAAGTCTTAATCATATTTCCAACTATTATATTCAGTCAGTTAAGTGCCATACGTGATACACACTTTGGGTGACCATGTCTTGAAAGAGACATGACTGACTGGGCAGAAGATTATCCCGCAGTAGGTTGCCATTGCTTTCTGCGGTAGACTGGTTGCCGACCAAGGCTATAGAACCCAGTCTGTCCTGCTATTTAACCCATAACTGGAAGGAAGAGACGGATTAATACCTTTCCCAAGGGTATTTGCGCGTAAGTGAATACAATAGATTCAACTGGAATTCGAACTGAGTTCATATACAATGCAGAAATATAGGTCTGTTACTCCTGCTCTTTTTCATTTGTGCATTAATGTTTAACTCAAAATATGAAGCTAGTTGCAATAACTCTGATGTTTTTAATAAGTGAAATTCTTTCTAAACTGGTTGAAAAAAAATTATTTAGAAAAACAAAATTTTTAAACAAAGACAAATACAAATCAGTTTTATCACCAAAAAAAATATTTGAGGAGAAATATGAATCCTTTTCAAGGTTGTTGTGAAATAAACAATGAGAAAATTATTTGTTGTAGGTAAGACAACTGAATTGCTGTTTTTGTTTTGAAATGAACATCAAAGCTTAGATTGTATCCAACAGAAAGTCAATCATAGTTTTGGTCACAAATATGAAAAGACAGAGATGAGTTTTCCCAGTGAGTCTATGCTAGGACTGATCATCGGGAGTCAGGGTCAGTTTCTAGATGTCAACCATGATAGCAAAATCGTCTACAAGTGAACTGAACTGGTGAGAGAAATCAGCCTATCTATTCATATAGGTGGGCAATAGTTTTTGAGAAAGTCATTGCAATTTCTGGTGTCTTTCAATTAAAAAGGGGACATTATCCCATTTTCTTTTTTTATTTGTGAACCAACTCAAATAAAATGGACATATTAGGACATATTTTCACCAATTTCAATATCTGCATGGTTGTCATCGTAATTTCTATTTTTTAGTATTTTCTAAAAAGCG
This sequence comes from Ascarosepion bandense, assembly GCA_037127315.1. Taxonomy (NCBI): domain Eukaryota; kingdom Metazoa; phylum Mollusca; class Cephalopoda; order Sepiida; family Sepiidae; genus Ascarosepion; species Ascarosepion bandense. The sequence continues at coordinate 4,114,672 of JBBBDQ010001152.1, read as the reverse complement.
GCTTCTACAACACAAGTCATTTAACATACACAGATTAGCATGGGGTCTCCAGGTAAATCCCCACTGAGCTCGTGTTAAGATGGCTCTGATAACGAGAGTTACAAAGCACAATACTATAGAAAACCATTAACATCAGAAAATTGCTATATGAACTCTGGTAAAAAAGGGTTACTGAACATTAGGTTTATAAGTCCCAAAAATTCAGTTGTTCTTGTCCTTAAGGACACATAACCCAGTTGGTTAGTTCCTGTAACTTGATCCAAAGAGTTGTGAGTTCAATACCAGGCTACAAGTAACTTACAGGATTAGAGAGATACCTCATGACTACCAGAAGAGGCTCGAGATGAAGATCATATACATCAGTAATTGTAATGAAGAGTTCGGTTTTAAATTCCTAGCACCAGAAGAAGGCCGCAGTTGAAATATCGTACAAATGGCAACAAAGATGCGGACAATAGTCCAAATAATGTAAATACTGTTCACTATTCATCATTAAGTTTTCTCTTTTCTTCTCCAAAGAGAGTTATTAGAAATCTAGTTGTTTAATCAGGAATTAATAAAATACTTCATACAATAAACTTCATCTCTTTCAATCAAAGGGTTGCTATAGAAAATGATTCTGTTCTTACTGAATATAGCAGGTATGATTTCATTGGTTAAACAAAATATTGAAGTCACTCAGGTTTTAAAAAAATGAGATGTTAAACTAAAGAGATTAGATCAGCAACAGTTTTCAAGATATGTCTAATGTATATCTTCAAATCTTTGGTGTGTAAACAAAACAATGAAATTTTTAATTCATATTATGTTTTCTCATCATTTCCACTTCACTCATTTGAAGATTAACAGTGACAAAACTTTTGCAAATTAGTGAAAATATAAAAAAAAAATCATCTACACATGTAAGATAAAAACTAATAAGATTTGAGATGTCTACTGCCCAAAGAAAAACTGATTTTATCATGTCAATAAAGAGAAAATTTTAAAAGATGGTTTAAATAATAGTAGCTATGAAATATTTAATGCAAAAACATTCAACATGACTGTCCAGTCCACTTTTAGACACAATTTAACCTTGTGTACTATTAAGTTAATTTTTGTAATAACCAGAATAATGTCAATCACTTAGGATTCCATCTTCAAATTCATAACCATGGACAAAAGAAGCAATACAACTTTCATAAAATATTAAATCAATTACGAGTAACAAAGTGTTAATATGCATGGATAGATTTCTTTTATTTCTCCAAAGAAAGTTATTAGATTTGCATACGCACTTTTAAAACTCTTTCTTATGAAAATGCTTAAAAATATTGCATAAAAATAGTTTCACCCATTATTCCTTTTCATATTATTTTTAAAACTTGAATTCTTCGAAAATATTGATCCACATACTTCACATGAATAGGGCTTCTCTCCAGTATGTGTTTGCACGCATCTTCTTTATGTTGAACTCCGAATATTTTGAGCCACATAAACATGATTTCTCACCTGTAAGGAATATCTACATTCGAAATCATACACTTCAGTATGCATTATATATGATTTTAAAAATGTAATTTGAAGAGACTAAAACATACTTTGCCTAAAAAGTTTCACCCAGCATGTGTCCTTATGAATTTTAAAATTAAATCTTTGAAATTGTTGATTCACATACTTCACATGAATTAGCTTTCTCTCTAGTATGTGTTTGCTTGTTTTCTTAATGTTTAATCTCTGAAAATTTTGAGCCACATATTTCATGTATGCATGCATATATGAATTTTACTGGTGATCTTCGTGGAAAAATTGAGCTACACACTTCACAAGAATGTTTTTTAGCAGTTTGTATACATGTGTAGAATTATAATTTTGCGCTATCAGAAAATGTTGAACTTCAGATTTTACATATGGTTTCCTCACCAGCATGTATTTGCATGCGAATTTTTATCTTTGAATGCTCTTCAAACTTTGAGTTACTCATTTCACATGAATAAGGTTTATAGCCAGTATGTATTTGTACATGTTTTTCTAAGGCTGAGCTTTCAGAAAATGCTGAATCACATATTTCACATGAAAAAAGTTTCTTAACAGCATGGATCAGCATATGTCTTTTTAAATGAGAACTTTGAGTAAAAGATGAGCCACACACATCACATGAATAGGGTTTCTCTCCAGTATGTATTCGTATGTGATTTTTTAATGCTGAATTTGTTGCAAATGTTGAGCCACACATTTCACATGTATAAGGTTTTTCTCCACTATGTATTTGCATGTGATATTTCAATGTTGAACTCACTGAAAACTTCAAGCTACACATTTCACATGAATATGGTTTTTCACCTGTATGTATTCGCATGTGTACTTTTAACTTTGAACTGTCTACAAACTTTGAGCCACACATTTCACAGGAATATAGATTTTGACCAGTATGTATTCGCATATGTCTTTTTAATTTTGAGCATTCAGAAAATGCTGAACCACATATTTCACATGAATATGGTTTCTCGCCTGTATGTGTTCGCATATGCTTTTTTAATGCAGAGCTTATTGCAAATGCTGAGCCGCACACCTCACATGAATATGGTTTTTCACCTGTATGTATTCGCATATGATTTTTTAATCTTGAACCCACTGAAAAATTTGAGCTGCAAAATTCACATGAATATGGTTTTTCACCAGTATGTATTCGCATATGAATTTTTAACTTTGAGCTGTCTACAAACTTTGAGCCACATGTTTTACATGAATATGGATTTTCACCAGTATGAAATCGCATATGTCTTTTTAATTTTGAGTTATCAGAAAATGCAGAACCACATACTTCACATGAATATGGTTTCTCACCAGTATGTGTTCGCATGTGCTTTTTTAATGCAGAATTTAATGCAAATGCTGAGCCACACACTTCACATGGATATGGTTTTTCACCAGTATGTATTCGCATATGATTTCTTAACTTTGAACTAGTTGAAAACTTTGAGCTACACATTTCACATGAATATGGTTTTTCACCAGTATGTACTCGCATATGAATTTTTAACTTTGAGCTGTCTAAAAACTTTGAGCCACATGTTTCACATGAATATGGATTTTCACCAGTATGTATTCGCACGTGTCTTTTTAAATTTGAGTTCTCAGAAAATGCTGAACCACATATATCACATGAATATGGTCTTTCACCAGTGTGTGTCCGCATATGCCTTTTAAAACTTGACATACGAGAAAAGGCTGAACCACATACTTCACAAGTATATGGTTTCTCACCAGTATGTGTTCGCATATGTTCTTTTAATTTTGAGCCCACAGAAAATGGTAAACCACATATATCACATGAATATGGTTTCTCACCTGTATGCCTCTGCATGTTCTTTTGAACTACGCTTGTACTGAAAGTATTGATTTGTACACTTCGCTTACAGTTTTTCAACAGAATGTGTATATATGTTAATTTTGTTTTTTATTCTAAACAGTATGAAAACATTTAACCACATACTTCATATGGTTTCTTTCCAGAATGTGTTCTTATTGAGTTGCTAATCACAAACTTTGAAAATTTTTCACCCCCACTCATCACACAGTTATGGCTTCTTTCCTGTGCTTTGTATCTTTTACAAATTTAAAACCTCACACATCATATGAATATAGTTTTTCCTCCAGTGTCTTTACCTATGAATATTTAAATGTAAACTGTAAAAAATGTAATTTGTTTTCTTCACATGACTATGAATTGTCTCCTGGGTGTGCAACCACATTAATCTTTGATGGGGATCCCTTTCCATGGAAATGCAATCTGCATAAGAAAATAGTATAGTTTTAGTGTCTCTTTAGAAATTAATTTCCAGTACGACATTCTAAACTACAAACATATTTTTTAAAAAATATCAGTCATAAAGAAGAAATTAAAAAAAACATTAATTTTATACATTTCATCTTCAGCACTGAAATTATATAAAATAGAAATTTTTTTATTTCTTATGACAAAAAATGAATTTGTCTTTCTGCTGAAGGGTACAAGAATTGTTGCTAAGTTTCCAGATTGATACCAGAGACCACAAGTTATAAAATGTGTTAGTTTTTATTATTATCATTTGATTCTGCTAAATTACAAACATTAATATTGTACATTTTCATATTTAACATTTAAATCATAATTTTTCTATACAATATTAACCTAAAGGCATCAAAAGATTTTGTTTACCCAAGTAGAAAAGTCAGTATTAAGATGACATTTTTATTAATTTTGTTTGGGTTTCAATGAATTCCAGCAAATCTTATATACTGCAACTCCTATATTGCATGGAGATGAAATCAAGAAAATAAAATGTATTTACATGAAACATTATTGAAAATAATCTTCAAAGAGAATTGCATCAAGGAAGTAAAGAAATAAGATCAGAAGATATTAGACACATGAGAAGTTAATCTAAGAAAAAATAAACACATCTAGGAAGTAAATACACAAAACCAGTAAAAGATATCTGATTTCTTGCTTAAAGAAAAAACATAGGTAGGACTGAACAGCTTCAAAAGAAATGAATTGATCAACATGTTCCAACATTTATTAGAAAAGACTGAAAGGCTAAATTTAATTCTTTTTTTCTTTTTTTAATCATTTCACACCAAGCAAGGCATTCCACTGCCACTATTGTGCATGGGGCTACATAGGGGAAGGTAAAGAGAAGGAGTGGTTAGACATAGGGAATGTCAGGAGAAAGGTGACAGATGAGTAAGGATACCGTTTTTCTATTATAAGAGAATATATTGAAAATATGCAAAATGTTTTGTCTGATTTGACAGAGTGGAAAAAGTTTTTAATTTTCTCAAGTTCAAAGGTAAATTTTTATTTTATGTAGTTCAGCAAAATTTTTGCTAAGTTTTCAGACTGACAATATATTATTTTTGCTGTTTTATACCAAATGTAAGTCATACTTTTTACTAAATAATGTATAACAAAAGGCAAGGCATGATAAAAAAATGTCCAAAACAACACAAACTTTATCATCCAAATTTTTGTACTATCATTAGGAGGAAAGACCAAAAGATATTTCATGAAAAATTTATTTTTAAAATCATTTTATATCTCTAAAAACTATGGTTAAAAATCTTGTTTTTCTGGCATCAATACAAGACCATGAAGTTGGATAGAAAATTTGTTTTTGGTCAAAATCATACCATTTGTAAATTCTTCAGAAATCCAAAATTTGTGTGTGAGTGCATATAAATCTGCATAATCTTTGCATTTTACATTCCTAACTTTTAAAATTAATCATGTATCATGTATGGCACTTAACTGACTTCCAGATTGGTTAATAGGTGCTATCATTGCCTACTTGATAGGTCAAGTCTGACTTTTGTGATTAAGAAATTATTTTATTCTAAATTTCATACCATAAACAAGTAATATTTGTTTCAAATGAGATTAATTTAACTTTAAATTTGATAATTTTCCAAAAATAATGAGTGAGAGATGTATATTTTATTTTTGCAACATTTTTAAAACCGAGAATTAACTTTTGTTTACAAATGTGTTGATAGCTCAAAAATTGGCCGAAAAAAATTTTAAATTAAAAAAGAAAATGGTACATGTGGGGGCCTGAATATTCATTCTTTGTGTAGGAGTTTGTTCCTATGGCAGATTTTTCAACCTCAAATAGGTTCCCTCCTGAAGGACGGGCTCCCTGTTTAAGCACTGGAAGAGCTATACTGGACTTTTTATTTCTATTTGTAATTCTCATATTATTCCCATGAGTGATGCACAGCTCCAAAAGTCCACCCAAAGTTGCCCGGCACATTTGGTAACGGTCTTTTACAAACAGGGTTCCGAAGCCTGTAGGGGATTGTTTGTGACCTCATAACGCAGTAGCCATTTACTCCTCGGCACGATTAACACCTATTATTATTTATTTATTTTTACAAGTTAACTTAGTGTTGATTTTTTATTTTTGCTTGAAAAGAAAAAAGGAATCGCCTCATTCCAGAAGAGTTTTAGTTTCTGGATAAAACATTAGGTGGACCTGAAGCAGACTACCACCATGTTTAATTTCGTTGTTTTTCATTTTTGTTTTTACTTTTTTCAGCTCAGTCCTATCAATTGTTACTTAAACTTTCTGATTATCAAAAACAAAAATTGAAAAATTACAATATTTAAACCACTTGAGGTGGGGTCAGTTTCTCATACAACATTATAGTAAATCGATCCTCCATTTTTAATCCACTCGGGGTTGCTTTGTTTATGTTAATTTTGTTGCTTTTCATTTTTTTACTTTTTTCATTGCAGCACTATCATTAATTACTTAAACTTTCCGATTTTCAAAAAATATTGAAAAATTACAATATTTTAACAAATTTGTGTTTACGCGGGGGGGGGGGGGGCAGTTTCTCATGCAACGCTAAATCTATCCTTTATTTTCAACCCACTATAAAGTTATGAGAAACTGGTTCCCCACTCCTAAAATGTTTTGCAAATTTTTTTTGTCATTCGTAAAGTTTATGGTGTAAAAGATAATATTGCACTAAAAAAGTCCAAAAAATTTGATAATGAACAAATTAACAGGTGGCGGTAATGTCGTATCGGCGACTTGTTTCAAAATGGAGGCTCGATTTACTATAACATTCTATGAGAAACTGATCCCCCAACCCAGAAAATGTTTAAATATTGAAATTTTTCAAATTTTTTTTTGTCAGTCGTAAAACTAAGGGGGTAATCGATAGGACTGCGCTGAAAAAATTAAAAAATTAAAAAAAATTGAAAAACAACGAAATTAAACGTGGTGGTAGTCTGCTTCAGGTCCGCCAAATATTTAAAATAGAAGCTTAATAATAAGTGCCTTTCTTTTTCAATAAACATGTTTTCTTTCTAAATAAATTACATTTAAATCATTATTACAAAAATAAATACAAAAACGCTTTTCTCTTTCACTTTAGCAAATTTGCAAACAAAAAAAAAAGAAAAAGTTATACTTACTTTTTTCAGTCTCTCTTTTTTTTTCTTTTATCTGTAGATCAGTTTAACCTTACAGTGAAAATGAGTGATGATATAATTTTAAATAAATTAAGTATTTTTGGAGTTAAATCTTTTAAAATCAACTAAGCATTTTGCATGCCAACAAAAAAAAAACATCTGAGAGCGATTCTGAAGGGAGGTAATTCACCCCGTTGCTGTTGATAAATGTTTTTAAAATAGTATTTTTCTTTTTAATTTTTTTTTTTAACTTAAAAACAGTTCTGAAAAATCTAAAAATCTCAACTTCAATTCCATTTCCACGTGTGAACGTTTTTTTTAAGGATGTTTTTTTCATTTTTACAACTGTTAGATTATTTTTGTCAGTGTGTTTTACTTTGTGTTTAGGCCCTTTTGGACCGATGCAAGGGTCTTTCTTTTTTTTGTGCTTTCACCTGAATCTTTGATGCCACACTACAATACATCACAATTTTCATAAAGTAGTATTTTTTATATAAAATACAAATTTTAGTGTAACTTAATTATATACAATAATAGAGCATACACAATATAGGTGACCAATTTTTAACTAGAAAAATTGAAAATATATAGTTACTTATAGTTACACTTTGACGTAGAGATCATTTCATAAATTTAAATAACTTTAAGTCAACAATTTTTTTTTGTGACAATTTCCTACATCAACTTGAGATTTTTCTTGTTAAAAACTTTAATAATTTTAACAAATTCAACATTATGCATAAAAAATAATGAATTTTATGTAGCGTTTCATCACTGCTGATCACATTCGTTTTCAAACTTTTTTCATTCATGACTTAGTTAAGTCAAGGGATCGAGCACATTTCATTTTCAGTGGAAAAGTATCGCTAACCCAGATAAGTTTTTTTTGTAGATCGCAGATATTTCTTTTTAATAAGCTTTAGTTGAATGATGAAACTACTTTCGGTACTCGCAACTAATTTAAATTGACTGGAAGGAGTTTTCGTTTAGAAACGGTTAAAATAAAAATAGCTGACTTTTACACCATTTTTTTAACCATTCCTCATCACTCTTAAAAAAATATTTCAAAAATAAAATATACTTTTCTGAAACTTTTCAGGACATAGTAAACACTAGCACTGAAATTAGTTATTTAATTTCATAAATCTACCGTTTGTTCATGCATTGAGTACTCTTGCCATATCTGGTCGGGTGATCCTGCTATTCATCTTGAGGTTCTCAACAAAATCCAAAGGAGGATCTGCAACATAATTGATCCGGACTTAGCAGTTCGCCTTCATCCACTTTCTCGCAGACGTGATGTGGCTTCCTTCTGTCTCTTCTACAAGTATTTTCAGGCAACTGATCTGATGAGATTTTTTCTTTGGTTCTTCGACCACATGTATTTACTCGTGCTACTAGATTGACACCAAGGTTCCACCCTTTTACCATCAAAATAGTTAAATGCAATCGTCTCTTTTACTCTAATAGTTCCTTTTCTCACACTGTCTGCCTGTGGAACTCACTACCGTTTGCTTGCTTTCCTGATAGCTACAATCTCCAAAAGTTTAAATGTATGGGATACACATTTTTTTCTATTAAAATAAGCAATAAGAAAATACATAAAAACATTATAGAAATTTAGGATCAAAACGGCATTAGAATTTAAATTACATTTTTATATTTCTCAACCAATCAGCTAAAAACATAGAATAAGAACATTCTAGAAAAATAGGATCGGAAGTCAATTAACAAAAAATATTTAGGCCCCAAAACAAAATAGTAAAATACAAATCTGATTGGTCAATAAATGTCATCACACCTAAATGTTAGGAAGATTCTTTGATCCACTATTATGGTATATAAATAACACACAGTTAGGAAGAAGGAAGTCAGTCACCAAGCTAGCCATTAAGTCAGCATGTAACCGATACTTTTGTCCGGCCAAGTCATTCTTCCACACCAAAGTTCATGACCTAGCTACAGAGGGCCGTGAAAGGAAAAACCCGACAAACTTTCTTTCATCAACGCGACACGCTGTCGCCACCCGAGATGAACTTAATGTAAGTAAGAACGACTTATTTACAGACTCCGTTAATATAAACTTACACACACCTTTAAACAAATTTAACTTCTTGCCAAACTTTATTTTCCAAAAGGCAATTTTTCACATCTTGTATTTTATTTGTTTCCACATGCTAATTTTATTTTATACATATTAAATTGTTTGTTGTCTAATGTTCGTTGTGACTTATTCCATTTCTTTTGCGCGATTGTAAAACATTGTGTTGTATTTGTGGGGGAACTAATCTCGAGAGCAATACCCGTAAAATATGAAAGCACATCAACCAAGCACTTACCAAATCCCCTACAAATGCAACGTTAATTGCTATCTACTTGGTTCTCATCCATCTCTTATCTTTCCTTTAACATACATATATAACATATGGTGAAAAAATAATTGTATATACAAATGGGTCAATGAGTGAAACTAGGTAGGATGTTAGTATGAATCGGTCAATAAGTGAGTTTAGCTAGGTTAATTGTCATATTTATTAATGTTCATAGGTACGTATATTACATATGGTGAAAGAATAATTGTATAGATGAATGGGTTAATGAGTGAAACTAGGTAGGTTGTTAGTACAAATGGGTCAACAAGTGAGTTTAGCTAGGTTATTGTTAGTATGAATGGATCAAAGAGTGAGACTTGGTAGGTTGTTAGTACAAATGGATCAATGAGTGAAACTAGGTAGGTTAATGTCAAAGAAAAATGTTTTATCTTTCACAGTAACCCCCTGTACACCAGTGGTGGTCTTGCTTTTCTTGGGGTGAAATGATGATAAAAAATTATTTTGGACAGTTGGTTATTTTTCTAAAATATAAAATCCAACATCTTTAATTTGTAGTAATAATTGCATGCAAATTTCACAAAATTTATTGTTCTTTTTAGTAGTGACTTTCCAAAAAGAATGAACTTGCAGTGTTCAGTCTCTGGATTTAAAGGCTGACTTTTCAGTAATTGTCATTTTTGAATTTTAAGTGCAGCACACATAACCTTTCAATCAACTTTGTGACACCATTTAACCTTGAGTAATATTAAGATATATTTTATAAAATATCAAAAATAATGTCAATCATCATTATAAACATGGATAAAAGAAACAATACAACTTTCATAAAATATTCAACTCTTTACAAGAAGCAAAGTCTCAATATTCATCATTAAGAGTTTTTTATTTCTCAAGAAAAAGAGAGTTATTAGAAATGTAATTGTTGTTTAATCAAGAATTATCAAAATACTTCATATAAGCTTCATTTTTTTCAAACAGTGTAAGCAAAGCAATAATAATTTAAATTTATATTCACCCAAACTTTCCTTAGCTCTGTAGATATCTGTGATTAACAATTGTAATGAAATCATTTGGTGAATTGATGCAAATACTGAAGTAATTCACATGTTGCTACATGCATTACAGTATGCATTAATACCATTTTTAAATATTTTTAACATCCGTCGTCCTGTTATTTAACCCATAACTGAAGGGAATAGATGAATTAATACTTTTCTTAAGGGTATTTGAGCATAAGTGAATTCAAGGAATTCAACTGTAATTCAAACTCGGCTCCCCAATTTCTCGTTCCGAGCCGATATCCACTGCACCACAACGCACCTGTCTAAATTACTCATATAAAAATGCATTATATACATGCATATGTACCTCTAAAAGTGTATTCTGGGAAAATTCTAACATGCATACTTCAAATGAGAATAAATTCAACCAGCATGTGTCCTCATGTGAGTTTTAAAAGTTGAACTCTTTGAAAATACTGATCCACATACTACACATAAATAGGGTTTCTCTCCAGTATGTGTTTGCACGTCTTCTTAATGATGAATTTTCTGAAAATTTTGAGCTGCATATTTCACATGTATGTATTAGTGTATGACTTTTTAAATGCAAGCTTATTGAAAATGCACCCCTACATATTCCACATGAATACAGTTTCTCACCAGTATGTGTTCACATATGACTTTTAATGATGAACTGTATGAAAAGGCTGAACAACACACTTTACATAAGTATGGTTTTTCACCAGTATGTATTCACATATGACTTTTTACTTTTGAGCTATCAGAAAATGCTAAACCACACATTTCACATGAATATGGTTTCTCACCAGTATGTGTTTGCATATGAATTTTTAAATTTGACCTCTGTGAAAATGTTGAGCTGCATATTTCACATGAATATGATTTCTTGCCAGTATGTATGCATGTATGGATTTTTAAATCTGAGTTATCAGAAAATGCTGAACCACATATTTTACATGTATATAGTTTTTCACCAGTATGTGTATTATCAACTTTGAACTATCTGAAAATTTTGCACTACACATTTCACATGAATACATTTTTTTTAACATTATACTGAAAAAAGAAAAAAATGAAAAACAACAAATTTAAAGGTGGTGGTAGTCTCCTTCAGGTCCACCCAAACATTTTATTAAAACGTTTTCTATTGTAAATTTTTCAGTATTTCTTTTGGTTTTGCTTTTACTTTTCTTCATGCTTTTTCAGACAGGGATGAAATACAGATTTTTTTTTACTAAAAATCAGCATAGCATGACTAGAAAAGGGCCCCAAACTTAATAAAAAGAAAATAATTTTTCTATCAAAGGAATGTAAATTATCTGTTATTTTTTTGAAAAATTTTTCCTCTATTTCGTAAAATTTTTTTTATTATTTCTGTTTGTATATATTTGATATCATAAAGTAATGCCCCTGATGTGTTTTCTTTTTGAGTATTAATATCAGTTTAAAAAATAACTTTTAAACCTTGGAATATTTCTTTGACACTCATCAACTCATCATTGTATACAAAAAATGTGAACAAAGTTAAAGGGGTACATTGTTAAAGTTTTCCAATCATTATGTAGAACTACATAGTCTAACTTACATGTTTTCCTTTATGTATACACATATACATACCTGTGAAATTACATATTTCTAGTTGTATTTCTCTTACATATGTACATACACTTTTACATCTACGTATTTTATTTTCTTTCCACCCACAAAATTTGCATAGGAAATTCTCTAGATTATTCTAGAACATTTTCTTGTAAGATATTTGCTGATTGGTTGGCAGTAGCCAATCAGCAACAAGGTAAGTGACAGACTATTTTACTGCCAATTCCTGTAGATTTTGAATCAGTACAAAAACAATTGGCGCGCTCAAAATATCAGTTGGGACCACAAATTTCTCTATGCAAGTGTGTATAATGCCCAACTCAAAACACCTTTTTCCTGCTACATGACACACAAAATTATCACTTTGAACTCTTGTACCTCAACAGGGCTAATGTTTTGTAACCGCAATACAATGCGAATTGAACATTGAATAATGAACATTTTCCATTTCTTTATACAAGGAACTTTAAGTTCAATTTAATTGCTATCTACATATAAATTCAGTCTATGGGACGTAACTCATTCTATACTTAACCCTGCTGTACTAAATGCATGCCTCATTTATTCAACTACAAAAATGAATGCATTGTTGAAAATATATTTATATTTTATTTCTGTTCTTCAAGTTACAACGTTGCTATTCCTCATTTAACCTTTGTCTCAAGTTCTTAAAAGTAATATCGAATCATAAATATAAATTTGTTGGAGAGTTTTGAAGGTGTTTAGAATTTATCAGAAAGAACTCAAATAAGATTGGCCTTGAGCCAGATACAGATTTCAACCTAATGAATGTGAGCCTAAATTCCTTCAACAATGGTTATCCCAGCTAAGAACTCCTTACAGTTATGTACTTATTGAAAGACAATAAAGGATAAAAATGCCAACAATCACCAAGGTATATCATTGCTTAATCAGATGGCACTATGATGATACTAGCATCATAAGATTTTGGATGTTTGCTTTGAGCACTTCATTATTCAGACTGCTGTCCTTATCTTTGTTGTATATCATTCTCATTCCTTGTGTGAAGCCTCTTTTGGCTATTTACTGAAAGAAGTAAGTATACTATAAAGTTTTATCTACTATTGATTTATGAATTTATAGAAAGAAATAAAAACACTAAGTTTGTAATTACTTTTTAAATAGCACAGACTTTCAAAAAGAAAAGAAGTATTTTAAATAGCCTATGCCTCCAGAGAGGAAAGTTGACTTATCATTCCTTGTGTGAAGCCTCTTTTGGTAGTTATGAGTTATCTCCCTCTAACCAGACTCTCTAAGTTACTTGTTCACCACTGCTGAAGGCCGGTATTGAACTCACAACACTTTTGGTCAAGTTACTGAAACTAAGCAACATCTATATCTACTAGGTCATGTATTGTTAAGAATAAGAACTTAATTTCTGGAACTTATAGACCTAATATTCAGTAATCATTTTTTACCAGAGTTCATATTGCAATTTTTGATGTTAATGGTTTTCTCTAGTATTTTTTGATGTTAATGGTTTTCTCTAGCATTTTTACCAGAGTTCATATTGCAATTTTTGAAATGGCAACAAAGATGAGGGCAATAGTCCAAATAATATAAATAGTATAAATACTACCTATGTGAGCAGTTATGACTTGTTTAGGGTTTGTTTCACTTTACAAATTATCTTATCTGCTTTGCCACTTAGTTAAGTGCTATATGTGATACATGTTTGGGCAATCATGTCTCTTTCAAGACATGACTGACTGGGCAGAAGATTTTCCTACAGTAGTTTGCCACTACTTTCTGCAGTAGCCTGATCTATACTGCTATTAAACCCATAGCTGAGGGAAGAGACCTTTCCCAGAGGTATTTGTATGTAAGTGAATGCAATGAATTCAACTGGAATTCAAATTCAGCTCTCTGATTTTTCGTTCTGAGTTGATATCCACTGCACCACAACATAGACATCTTAAATTCAAACTATCAGATCTAAGTATGGGACAATTTTGATGTTTATAGAAAAATTGAAACTTTTGTTTAGCACATATTCCCAATATAATGGGCTTCATTTGGATTTGTGAAATCAAGTCAAATGATGTGCAAAAAGTCTGAACCCTTAAAATTGATAGTGTGAATGGTGGTCAAGTTGTAAAATAGTTCTATAATTCAAGCAATGGAATCTATCCAATTACCATTATTCAACATTAAAAATATGTAGGGTGTTGCATTTTTAAACTTTTCTATTTGCTCCATACTTACTGAATGACCAATAAAACTGGTACATTGGTATAATGTTAAGGCAGCTGTAAAGATACAAAAGGCACTTATCTCCCATTGGTCGAGGTAAGTCACATTGTCACATGAGAGCTACTTCATGACATCTGACTAATGCTTGTCAGCAAACAAGAAAGAAGGTTGTTTCCTTCTGTCTAAGCCTTTGGCCTAGGCAGACCAGACTAAATATCTATCTCAGAAACTTACAGGAACATAGATGAATCCAACCATGTTTCGTTGGAACATAGATGAATCCTGCTACATCTTACTGGGGATAAAAAGTTTACAACAGAGCCATCCCACTGTGATTTAGTGATGAAACTGGCCCCTTTAAATCCAGAGCTTACAACAGAGCCATCCCACTTGGATTTAGAGATGAAACTGGCCCCTTTAAATCCAGAGCTTACAACAGTCATCCCACTTGAATTTAGAGATGAAACTGGCCCCTTTAAATCCAGAGCTTACAACAGAGCCATCCCACTTGGATTTAGAGATGAAACTGGCCCCTTTAAATCCAGAGCCATCCCACTGGGATTTAGAGATGAAACTGGCCCCTTTAAATCCAGAGCTTACAACAGAGTCATCCCACTGGGATTTAGCTGGACCCTTTAAATCCAGAGCTTACAACAGAGTTATCCCACTTGGATTTAGAGATGAAACTGGCCCCTTTAAATCCAGAGCTTACAACAGAGCCATCCCACTGGGATTTAGAGATGAAACTGGCCCCTTTAAATCCAGAGTTATAACAATGGTTTCTCAGATCAGAAGCATCTTCAACTCTATATTAGATCCTTCCTTATACTTTGCTTTGCATTAGATATATGTGATGTGTATTCTTGCACATGTGGACATATGTATGTATAATTCTCTGTATATCATAGTATATAAAAGAGAACGAACATTTATCATTCATTTCTCCATTCTGCCTTATCATAGAACCATCAGTGGAAAGCAGTCCTTGAATTTATTTAGGATCAGTGATGAATTACTTGGTGTTTTTAGGGTCGAATCTTTTTTTGCCTTGCTATATTATTCCCAAATATGTTTACCAATTTCTCTGAATATTCCATCACCATAGATTTGCCATTTTGATTTGAGTAGTTTCACCTTTCTTAGTGTTTGTCTCTCTTCATGACTTTTCTTATATTCTTGACCCTTAGAGATCTTAAAGGTAACCTCATCAACTAGGTCTTATTTGGGTTTATGAAATTATACCCTAATGTGTTTTCATTATATTTTAAGAACAAAGGAATGTTTTTCAAAATCATATTTAATTAGAAATGATGCCGTAACATAGGTTACTTCATTGTTATTAACCTTCCAATGAGTCACTGACTTTTAATACTGTTTTTGTCTGTTTTGATTTGTAGCAAAATAATGTAGGAGGTATAATTTCTCTTATGTAGTATATAAATTAGCAAAGTATTACTACTTTAGTAAAATGCCTCCCAGTTAAGAGAGGAGACCGTTTTTGCACTGTGTAATTGATAGTACAAGATTCTTTCTCAACATCAGAGTGCTTATATTTGATACGAGAAAAGGGCCTCACAAAGAAAGCAACTGCTTGGCTTGCTTGGTTCAGTACAGCAGCAACGGCAGTATTGGAAACAGATTTGATGATTAAAGAAAGGTTTTCATTGATAGAATATAGTAGGGCCTTTTCTGTCTCTTCTTTAAGATCATTGAATGTTTCTAAGAATTAGAGTTGAAAAAAAATTAGTAAGGAAAATTTTAGTACCCATTGGGAATAATAAGAAAATAGTTCACTTCCATGACTTAACACTGCTTTATCTAATCTAAACTTATTTATACATGGAACTTTGTCTATATGTGTGTGTCCGTTACCTATAGACTCCGAAACGGCTGAACCAATTTTTTTGAAAATTTATACAGTTGTACTATAAGCATCTGCGAGTGTTCTTAGCTAGGTCTTGTGTCAAGGTACCCCCGATAAATATCGAAAATCAAAAAAACCGGGTTATAAAAGGAGTGGTCTGATTTTAATTAAATTTCATACACTCATAGACAAAGACATAAGAAACGATATTCAGAAATTTCAAGGTGGCAGTTCTTACAATAGTGCAGAAAATCGATTATATATATATTAATATATATTTGCTCTGTAATATTTTATTACATGGAGCTCTCTTCCTGTATCATTTTTTAATATTAAAATAAAATTTTTAATATTAATTAGGATCGGGTTTTTGGAATTTACCTTCCTGCTTTTTTCCCTTGGATTGAAGTATCTGAATTAAAATATATATATATATATATGCCCAAGTAGGGAAAACACTTTGTATACTTAACAGCTTGACCATCCACCTTCAGTTGTCTTTTTGGAAAACGATATTCAGGTGGCTCTGTCCTCACTCCCGCGACTTGCTTTGGAGGTATATATGGTTGATGCACCACCTCTGTCTTTTTAATGCTGATTGTAAACCCAAAAGCCGTACATGCAGTTGCGAAACGATCGAGCAAAAACTGTGCCTCTTCGAAAGATGTTGCTACAAGAGCAGCATCATCTGCAAAGAGCAAATCTCGGATTATTTCAGTTCGAACAAGGGTCTTGGCTTTAAACCTCTGATGGTTGAATAAACCACCAAAAGAACGGAACTGAAATTTCACGCCAGTATCAATATCACCAAAGGCATATTTCAGCATCAGGGAAAAATAAAGAGCAAAAAGTACAGGAGCCATCACACACCCCTGTTTTGTCCCATTTGTGACGTCGAAGGCGTCTGACGTCATTCCGTCAGACACAACCTTAGCCTTCATTCCTTCATGAAAAGAGATGATCACCTTAAGCATATTTTCAGGTATGCCAAGCTTGCGCAGAACTTTCCAGAGAGCGTCACAGTTCACTGAATCAAAGGCTTTTGTCAAATCGACAAACACCATGTACAGTTCCTGGTTCTTCTCTCGTACCTTTTCTGCAACTTGTCGGAGCGAAAATATCATGTCAATGGTGCCACGACCAGATCGGAAGCCACACTGTGACTCAGGGTAGATTTTATCAACAAGATGTGTGGTAATTCGGTTCAGAATTAATCTGGCCAGAATTTTTCCAGCAACGGAAAGAAGTGATATTCCCCGATGATTGTCGCAGAGATTCTTTGCTCCTTTATTCTTGTACAAGTGCTTAATACATGCATCCTTATAATCTTGCGGAACACGCCCGGCTTTCCATATTTCCACAAAAAGAGCATGTAGCTTCTTTACTAAAGCATGTCCGCCACATTTGTACACTTCAGGAGGGATGGGATCATCAGGTGACGGGGATTTACCGGAGGCAATCTGTTTGATAGATTCAAGTACCTCTTGATAAGCTGGTTCAAATGACAATTCAGGAATTTCAGCACATTGTGGAAGGGACGAGATGACATCATTGTCGACTTCAGATGATGTGTTTAGAACTGTCTCAAAGTGTTCCTTCCATCTCTTTAGAATATCTGACTTATCAGTGAGCAGCGTTTCCCCGTCCGTTGTACATACAGGTGAGGCACCATTCGTTTCAGGCCCAAATATTTCTTTAAGACCATTATAGAATGCTTTGGTGTTTTTACTGTCAGAAGCTTCTTGGAGCTCAATTGCTTTCTTATACCACCACTGTTCCTTCATGGCTCTGAGAGCCCTTTGCACCTCACCTTTGCATTTCCTGTAAGACATCTGCTTGGCAGACGAATTCTTGTCCTCTATCCAGGCTTTGTGTGTAGTGTGCATCTTGTTAATGAGCTTTTTTGCATCCTCATTGTTTTCATCAAACCAGTCCTGGTGCTTTCTACGCGGAATTCCAAGAACTTCTACTGCTGTTGAATGAGTTGCCTTCTGCAATGCTTTCCAAGAACATTGTAGTTCTTAGTCTCAGCCATGATAACATTTACTAAGAGAACTTATTTAGCATTCAAAATTCAGTTTATGATAAAAAAAACTTATTTGATATTGATACCAGGAAATCAAGATTTGACTTACATCCATTCATTTTTCTTTCAGTCTAAGGTTTTGCTTTAACTCAAAACAACTATTGCTTTTTAGTCTTTCGTGCCAACGTCCAAAGAGTCTGAGCTGCAGGACCATGGATTAGTTTTAAAGTTTTCATTACACCCAAGCAACGCCGGGCTATACTGCTAGTCTTAAATGACTTGAAGACTCTTAAGGGAACATATATTTTCTGGTTTGAGTTTAATTGATACTTGACTGATCAAGTAGCTGAGCAGGATGAGTGTCAGCTGCCAAAGCATTTTTTCAGCTTTGTCTTGTTTAGAGTTAGATGATACTTTTGAACTCACAAATTTATTAAAGTTGATATTATGCTCCGCCACCATTTTAACGCAGATTGTTACATAACATACATAAGTGAATGCAGCAGAAAATCCTTTCGAAAATATAAGGTTGTTTATCCTCTGAAAGCAAGCCACTGTTGATAATGCTAAAAGGTATTCAGCAGAACTGATGTAGGTGACCATCAGCTTTGAAGACAGTATACCTTTTCTCAGTGTCCTTAATTGGTACTTGGTAGTATACGCTCTTCAAGTCCAAGTACTAAAGTAGCAATACTTTGCCACTTCATGTACTATATAATCTATTTGAGGAAGGGGGAATAGAGTAAATAATGTATACTAATTTATTCTTTGTGAGTAGTCTACCACCGTATAGGACAAGGATTGTTTGGCAGCACTTTCTAAGGTCACAACCTGGTTGTATGCAAGGTTTAAGTCTAGTAACCTATTTTCGAGCAGCCTTGTCCGTATATGAGCAAATAGTAGCCCATTTATGAAGACATCCTGGATATAGTCATCATGCTTAATCACTCACTGGTTTAAATCCACAGTCGGAGAGCTTGTAAATACTGATCAGTTTTCTGGTTTCTAGTAATAAGAACACGGCAGGCAAAAATTTTGCTCTTCGACTTAACAAGCTTGGCCATAACATCTTTGTATTGTAAGGTCAGGATGTGCATTGTGGTTCAGTGGATATCGGCTCAGAACGAGAAGCTGGGGAGCCGAGTTCGAAGTCCAGTTGAATCCATTGTATTCACTTACGCGCAAATACCCTTGGGAAAGGTATTAATCCGTCTCTTCCTTCCAGTTATGGGTTAAATAGCAGGACAGATTGGGTTCTATAGCCTTGGTTGGCAACCAGTCTACCGCAGAAAGCAATGGCAACCTACTGCGGGATAATCTTCTGCCCAGTCAATCATGTCTCTTTCGAGACATGATCGCCCAAGCATGTATCACGTATGGCACTTAACTGACTGATTGTAAGGTCAGTGACATACTCGTGTACAGAAATTCTATGTAATTGATTAACAATTTCAGTTTCATTCAGTAATCTAAGCCTTCGTCTGGTAGAGACAAAAGGAAATTTGCAAAGGTCTTAAAAAATAGATTAATTAAGGTGGAACAGTTCATCCGAGATGAAATAAGAGGTTTAAATAGTTTATATATTATTAATTTTTCCTTGAGAATGAATTTGCAGTGTAAAATCCCAGGATTTTAAAGGCAGACTTTTCAATAATTGTCACATTTGGAATTTAAGTGTAACATAACCTTCCAGCAATTTTTTCAACACTATTTAGCCTTGAGTAATTTAAGCTAAGTTTTTTAAAATATTCAGAACAATGTCGATCAGTTAAGATCCCAATCTTCAAACTTATAAACATGGATTAAAGAAACAACCTAACTTTCATAAAATATTAATTCCATCAAAAGAAAGTCTCAATATTCATAATTAGTTTCTTTTTCTACAGACAAGTAAGTTATTACAAATGTAATTATAAATTGATCAACATTGAAATACTTTCTATAAGCTTCATGTCTTTCAAACAGTGCAGACAATGCAATATTTTAAATTGATATTCACTTATCCAAAATTTCCTTAATTCTAGATTAACAATTCTAATAAAATTGTTTCAAGAATTGGTGCAAATACTGTAGTAATTCACGTTGATGCAATACATACTTCTGTATGCATGAATATTGTTTTAAAATATTTTTGTGACATTTCAATATACAACTCTGAAAACAGATATCTGTTACAATGAGCATATGGTTTCAAAGGAAAGAACAAACATTAAAGTTTCAACAGTGTGTATTGATCAATTTTCAAAATATATACGTTTACAATTGTGTGAAAGGGTTGGTCAAATTGTTGGTGTGCAGTTCTTTAGTTCCCATGAGTCTCCCGGGAGTTTACAGATTAGTTGAGTTGGCTAACTCAGGTCACTGAGAGCATTAGGGGAGGGGCTTGAAGTGGATTAGTAAAACTACATGATAGCATGAATGAGGTGTTATGGGTGTGGTTGATCTGTTTATCATCAAGGTTGAAATCAGCACGGGTAAGATGTGTGGATGAGCTGGCAGTCGAGGTGTTGAGCCAAAGTGCCTGTTGTTGGCAAGGCATTCTTATATCTTTAGTTTAAAAGGTGCAGGCCCTCCCAGAATCAAATTTTTATTTGGTGAAAAAGTCAATGATTGGTGATCATATTTTATATTTTTGCAGGGTTTTGTTTTGGGGGCCGGATATTTATGTTTGAAGCCCTTGCACAGAAGACAACTTTTTTATTTTGAATTTTGCTTTCTTAGCACTCAAATCTGGCCAACATGTCTGTCAAAATGTATTTGTGAATCACAAAGAGACCTTGATTAAAGTAGTATAACATGTCTATACATTTCACATGAATTTATGATTTTAGTAGCATGTTTTCTGATGTTCATTTGAAGTAAAACTGATTGTGATGAAAATCCTAGTATACATGAACACAGCTAGACTTTAGAGAACTTTCAAATGATATAACCTCATGATAGGACTTTTCTCTAATGTTTTTTTCTTTAAAATAAAAGGAAAAAGATGCTGAAATATTAACATCGATTTTCATCAGAATATGCTAATACAAATACCTCACATAAGAATGTATTCAACCAGTTTTCAAACTTAATGCTTTAAAAATGTTGATCCACATACTTCACTTGAATATGGCTTTTCATTAGTACATATTTGTGTTTCTTTAAATCTGAGAAGACAAAAAATGCTGAGCAATAAATTTCAAATGAATAAGGTTTCTCAGAACGTTTCCCTAATAAATCTGATCAATGTTCTTTACTAAACTGTTACCTTACATCTTCTAGTTTTTGTGGAGATCCACAACTCCTTCCTCTTGGCAATTTGGCCAAAGCTGATATTTATTTAAGTCCTCTATTAGAAAAAAAACCTTATTAACAAAGACTTCTTTCTGTTACTACCATACCGATTGGGAGACATTTTGTGACTTTCTTCAAGACAACTCTTGCATTGATATTTTTAACCTTCCTATTGAGAATTGTGCCATTGATGTTTCCTTCTTGGATTAAAGCTGACATTGATGTTTTGTACCTTCTTGCAAATACCAGTTGAAATCACAATCTTCTCCTTGTTCACAATGGCCAGATAAGCTGGTATAGCCCACAGAAATAACTTTTTCCAGCCTTACCAACATTAATAGTGATGATCACAAGTCTTCTCTATCTCAACATAATAACTGCAAACGAGTCTTTGCTGAGAGAATGAGCACCATATCGTTTCTAGCATGTTTTGCTCTAACGACTACTAACAAGTGACATAGTATATTAAAGAGTAAGGCTTATATCTCTCCTATCACTTAATTTGAGGCACTAAAATCTACTGATAAAGCAGAATGTATTACTTGTAAATTCTCTTCAGTTTCTACTCTTGACTCCTTTGTATTATCTTTGCCTGACTTTCCATTTAGAAGTGAGTCATTACTAAGTGATATGCATATAACTCCATCCATCATTTCTAAACTGGATCCCAACAAAGCATGTGGAATTGATGGTATCCTACAATAGTTCTTCTAATGTGCTTTCAAACTGTTCTATCTAAATTGTATAATAAATGACTTGATGGCTCTTAATTTGCTTCTTGTTGGAAATCCTCTTTTGTAATCCCAGTCTTAAAGAACTCTAGTGAGCTATCTGATAACTTTTGTGGCCGCTGGCTATAATTGTATGATTTACTGACAGAATGAGGTAGAATAAAGAATCTAACAAGTTTGATACTAGGGATTACTGGTGGCTCACTAGGTTTTGTGTGAGCTTACTAATTAGTGTGGATTTGCATGTTTTTCAAATGTTCAAAGTCTAAATCATCCACTTTACATAAAAAAAGCTTAAAATACAATGCATATATGCTTTTAAAAGTGTGTTCAGTGAAAATTCTAAAAAACATACTTTGAATAAGAATAAATTCAACCAGCATGTATCCTCATGTGAGTTTTAAAACTTGAACTCTCTGAAAATATTGATTCACGTACTTCACATATATGGGGTTTCTTATCAGTATGTGTTCGCATGTGTTTTCTTAACGCTGAACTCACTGAATATTTTGAGCCACATATTTTACATGAATATGGTTTCTCACCAGTATGTACTCGAGTATGGCATTTTAAACTTGAGCTTTCAGAAAAGGCAACTCCACATATTTCACATGAATATGGTTTCTCACCAGTATGTGTTCGCATGTGAGATTTTAAAGTAGAACTGTGTGAAAACGTTGAGCTACAGACTTCACATGAATATGGCTTTTCACCAGTATGTATTCGCATATGTCTTTTTAATTTTGAGCTCTCAGAAAATGATGAATCACATATTTCACATGAATATGGTTTCTCTCCAGTATGTATTCGTGTGTGGCTTTTTAAATTTGAGCTTTCATAAAATGCAACCCCACATATTTCACATGAATGTTGTTTCTCACCAGTATGTATTCGCATGTGTCGTCCTAATGTTGAACTTTCTGAAAATTTTGAGCCACATATTTCACATGAATATGGCTTTTCACCAGTATGTGTTTGCACATGTCTTTTTAATTTTGAGCTATCAGAAAATGCTGAACCACATATTTCACATGGATATGGCTTTTCACCAGTATGTTTTCACATATGAGTTTTCAAATTTGAACTCTGTGAAAATGTTGAACTACACACTACACATGAATATGGCTTCTCGCCAGTATGTGTTCGCATGTGATTTATTAACTTTGAACTCTCTGAAAATTTTGCACTACACATTTCACATGAATAAGGTTTCTCACCAGTATGTGTGTGCATATGTCTTTTAAAACTTGAATTACAAGAAAATGCTGAACCACATATTTCACATGAATATGGTTTCTCACCAGTATGTGTTCGCATATGACTTCCTAATGTTGAACTTACTGAAAACTTTGAGCCACATATTTCACATGAATATGGTTTTTCACCGGTATGTGTTCGCATATGTCTTTTTAATTTTGAACTCTCAGAAAATGCTGAACCACAGATTTCACATGGATATGGTTTCTCACCAGTATGTGTTCGCATGTGATTTTGTAATGTTGAATGATGTGAAAATGTTGAGTTACACACTTTACATGAATATGGTTTTTCACCCATATGTATTTGTGAATGGACTTTTAAATTTGAGCTATCAAAAAATGCAGAACCATATATCTCACATGAATATTGTTTTTCACCAGTATGTGTTTGCCTGTGACTTTCACTCTCAGACAACACAGAGCTACACATTTCATATGAATATGGTTACCAGTAATTATTCACACATATTTTTGTAAATTTGAGCTCTGAGGAAAAACTGAATTATATAATTCACATAACTTTCTCAACAGTATATATTCACATGTCTTTTTAAACTTGAATTTTCAGAAAATGTTGCCCACTTTTTTGGTGCAGAAATATGGTTTCTCACTAATATGCTTTCAAACACGAATCTTTTAATTTTAATTTCTTGAAAATCATTGAGTTCTACACTTCGCTTATGGTGTTTCAACTTCATGTGTAAGCAAATGTAAATTTTTGATCCCACAACTGTATAGTAACCCTAACCCACATACCTTATATGCATACTGTTTATCTGCAGTTTGTGTCTTTACAAGTTAACTTCAAACTTACAAAATCTTTCACCCTACTTATCACATATACATGGTTTCCCTCCTGTATTTATCAGCATGTGTATTTTTAAATTTCATCAAACTCAAAATTTGTAATCTCATACTTCACATGATTTTTCCCCAGTGTCCACATGTGAACACTTATCATAAACTATGAAAAATTCAGTCCACCTTCTTGATACATATATAGTCTTTAGGATGTCCTTTCACGGATCCCTTTTTATGGAAGCGCAATCTGCAGAAGAAAATAGCATAGTTTTAGTATCTTTAGGAAATTTGTTTTGAATAATATTGCATTCTAAAATACAATTACATTTAATAAAATGTTTTCTACTATAGATATTTTAACTCTTAGGATCATATTTTTTCATGAAGACATCAAAGAAGTTCATTTGCTTCCAAATAACATTTTAAAACTCTCAAAGCAGAAAAGTCATTATTAATGAAGAGATGTCAGTTTAGATTTCAATGAATTTCATTTTTCATCTCATGTCCTTTATTGTTAGGACATGAAATCAGCAAAATAAGATAAATTTCTATGAAACTTAAAAGGATATAATCTTAAAAAACAATTGCATCAAGGAATTATGAGCATAAGTCAATAGAAGATATGTGATCACTTTTTTTTTAATCATTTCATCCCAAGCAAGGCATTCCACTGCCACTATTGTGCTACAGGTTATATAGGGGAAGGTAAAGAGAAAACATGGTTAGATAGAGGAAATGTCAGAAGGAGGGTCATAGACAGGTAAGGATATTGAGTATATTGCATTGTATATTGCATTTTTGCAAGGTTTTTAAAACCAAGAATTTTTGTTTACAGATGTGTCAATTTCTCAAACATGGCTGAAAAATTGAAAAATTAAAGAAAAATTGAAAAATTTTATATTCCAATCAATATAATTTCTGTTTGAAATACACCACTTCATTCATTTGAAATTGAGTGATGAAAGCTTCATTAAAATTCAACTATTATTTGATTTTTGCAAGAATTTCTAAATTTAAATTGAATACTTAAAAACAAAAAAGTTTTCTTTGAAAGCTAAATGATTAAATTTACTATTACCAGTAAGGAAAAATACTCTCTGGCAGGTACCTTCACTAAAAAACAGCATAGGTACCTCCACTTTTCAGTATAAATTTTCGATACCTGATTTTAAAATGAAATTTTAAAAATAAATGTTATATTTTAGGTTTAAAATTAGTTTTAATTGAAAGTCAAGAGATTAAATTTAGTAATTCCAGTAAACAAAATACACTGGCATATTTTAAAGTGAAATTATATTGATTGGAATCTAAAATTTTTCAGATTAAAAAAAAAATTTAAAAGTACCACCATTTTATTGATTGATGACAGATTTTTAAACAGTAGCCACATTCCTGTTTTAAAAATCTGGCAAAAATAAAATATACGTTGCTGACACGTTATTGAAGTCAATTTTTTAAGTTAAACAAAAGTACTTGCTTACTCTCTGAAATATTTTTTCTATAGCATGCTGGCTATCTCAAGTGCCTAGTGACATAATGACAACCGAAGTTATAAACAAGGCTAAAGTAGGGAGGCCAAAGGCGACAAAATTATACAAATGTAATTTTTTATGTAAGGGAAGACAACCCTTTAATCACGTGATCTTGTAATTAACGGGCAGTAAAAATGCACACAATTAAAATGCTTTAATTATTTTAAAAATCTATTGGCTCAATCATTTGTATTAAGCTTTTAAATTTTTGATTAGTAATTGTAGTCTTCATGCATAAATTACACACCCTAGCCGAACACGTTGAGGAAGAAATTTAACAATAATTTTGAAACTTTTTATATATAAATAATTTTTATATATAATTAAAAAATGAAAAAAAAAATGAAAATAATTCTTGTAAAAATTCATTATTCATTGAATTTTTTTTTCTTTTCAGTAGGTACGTACAAAATATCGCTAAAAAACAGCATGAAACAGCATAGTATGAATAAAAAAGTTCATAAACTTAATAAAACTAACTTTTTCCATCAAAATATTTATATTTTTATTAAGAGGAAAGATCAAAGCAATTTTTAATTATTTTTAAAATTTTTTGAATCTCTGCTAACATTTTCGAAATTTTGATAGAAAATGTTGTTTTATTTGAGTTAGCGGCTAAAAAAAAAATTACGCCATTATTACAATAGGTTACGTGGTAATGCTAATACAACCCACTTTTTTCACGGTAACAAACACATTAATTTCAAAATTCTCGCAAAAATCAAATAATAGTCAGATTTGAATGAAACTTTCAGTACTCATTCATAAATGAATGAAATTATTTTTGAAATTATTATTTTTTAAAATTTCTTGGTGAAAATATTTTTTTTAACTCTGTTACCCCCCTCTACGTAAATCCATGAAATTTTAATAAATTTTAATATCTGTATAAATTTTTTTTATTAGTTAAATGCAGGACTCATTGGGGCATATAAATCATCTATGTTTTTTATTCTAAAGTGGACAACCTGGCCGAAAATTTGCTCCGAAGAGTAAAATAAAAATGCAATAAATCTCTGATATAATTTAATTTGATAAACTTTTAATTGCTGGAATAAATAATAATTATTAAGGACATTATACTCTGAAGAAAAAAAAATTTTTCGTTTACTAATAAAATTTTGAAATAATTGTTTTTATTTTTTAATTTTTTATTATAATAATTCATAAAAGTGTTAAAAATATTTTAAAAACCTTTTATTAAAACGTTGTTTAATTTCCTCTTACTTAAGAATTGATTATCACATTGCCTATCGAAAATTGAAAAGTTTAATAAAAATCATTCACCCATTTTACTTTTAAAATAATTAAAAATAATTAAATTTTGGAAATTTTTATTAAGTACGGTGTTCCATACGGATCGAAACAAGTTTCCGTAGAGGTCGTATTGTTTTTAGAAGTTAACAAGTCTTTGGATGAATTCCCTTACATCGAAAACTAAACAAACCAAACTTTGATTCTAATTTCATTCTTTTTTTATTAAATTAAAATTATTCTAAAAGAAATTTAATTTTTTCAGAAAGCATATTAATAATGTAAGATAAATATGTAATATCTAAACATAAAAATATTTAATATTTCAGAAAAATATTAATAAATAACAGTTCGGTTATTTTAATTTAATTCTTTCTTTGAAAAGAAATTTAAATTTTTATTCATTCAGAAAGCATATTTTTATTTATTCAGAAAGCACATGTTATTTTTATTTATTCAGAAAGCATATTTTATTTTTATTTATTCAGAAAGCATATTTTATTTTTATTTATTAAGAAAGCATAGTCTGGCTATAAATCTAAACTAAAATTCTATAAAATCTTATACTTGCTGAAAATATTATATTAAATTTTTAATTTTACTATTTAGTTAAAAAACAACAAAAAAAAATTCAGTTTCCAAATATTACGTTTTAAGCTACACGATTTTTTTGTCACTTACGGCCGCCATCCAAACGTCATTCACACCTGCTACTTGTCAACACGTAATTTATCGCCTAGATAAGCGCTGACAAGAGGGCTACTGTTTTTAAAGAGTGATTTATTTCGTAAATATCAAGTCAGTAAGCACTTAATACTTGTTTGAAATCAGATAAAGGAAGGTTTCAATTATAAAAATCAACTTAAATAACGTGTCAAGGAGGTATATTTTTTTTTTGCAAGATTTTTAAATCAGAAATTTAGCTACTGTTTACATAATCTGTCGATTCGTCAATAATGGCGGTAAATTTAAAAAAAATTTTTTTTGCAGTGAAATTTTTGATTCCGAGCAATATAATTTCGGTTTGAACTAAACCAGGGTATTTTGCTTATGGTAATTAGTAAATTTAATCTCTTGGCTTTCAATTAAAGGTAAAATTAAAGCTTCAAGAAAACGTTTTTATTTTTAAAAATTAAATTTAAATTGAGGTATCGAAAATCGGCAGTGATTTTTTGTACATACCTACTTTTCAGACTATGATATGCTTAATTTATATTGTTCATAAAAGCAATCAGAAGTTTATCCACATAAAAATTGGCATAGTTATTGCATTTTTCACAATTCGGACCTATTTTTTAGAAAAGGGGCTCTATTGGAGAAAAAAATAACTGTTGATTATAGGTACCTCCACTTTTTACGGGGAAATCAGCATAGCGTAATGCAAAACGCCACAAACTTAATGAAAATAAATTTTTATCGTCAAAATGTTTATCTTATTATTAAGATGAAAGACCAAATTATTTTTTAATTATTTTTCGAAATTTTTTTAATCCTTCTAACACGTTCGAAATTTTGGTTAAAATCTTGTTTTGTTTTACGTCATCAACTACCCCGAAAAATAACATTGTTTTTTTTCGCGCGTTTTTTCCGTAGAAAACACATTAATTTGGAAATTCTTGTAAAAATCAAATAATTGTCCGATTTTAATGAAATTTTCAGGACTTATTCAGAAATGAATGAAATTATTTTTAATTTTCTGTTTTGTTTTAAATATTGGTAGGAACATTTTTTTTTTCAAATGTATTACCCCCCACTTACTTAATTTCATGAAATTTCGCACAAAACTTTTTTGTTCCAGAGATTTTTTTTTTGGTTAAAAGTAGGAGTCATTGGAGATAGAAAAAACAAAGTCGGTGATTTCCAAATTGACGCGCAAAGAACTTCAAATCTGCTCTGAATTGAAAAATAATAAATCCAATAAATTTATGACATTATTACTTAATTAAAAAAGCTCCTAATTGCTTTTGTAAATAAATAATATTAAGGACAATATTGTCTGAAAAAAATTTTAAAAATTTGATAAATAATGAATTTTTACAAGAATTTTTTTTCAATTTTTTTCAATTTTAATTTTAATAATTTAAAAAAATTTTAATAGTTTAAAATCGTGTAAATTTCTGTATTTGTTTGTTCCGATGAGATTATTTAATAATTAAGTGAAAAAAAAAATTACGAATCCAAAATTGCAAAGATTATTATTTGTTAGGGGGGGCTCAATGATTTTTTAAATAATTTTATTTGTATTTTTTGGGTTCCTTATTTTCACGTATGGTAGACTATAAGTGCCATAATTATGTAACAGGTCACGTGATCTAAGAGTTTTGTCCCTTTATTCTACTTATGTCAAATTTTCATTTTACTAAAATGATTTTAGTTTCTTATCTCGTCTTGTTACAATAAATCCCAAATGAGCTGCGGTTCTCCAAAAAAGATATAAAACGCAGATACATGGACAGGAGAAGAAAGTAATTAGTAGCTCCCTTGACCCCAAGTCAAGTAGCTTACTATGTTCGCCTCTCTCCTCTTATCTTCTACAGTCTCAAAAACTACTTACCGACCTAAGGAGGGAATATCATATATCAAAGACATTCCTTAATTCCTAAGCATTAGCGAGGGTCGAGGGTCGTAGTTATACTGACTGAACTTGAATTCTTTTTGTCGTTCGCACTTTTTTTTTAATGACATTTATTTTGTTAAAGAAAGACGTTTAAAAATGTATTTTTTTATTTTAATGACAGTTATAATTTTAATAAAGACATTTAAATTTATTTTGAAAATAATGTTTAATTAATTTCAGTTGTTATTAAACTTTCTTTCCTGCATATTTGAAATTAGGTTTTTCATTTTCTAATTGTTTGTTGAGTAGTTTGACTTTTCAACTGTGTTCACAATTTTTCTAGAAATAGAAAAACGTATTTTCTTAGTTTCGCTTTCAGTTTCATGACACTGACAGTTATTTTAATTGTGATAAAAAAGGAACATTTAAATTAATTTTGAAAATTATATTTAATTAATTTGAATTATTTTTAAAATTTATTTCCTGCTTATTTGAAATTAGCCTAGGTTTTTCATTTTCTATTAATTTTTTTGTTGAATAGTTATTCAACAAAAAAATTAATACTTTTCTTTTCTACTGTGTTCATTTTTTTTTCGAAATAGAAAACTAGTTTTTTTTATTTTACTTAATGTTAATTAAAGTTTATTAATGATTACTGATTAAATAATAATTTATTTATTAAAAAATTCCAAATCAAGATGTTAATTTTTTGGCTTATTTATGTTATTTTTAATTTTTGTTAATTATAGATGTCTATGAAAATTTGTCATTTCTGGCCATCCGTAGCAGCTGTCAACACCTTGTCAGTTAACACTTCGTCAAACATTCGATCTGATAAACACGATCAATCGTTAATAATTCGTTGCATATTACTTTTTTATGCAATAAATAAGTAATATTTGTTTCAATTCAGATAAATTAAACTTTCAATTTTCAAATTGGACTAAAATAAAGTGTCAGAAATCTTTTGAAATATTTTTAAAAATTTATGATTTGTGTTTGTTTACAAATTCTTTAATTTTAAGAAAATGGCCGCTTTTAAGAAAATGTTAAGAAATTGAAATTAAATGTGACATTCAAATTTAATAATTTCTATATGAAATAAACCAGAATTTTCTCATTAATGGAAATAATAAATTTAATCATTAAGCTTTCATTTAAATTTAAAATGAAATCTTGAAGAATGTTTTTTTAT
Organism: Ascarosepion bandense; assembly: GCA_037127315.1. Classification (NCBI taxonomy): domain Eukaryota; kingdom Metazoa; phylum Mollusca; class Cephalopoda; order Sepiida; family Sepiidae; genus Ascarosepion; species Ascarosepion bandense. The sequence goes on along the minus strand of JBBBDQ010001152.1, from coordinate 4,084,066 downwards.
TTTAAAATTTTAATTTTAAAATTAGATATCGTAAATTTTTGCCGAAAAAGTGGAGGTACCTAGTTGATTAGCATTTCCCAATGACTCCTGAATTTAATTAGGCTTATTGTGGACAAAATTCGAATTTTTAAGCATTTGTGGAAATTAATTGGTGGGGGGTAACATATGTAAAAAAAAAATATTTTTACCAATATTTTATACAAAATAATTAGTTCAACGTTGATTTCGGTCAATTAGGAATAAGTCCTGAAATTTACAGCAAAATCCGACCATTATTTGATTTTTGCGAGAATTTCCAAATTAATGTGTCTTTCACTGTCAAAAAAGTGCATTGTGCAATATTACGTAATTTTGTACTTATTAACGTTGCGGCAATTTAGGGCTCGCAATGACGTAAGAAAAAAACAGACTTTCTACAAAAATTTCGACGTGTTAGAAATAAATAAAATTTTTTAAAAATAATTAAAAAGGTCTTTGATCTATCCTCTTAATGATAATAAACATTTTGCCGATAAAACTTTGTTTTTATTTAGTTTTGGGGGTCTTTTCCCTTCGTAACTATATGCTGTTTTTTCAGTGATTTTGGGGAGGTGAAGAAAAAAGGTCCCAAACTTAATAAAAACGAACTTTTTTCATAAAAAATGTTTAAGAGGAAAGATCAAAATATTTTTAATTATTTAAAAAAAATTTTAATCCCTTCTAACACGTTCGAAATTTTGGTAAAAAGTCTTGTTTTGATTTTAGTTAGCGGGTAACTAAATCGTTGCGAGAGTTTACAAAGGAAAACGTAATTTATAACTCAGTTTTTTTTTTTCCGGTGACAAACACATTTAAGAAAGATCAAAGTATGTTTTAATTAAAAAAAAAAAGATTAACCCTTTCGAACAGTACACGGTGGAAAGTTTGGTAAAAATCTTGTTTTTATTTAGTGGGTAACCAAATAAGAATTTTTACAATATGGAATTTGGAAATTCTTGCAAAACACAAAGGCACCTCCACAAATCGCTGAAAAAACAGCATAGTCAGTAGGGAAAAGGTCCCAAACTAAATAAAACAAAGTTCTATCGGCAAAAAGTTTATATTACTATTAAGAGGATAGAACAAAGCGTTTTTTAAATATTTTTTAAAAAATTTTAATTATTTCTAACACGTTCGAAATTGTTGTGGAAAATTTTTTTTTTTTTACGTAAGTGCGATATACAAATTGTCCCCCTTTTATTAAGTAAACAAACGTAATTGTTACGCAATGCACTTTTTTGGGCCGTGAAAGACACATTAATTTAGAAATTATTGTATAAATAAAATAATGATTGGATTATGATGAAAACTTCACGACTTATAATTGAATGAAATCAATTTTGATTGCATAATTTTTAAATTGTTTGATTTTAATGAAACTTTTGAGACTTATTTACAAATAAAAATGGAATTATTTTTTGAAATGATTGTTTTAGAAAAAAAAGTCTAGGCAATTTATTTATTTTGCAACTGTTACCTTTATGAAAAAGTTAGCGATTTTGTTTTGTTATGAGTCGATATGAGTGACGAAAAAAAAACGTAATGTTTCAAAAATGCATAGAAACGTTTATGAATGAAAATGAATTTTTCTTTTCATTCAGATTAGCTTTAGGCTATTATTATCTTTCGAATAGGACCAGAATTTAAGTTCAAAGAAAGCATTTGAATTTTAAAACGTGTTTTTTTTTTCTTTGAGAAAGTAGCGGGAAAAACGAAGTAATTACAAACTTAGTGTTTTTATTTCTTTCTGCGAATTCGTAATTCAAAAGTGAAAAAAATTTACACTTACTTCTTTCAGTTTGTTTTTGCTCGACTTTCCTCTCTGAAGAAATATTGGCGAAAAAAACGGAACAATATTTATTATTTAGCCTAAATTTGTTGTAAAGCCATTAAAGAAGATTGAAGAGCGGAGGTTGAAGGAGATAACTCCAGGAGGTTTCGATCAACTTAATGAATGCGAGCCGTAAAACTTTTTCTATAATCATGATGATTATAGCGACTTTATTACCTTGCTTGAGAGTGAAATGATTTCACACTTTAAGCAAGGCAATAAAGCCGCTAAGATGCGAGCGGTTACTGAGTGTGCAAGAATGTTACAAAAGTACAATATTAAAGAGATTTAAATTTTTGGAAGATTCTATACAATTTTTTAATTTTAAAAACTTAATGAATAATTTTATTATTCGTACTATTGGAAGTACACTCTTTTAGTTAAATGATACTTTTGAGTTTAAATACATCGATTTTATTTTTTATTAGTTTCACACCTGTTTGATGTCATAAAATATTCAACTGAACTTAACGTGTTTTCTTTTTCACTATTAGTCTGAATAAAAACAAATTCTTAAACTTTAAAACTGAATCAATTCAATATAAGTAAAAGCAACTGATCACAAATTGTACAGTAGGTTGCCATCTTGGAGACCACACATGTCATCTGATTACCATTGAAATGACTGTCAGTGTCAATATATTCAATAGTCTTTGTTCTTATTCAGGATGTGTGCTAACTTCTGCTGGCATTTTAGGGTTCAGAGAAAAGGCCATGCAAAAATACAGGGCAATCAACAAAAACTTTCACCTTTCAAGCTCTTTTCTAAAGTTAAAAAAATGTTATTTGTTTATTTTGCAAAATGTGAATTATATTGTTTTTCTATACTTCTGAGATGAGGTAGAATTTACATTGTTCGGACTATTGTCCTCATCTTTATTATCATGTTTCCTCAAGGACGCATGGCTCAGTGGATATAGACATTGGTCAGTTCCAGTAACTTGACACAAAAAGTTGTGAGCTCAATAGCAAGCTACAACAGTGGTGAATAAATAACTTAAAGAGTTAGACTAAAGGGAGACAACTACATGGCTATGAGTGGTAGCATCTCGCATGGAATGAGAATGATATACCCCAGTGATCGAAATAAAGGGTTCGGATTGAAATTCTTAGCAGAACGAAGGCCAGAGCGTACAATGGCTGAAATATTGTAAACATGGCAATCAAGATAAGGACAATAGTCCAAACATGGCAATCAAGATGAGGACAATAGTCCAAACATGGCAATCAAGATGAGGACAATAGTTCAAACAATGTAAATAATGTAAACTTTATTATTACAAAAAGTACAAAATATTAAAGAACAGAGTTGCTTATTAGTGTTACTTCTTGAATAATTGCCTAAATTCAATGTGATATTGAATGTAAAAGGGTCCAGATTTTCTCACTGCAAATTTTTCTCATTCGTTTTGGCTGTAATCACACATATTGCATGTTTTTCATTATAGATGCTGTTTCTTTGATTGCCACCAGAATAGTTCAATTATAATTATATCAGGATTTTGTGCTAGCCAGTCTTCTGAAATTTGGACATCTTCATCTGCTAAAAACCAGCATTCTCTTCACAAAATTCTCCTCAGTTCATGAGTCAGTGCCAGACAGTCTACCCACATGAGCAAAGACAATGGATTGCTGGTTGATCTGCTATCAAAATAGGAATTAGTTATCTTTTGGTTGACTAAAAATGAGAAACATTTTTTGTTATTAAGTTCCTGTCATGTATAAGTGATAAATTTCTAACATCTAAACTTATTTATAAATGAAACTTTGTGTGTGTGTGTGTGTGTGTGTGTGTGTGTGTGTGTGTGTGTGTGTGTGTGTCCGTTACCTACAGACTCCGAAACGGCTCAACCGATTTTCTTGAAAATTTACACAGTTGTACTATAAGTGTCTGTGAGTGTTCTTAGCTAGGTTTTGTGTTGAGGTACCCCCGATAAATATCAAAAATCAATAATCAAAAAAATGGGTTATAGCAGGAATAGTCTGATTTTAATCAAATTTCATACACTCATAGATAAAGACATAAGAAACGATATTCAGAAGTTTCAAGGTTGCAGTTCTTACAATAGTGCAGAAAATCGTTAATATATATCTATAAAAGGCAAGATGTTTGTGTGTGTGTCTGTTTATCTGTCTCTATGTTCTTTATACAAATCCACAATTTTTATCCGATTCTCACCAAACTTCACACAAATATTCTTTAGGCAGAGTCTGAGCTCCAAGACCATGAATTAGTTTTAAAGCTTTCATTACACCCGAGCAACGCCGGGCTATGCTGCTAGTGTTGCATAAGGCAAGGATTTTTGCAATATCGAATGTATTCTTGCCTACATCAGAAGATTTTAAAGAGTGAAATAATTAAGTAAAAATTATATGGAAATTTCAAATTAAAGCATTCATCAATTGATGACTAAGAAGAAATTTTATGTTTTGCATATCAATGTGAGTAGCAGTAGTCATATCACAGTTCTCATGTCTTTTGTGATGACAGGTTATTTTCTGTCCTACTTCTCCAAGTCAGACTGGCAACTGGGTCCTACCCATTCACATTCAAGTTAGCCAAATGCAGACGACAATTCTACTCCTGCAGCTTCCTCTCTCGCACTTCCCGCCTGTGGAACTCACTCCCGTATTCTTGCTTTCCTGATGGCTACAACCTCCAGAAATTTAAATGCAAAGTCAATACTCATCTATTAACCACTGGCCTCTAGCTCTCTCCCCTCCCCTGTATAACCTTCCCTTTCTCCACCTATGTATCTGTCATCGCACCTGCTTTCTCAGCTTTCTATTGTTCCTTTCTAACTAGTTTGTACTCCTTACTCTTTTCTAATTAATCTTGTTACATTTATGTAACCCCCTGCACATCAGTGGCGTTTCCGCCTTGCTCGGTGTGAAATGATTAAAAAAAAAAAAAAAAACTCTCTATATATGCTGTTCTCTTCATTTGCACATGATGCTACACCTGCTTAAATTGGTGAGCTCGTTAACCATTGTTTCCTCCCTTACTGCTACTATGTCTGTTTTATACTACACTTCCTCTTGTAATGTCCTGACCAATAAAAGGGAAATAACCCCGGTGTCACAGGGGTTACGGCCCCTGCGGATCCAGAGGGAAGGATAATAAGAAAGGACACAAAGCACGCTAGCAGGGTTCAACTCCTCCTACACAAAGTCCAACCCATCGGAGCAACTACTCCAGCCATATTGGATGAACCCTCTCCAGTTAAAAAAAAAAGAAAAAAAAAGAGCATTGTAATGTCCTGACCAATAAAAGGGAAATAACCCTGGGGTCCCAGGGGTTACGGCCCCTAATCCGAAGGGAAGGATAATAAGAAAGGGCACAAAGCACGCTAGCAGAGTTCGTCTTCGCCCTCTCATTTATCCTCATCCATCCTGTTAATCCACAATGATAGTAGTCGATGTTTAGCAAGCATCAATTGTCTCCAACACCAAACATTACACCTCTTGTCTCATGTTTTTCTCTTTAACGGTGATCTTGGTTACTCTTTCTAGTATGCCTTGATGTATCATTTTGTTTAATTTTGCTATTACTAAAGGTAGGACATGAACTAGGATTTTTCTTCACTCTATATACTTTGGATGATAGTTTTCCCTTTAGTCGAATGCTTGCTTTATAGCCTTTCAACAATCCTGCTGCGTTTCCTTCCACTTCCATGGAATTGATTAATCACGCTGTGTCTACATTTAATTCATCAATCCTTAATAACCCATGATCTTTTATGCATTTAAATTGTTTTAGTTGTATGCTACTTTTCCTTAAGTTTGGTCGTCTTAATTTTATCCAGAAAATTTTTGATATCAGCGTAATTTCACTGCCTGTATCAACTTGTATGTCGAATACATGACCATTTATCCTTACTTTTTCTCTACGTCTTTTTTGGGTATTTATTGTAAACAGTCCAGTTTTATCTTCTTCTTCAGAGGTGTTTGAACAGTTTTTACTTTTCTTACTGGCTTTTCATATTTATATACATTTTGAAAATTATCTTTTTTTTTTTGCAATTTGAGCATATTTTTCCCAAAGCTGAACATTTATACTTGTCTTTCATATGACTTTTTCCCCTATATTTACATTTAATTATGGATTTGGTAGTGCTCATCCTATATGTCTCAAATTCTTCTTTTGGTTAATTAAATTCTCTAATCACCTCTAATTGTTGCAAAAACTCAACACTAACTTCCAAACTCACTCTGCTTCTTTGTTAGCATAGAATTTACAGGTATATTTTGCTATTTCAACTGTAAAATGATGAGACCTAGCTGCCAATCTAGTACTGTGCAATTGATAAAATGTAGGTACCAAAGAAGAAAGCTCATCAAAAATATTAGCATGAAAATATTTTTAGAAAAGGTACAGAGAAATTGTTATAGTGTTGGAAAATTGACTGAAGCCAAGATACCAAGTTATTATCAGTAACATTTCAAATCCTTCTTTAGATTTTACCTATAATCTTGAAATATATAGCAGAAGCACCAGTTTACTTGTAAAGCAATATTAAATGCACAGATAAAAGATAGATTACAAATATGTATGATAGGTTCTGTTAAGAAAACTTGTTTAGCACAACACAGTGAACCAACTTACCTTGCAGCAGATGTAGAAATTGATTCAATATAATAATTCCAGTTCACCTCAGTGAAAAATGTTAGTACAAAAAAGTGCAATGAGTTACTCTCTTGGAAGTTATCATCAGCCAGAGGGCAAAAACTGTTCTCTATAGTAATTGAAAGAGAGCAGTTATTCTCATCCAAGATAATTTACCCTCTGTTTTTTATTAATTAATCTCATATCTATGCTATTATTGCAGAGTTAATGAGAACATTTGTAGTGAACAAAACAAGTTCTAGAATTAAAAATTCAAATATTAAGCACTGACTCATTGATTTTGTTAGAAATAAACGAATTTACTCGAATTACAAACTTTGCTTAGCACACAAAAACTTGCGAAATTTCACACCTCATTGCAAAATGTTTGTAGTCCAATGAAAAGGCAAGTATCACATCCAGGAGTAAATTCCCAAATTCTCAAGACTAGAGTAATTAGTATCTCCCTTGACCAAGTCAAGTGGCTTACTATGCTCGTCGCCTTCACCTCTCTTTTCCTTCTTCTCTGTCTCAAAACTACTTACTGACCAAAGGAGCGGATATATCAAAGACATTCCTTACTTACAACGCTCACACATACCTAAGTAGTAATTCTCTTTTCAGCATTTAATTGCCATGAACATTTTAATGTCCGTTGGACCTATATTCAAAGGATTACTTTAATTGTAAAAACCTTAATTGATATGTGCATATATAAAATGTTATTTTTCAACTCAATTTGTTTTCTTGATTTATAATCATTTTATGACTTATCTACAACGAGACCGAATTTTGTTAATCTGCAACAACATACTACTACTCTCCTAAAAGAACGAACCCCCACTATAACATTATTATTCTTCGGGAGGGCTAGTGTGTGTGTTCATTTTAGTTTTTGAATTGGTTAAATTCATACTGTCGTAACTTTTAGAATGTAAGGAATAAAATTTCATACTTATAAAAGCTTTTGGGCTAAAGAAATTAAAAACAAATACAAATTTCAAAAATGACAAATCCCCACAATTTTGGGCATGAGAAAAGAAATACCTGTAATTCATGAGAAAAAAAAAATTTAATAAACAAACATAGGACTAGAGAAATTAAAACCAATCACAAATTTCTGAAAAAAAAATTTTTAACATAGGTATGAAATTAAAAAATCCACTGAAATAAATTTGTATATGTTTTCTTTTCTTCATAACTAAATCCAATGGCTAAGTTGTTTGAATTTTGTTAAAATTTAAATTTTACAGGTTTTGCCTAGAAGGGTTTACTAGTATCACTTGACTTAAATGCAAATATGTTGTTCTTTTTTTTCTACAACCATTAATAGATTGCTTAACATCAATTTTCATGTTACAGTGTAACCCTGATATAAGAGAGTTATCGAGACAGGATAGAAGTTATCTTATATCCGGGCTTCTCTTATATCGGTGGTGGGTCTATTTTTACCACAGGTTCTGATTTGGGACAAAATCTCTCTTATATCCGAATTTCTCTTATATAATAATCTCTTATATCCGGGTTACATTGTACCATTTTTTTAAGTAGGAGTCAGAATAGCCTTGACCTTTAACAAATTGACAAGCCACTGCTGGCAGAAAATGTATTTTCTGTCATTTTTTGGACAAAAAGATTTCTTTTTACAAAATCTAAGAAATCAATCACAAAACTTACTATTTCATTTTAAAACAAGTATTTGGGTTTTAGAAGGATTGGTTAACTCTGTTATCTTTCAAATAAAATCATAATTTATTTTCAGAAACATTTCAAATTACTTTTAAATTGTTTTTTGCTATTTTATTAAGTCCGTGGATATACCTACTTATCTCCCTTGTCTTCAACTCTTTCGAATCATATTACAAATGATGACTTACAAAATTTAACCCACAAATTTTCATTTAATTCTCTTATCTTTAGCGTAGGAATAATTACGCCAAAGAAGAAAACCAAGCTAATATAAACTGAAAAAAGTAAGTATAAATGTTTTCTTTTTTTATTTACGAATTTGAAAGAAAAGCCAGATTTTTATTACTTATTCTTAAATTTCATCAAGAATTACTATGATTTCGAAAGTGGATAAATAAGTAGTAATTTACTACTTATTTATCCACTTTCGAAATCATATGAACCTGGGCGATTCTTTTATTATTATTATTATTATTAAACAATTAGTGAATTATTTTTTAATTTAATGATTTTCAATTATTTAATTGCTTTTATTTAAGAAGCGCTACGGACCTTTTAAAAGGAAAAATACACGCAAAGAAAACGTTTTAAATAATTTTAAAAAAACTTTCTCTTAACTTAAATGTTTTGTTTTCTTTTAAAGATAATGCGCCAAAAAGCTAATCCGAATTAAAAGAAAAAATATATTTCCTAATATAAATAAACTTTTGTAGACATTTTTAAAACCATGGCGCGTTTTTTAGCCACTCCTCGAACCACTAAAAATAAATGTAAACAGCAAATTTAAAATTCTTTTTAAAATCCAATATTTGTTCCGAAGACGTGATTTGAAGTCCGTTAGTAAATTTGATAATTTAATTAACTAGATTTTATAAAAGTAATGCTTACCTTTTACTTTGAAAATTAAAATAACGTTTTATTTACACATAGAGGCTGTTAGAAGCTCAAAGGACCATTAGAAACAAGATACCTCAATTCAATGGAAAAACAGCATATTAATTAGTATGAAGAAAAAAGGGCTCCAAACTTAATAAAAACGAACTTTTTCCATCAAAATGTTTGAAGTTGGCATAACCCAGTTTAAAATTTAGTAAGGGGAACAGCCCTTGAAGCATGTGACCTTTTAATGATAAGTCTCTTATAAGTTTCCATAGTAAAAGAAAGTGTGCAGTTTAACATAATAAAAAAATTTTAAAGTTATTTTAAATATCTTAATTCTAAATGATTTGTATTAAGCTATTGAATTTTTGATTTGTAAATAAAGTCTATTTTTAATGAATTAATAACCGAAGACACTGAGTAACTGGAAATTTAAAAGATGTCTTTAATTAGCAAAAAAATAAATGAAAACAATTCTTATAAAAATTCATTATCCATCAAAATTTTTTCTTCTTCAAAATATGATATCCAAAAAATTACATTTACAAAATAAGTTTATCTATATTAAAAATAGTATTGTTTTAATGCATTTTTTTATTTTACTATTTGAAGCAGATTTTTGAAAAAATGGTTTTGTAATTTAAAAAAAAATGCATGAGTTACATTCCCCAATGAGTCCTGCATTTAACTAATAAATAAAAAATTGGTATAGATAATGTATTTCTGGAAGTTTTATGCAGTTAATTGGAGTTGGGGAGTGTAACAGATGTAAAAAAATATATTTTAGCAAAATTTTCTAAAAATAATAATTGCATAGATAATTTAATTTGTGAATAAGTCCTGAAAGTTTCATTAAAATCAGACAATTAGTTGATTTTTGCAAGAATTTGAAATTTAATGTTTTTCAATATCAAAAGATGACTTGTGTAATATTACATTTTCCTTTATAGTCACATGATGTAAACAAAGCAGGAATGGCTGACAGAAAAAAAAGAAATTTTAACTGAAATTTCAAACATGTTAGAAAGGATGAAGAAATTTTAAAAAATAATGAATCATGGAAAATTAACAAAGGTAATGTTAAATTAATCTGTATTAATAAGTGTAGATAAGTGTATGGCAATCACAAGTGACAATTATACATTTGTTTTTCTGTAAGAAACCATGAAACACATAACCTTTTAATGTACACATAGAAATTACCATATAAATACAAAAATTTTGAATACACAAACAAATTAGAAATTATTTTAAAATCATGATGACTAGATGAGTTGTTTTTTTTTTGTTTTTGTTTTTTCAAAGATTTAGTGGAGGTACCTAGGAGGTACGAAGAAAAATTAATGTATTTTTTTAAAAAATTTTAGTCCTTTCTTACATGTTTCAACTTTTGGTAAAAAATCTTGTTTTGATTTTCATCTGTGGGTAACCGAATCATTACCAGAGTTAACAATGGATAATGTCGCATTACATAAGTCACAGTTTTTTTTTCCAGTGAAAAAAACAAATTAATTTGAAAATTCTCAGAAAACTCGAATAATTTTTGGATTTTAATGAAATGTTCAGGACTTATTCACAAATGAATGCAATTATTTTTTAGATTATCACTTTTTGAAATTCTTGGTAAAAATATATATATATTTTTTTTTTTTTTTACATCTGCTACTTCACCTCTATGTAAGTTCATGAAATTTCAAGTAATTTTGTAGTGAAAATTTGTTTTATCATTCAAACACAGGACTCATTGGGGAATGTAAATCATCTGTTCTTTTTTTTTTTTTTTCAAACAGATTTTTTCCAAAAACTTCCTCCAAATAGTAAAATAAAAAATGCAATAAAACGTTATTTAATTAGATAAGCTTTTAATTGCTTTTTATAAATAATATATATTAAAAATATTATAGAGTGAAGAAAAAATTTTTTGATTCAGAATGAAATTTTGAAAGAACTGTTTTAATTTTTTCTTTTTTTAATTATAATAATTTATAATTTTTTAAGAGTTTCTACAAAACTTTGTGCCAGTTAGGTTATTAAGTGAGGATTTTATATATATATATATATATATATACTAATTGAAAAGTTTAATACAAATTGTTTAGCTATTGTATTTGTAAAATAATTTTTTTTTTTAGTGTATTTAAAGTTGTTTTTAGTATGATATTTATGTCATATGTTTCAAGTTTAGGTTCCAATCAATATAATTTCTATTTCAAATACACAAGAGTATTTTACTTATTGGAAAATTTAATCATTTTAGCTTTCAATTAAAGGAAAAATTAAAGCTTCAAGAAAACTTATTTATCAAAATTTATTTTAAAACTTAATTGCTGTGAATTATCATGAAAATTGGAGGTATCTTTTATACAATTCTTGGAAGGACGTTCATTAAAATTTAAATGACATTAAAATTAAAATTTTTCATTTTTTAAATCTGTTTTTCTTGTTACTATCAGCAGTGGACTGAATTTGAAAATTGCACCGAAAAAATCCAAATTTTTTTCTTTTTAATATTAAGTTTAGATATGTCAAATATGAAAGAAAATTACGTGTTTTATTAAAAATTATGTAAGCACCACTTCTCAAATGTTTTTTAGTTTTATTGAACTATCTTTTCGTTAGATTCACACTTGATATTACAAATTCATTTTACAGAAATAATATATTCAGTGATTTCTTTTCATTGAATTCTTTCAAAAAAGATTCCTGCTCAAAAATGACATTAAAACTTTACAATTTTTAAAATTAAAATCTTTTACTATTTAAAAAAAATTGTAACAAAAGACAATAGGATGAATTTCAAAATTGCACTGAAAAGTAATGTTTTCTTATATATCAAGTGTAAATTATCTTTTCAATCTGAAATAAGATAATACTTGAGTAAATTGTACAAGCTTAAAGTTTTTTTTATCAGTTTTGTTGAATTATTTTTGGTAAGAAGTGGGTCAAATTTTTTCTGTTCTCAGTTGATATTGCATATTTTATACTGAATATATTTAAAGAGTTTTCTTTTATAAAATAAAAATTTCAATGAACACCTACAAATTGAAAAATACACATGAGATATGAAAAAAGTGTAGTGAAACATATCCTCCAACTATATATGTCCTAATTTTTAATTAAAAAATAGATTCAGTATAATATCCATTTATTAATGAATAAGCACTGTAAAATTTCATTTTAATTTGATAATTCCCTGAATTTTGGCAATTTTAAAAACCTGTGTTGCTTTTATTTTTCTGGAAAAAAAAAACAAAACAAAACAAAAAACTTCCATTTTAGCAGTACCTTGATGGTATAAAAGCACTTACAAGTTTCTATCATTTGAAAATAGTACCTTCAAAAAAAGTGATGCATTTTAAAAATTAGAAAAATATTTCCTAAAGATTTTATTTTGGTTTTAAATCCAAGCTAACAGATTAAATTTAATATTTCCAAAATATTTTTTTTCTCTCAAAGATAAAATATACTTTTCTGAACCTTTATTTGCGGAAGATTAACTGATTTAAAATTTAATCTGAATTAAAACAAATATTGTTTTCCATTTGAAATATCATAGAAAATCATTTTTGTTTTCTTTTGTTTTTTTGCTATGGTATTTTTTATAAAGTTAGCAGTTTTTTGGTTGTTGCATCTGACTCTTAGTATTTCTGGTGGGTAACTCTGAAGCCACATTCTACTTTAGTCTTAGACACCTTCTGGTCTGTTGGTATTGCTATAGACAATAGTAATAATTATTTTGTCCTTTTTCTTATTAAAAAAATCTTATGAGATACAATACAAATATGAGCAAACCAATAAATAAAAACTCACCTATGCCCATGAACCTTTCTCTAATATTCATGATATTTGTTCAGATTTCTGTAGTGTAGTATCTTTTCTCTTGAAACATTCTCCATATTGCTGCCAATGAATTCTCTGTACCAGGCTAACTTTTTCTTTATCAAAATGATTCTAGGATACATATGCATAGCCTTGGTGTTTATATTTTGGAAAATCTAATTACACAGAAATCATCTCTTAAGTCTCCAGATAATTCTTTCTTGTGCTTTCAACTTTCATTCTTGCACACTATTAGCTATCTCTTTTTCCTTTATCATGCTCCTCTTTCTCAGGATTGTAGCATATTAGACAAAATAGCTAACAATGCAGAAATGGATCTCTGTCTTCATTCATCTGTAAACATTTTTATATTTGGTGATTTTAATGCTCATGTGTAGTGGCTTCATGATTTTAATGTTATTGATGTTAAGTAGGTACCTCCACTCATTTTTCGATACCTAAATTTAAATTGAAATTTTAAAAATAAATAAGTAATCTTCAACTTTAAAATTAGCTTTAATTGAAAGCCATAAGATTAAATTTTAATTCCCCAAAGAAAAATACACTGGTATTATTTAACCCGAAATTATATTGATTTTAATCTAATTTTTTTTTTAAATCGAAAGAAAAAAGTTAAAATTTCCCGCCATTTTTTATTTATTGACACATTCTGTCAACACTATGTCAACAGTAGCCCAATTTCTGTTTTAAAAATCTTGCAAAAATAAAATATCCCTTGCTAACACGTCATTTAAGTCAATTTTTAAAGTTGAAACTTACCTTTATCTGATTTCAATCAAGTAATAATTCCTTACTGCCAGAAATTTAGAAAAAAACAACAACTTTTTAACTGCGGTAGCCCTACCTGTCATCACCTTGATGACGCAATGGTAGGGTGTTAAAAGATTTACGAGCTCCGGAAGTTGTCAGACGGAAAGTATTGCGACCATACGCGCCAAAAAAACACAAAATTTTAATTTCTTTTTTTTGGTTTTTAACTAAATAGTAAAATTTAAAATAATAATTTCAGCAATTTTATAATATTTAATAGAATTTTAGTTTACATTTATAGCCAGACATTTGAATATGCTTTCTGAATTACTGCAGATGTTAGAATTATGTAAACATGTTATGACTCTTATGGAACACCGTACTTACTCAAAAAGGGGAACGTAAATGAACATATTTACACAGAAAATTTTTTTTTTTAAATTAATTAAAAAAAAGGGCTCAACGATTTTTATTATACTTTTCAATTTTAGATAGGCAATATGATATTCAGCTATTAACTATAAAGAAAACTCGAAATCAAGTCTTTGGAGATTTAAAACATATTTTTAAAAGTTTTTAAATTATTAAATTATTTTAATGTAAAAAAATTTAAAAAAAATAAAACTATTATTTTAAAATTTTAATATTAATCGGAAAAAATTTTCTTCTTCAGAGTATAATGTCCTCAGTAGTTGTGACTTATTCCAGTAATTAAAAAGATTATCAAAATTAATTATGTCGGAGTTTTATTGCATTTTTTATTTTACTCTTCAGAGAAGGCTCTCGGTCGTGATAAGATAAAAGATATGGGTGATTTATATTTCCCAATGAGTCCTGCGTTGAAGTAATTAAACAAAAGTTGGCAACTATTTAAAAATTTTTAACAGTCAGTGATTTATGTGAAGGGGGGTTAACAGAGGTAAAAAAAAAACATATTTTTACCAAGATTTTAAAAAAATAAAAATTTCAGAAGTAATTTCATTCATTTGTGAATGAATACTGAAAGTTTCATTAAAATCCGACAGTTATTTGATTTTTGAGAGAATTTCCAAATTAATGTGTTTTCAACCTAAAAAAAGTGGCAAATGCAAAAAGTTGGCGTCTATTGTAAAACAGTAGTAAACGTTTCTTAGCCGCTAAAATCAATCGAAACAAAACTTTGACAATATTTCGTAAATGTTAGAAAGGATTAAAAAATTTTAAAAAATAATTAAAAACTACTTTGATCTTTCTTCTTAATAATAATTTAAACATTTTGACGATAAAACTTTATTTTAGTGAAGTTTGTGGTGTTTTGCATTACGCTATTGCTGTTTTTCCGTGCAAAACTGGAGGTACCTAAAAGACTTCCAAATCTGAACTGCCTGTAACTTACTGCCTTTGCTTTAATCAAGTTAACAGCATGAATGGTTCAGTCACGTTTCTATTCCAGAGCAGATTTACAGTGACTTTCTTGGAGCATGATATAATGAAATGTTAACTGTGTGTTGTATTGTCAAGGTGAATAATACACAGAAGAATGAGTGCTTAATATATTTATTCAGAACAGTATCTGGTGTGAACAGGTATATACAAAAAATACATAATAAATTAGAAATATTTAACAAGTCAAAACTCATGAGCAAAAGAGAGGAGGGTTGAAATGGTGAATGTAACTTGGATACTGGGTGTTGATCTTGTCATTCAACAGTTGAATGAGGCTTTAATTCTTTCCTGTTAGTGCAGAAGAACCATCAGTTTTAATACTTGCCAGTTTATTAAGCACTAAGCTCAACTTTACCAAGGAATTCAAAATACACTCAGACAAGTCTTGACATCTAGTAATCTCTTTAAGCCATTCAACAATGGTTATTAGATAATCTTTGTTAGGGCTTCTGATAAAATAAGCAATTCTGCAGTGTTTAGGATATTTGCGCTTTTATCAAGGGCCAAGAAATACCACTGAAATGTCTTTACAACCATCATAAATAACCAAGAAATGTTTGTGGAAGTAACATGACTACTACTAATGAGAATTCTGTTTTGCTTTTTTTTTAACCTCTGGCAATACGATATCAACAGCATCAGCCATGTAACTTTTTAGACACCAAATTTGAAAAAGACTTTTTAATTTTTTTTGCAGTCTTATGTGCAATTATAAAACTAGGGAAAAAACACTATGTATGTCTAAAAATATATATCTATATGTGTGTGTGTGTGTATATACACATGATGCAGTGGATGTCGGCTCAACAAGAAATCAGATAGCTAAGTTCCAATTCTAGTTAATTTCATTGCTTTCACTTCAGTATAAATACCCTTAAAAAGATATTAATCTGTCTCTTCTCCCTTCAATTATGGATTAAATAGCCTTTGCCAACCCACCTTGCCAAGTGTGGTTAGTATGGCGCATCCCCCAAAATGACAGACACAAAAGAGGAGAACTCATCCAAAGTGGGGTTCCTCAAATGAGAGAAAGAACCCTGATCCACATATATAAAATCATTGTTTAACATCTGCTTCCATGCTAGCATGGGCTTTCTTGGTGGTTCTGTAATTGAACTATCATGGAATATTAGAATGGGTTTTACAGCTGTATACCCTACTAACACCAACCAGTTTAGGAGACTGGAAACTTGGTGTTTTCATTGAGACACCATCTCTAGGAAGATGATCTACCAAGGTTAGAGAGTTCAGTCTACCTATTCTATACCAGAGGTTTTTATTATAGAGATTTCCTTCTATTAAACAAGTTTCTATCCAATGCTAAAGACTCTTATTCAGCCTAAGCAGTTTAACATCATACTTCGGATGTATTGCCACACATCTGTGGCAAAACTCAGTTTCATGCATGAATTACAGAATCATCAAGTGCTTCTTCTTTCTCACTTCCTAAATATTGTTTATTATTAATAACTATGACTTACCCTGTTGAAAATTCATAGTTTAGTCTATCTACTCCAATTGAAAAAGAAAAGAGTAAAAAGATTGGAAAAGAGAAAGCTGAGAACCACATCCTAACCAGGGAACAAGGGATGAGCCTCTTCATCTGTTCAATAGACGTGGGTGGAGTGTGAACCGGGCGATAGTTTAGTCTCGGTTCACACTCCACCCACGTCTATTGAACAGGTGAAGAGGCTCATCCCTTGTTTCCTGGTTTTCTCTTTTTCCAATCTTTTTACTCTTACGTAGCCCCCTGCGTATCAGTGGTATTATCGCCTTGCTTGAGATGAAGCAGATTTTTGAAAATATGGTTTTGTAATTTCAAAAAAAAATGCATGAGTTACATTCCCCAATGAGTCCTGCATTTAACTAATAAATAAAAAATTGGTATAGATAATGTATTTCTGGAAGTTTTATGCAGTTAATTGAAGTTGGGGAGTGTAACAGGTGTAAAAAAATATATTTTAGCAAAATTTTCTAAAAATAATAATTGCATAGATAATTTAATTAATTTGTGAATAAGTCCTGAAAGTTTCATTAAAATCAGACAATTAGTTGATTTTTGCAAGAATTTGAAATTTAATGTTTTTCAATGTCAAAAGACTTGCATAATATTACATTTTCCTTTATAGTCACATTACGTAAACATAGAATGGAATGGCTGACAGAAAAAAAAATTTTAACTGAAATTTCAAACATGTTAGAAAGGATGAAGAAATTTTTTAAAATAATGACAAAATTTGGTCTTTCCTTTTAATAATAGCTGATGATTAAAGAAAAAAAATCATCAGGTGCATTGCTGTAAACTGTAAAAACTGTAACAAATGAAACTCCAAGTTGTGCCACTGATATAGAATAATATGTATTCCCATATGTATATTTATTAATTCACATATTAATCTGTTTATATGAAAACGTGGAAATTTATACAGAGTTCCCACAAATTCTGCATAAAACAAATACCAAGCAAAAAGAGCCAAATAAGTTTTAATGGTTCATCATTTTTTGACACACAGAAAGCTAGAGTTCATTATTAGCCTACAAACCTTAAAAATAACATTCCGCTTATTTTTTAAACATGCACATATTACTAATGACTAAAAACATTTTTCTTAAAGGACAGATTTAACTTGTTAAAAAAAAAAAGCAGATTTCTTGGATTTGGCAATTTGACATTCATGAATTGAAAAGTATTTGTCTACAGCCCAACTGAGAAAGTTCTAGAACTTTTCAAGGAGCTTTTGGGCTATTACTGTTTTTTCTAGGCCTTTTTAAGCCTTGCATATCTGAAAAATGTTTATTGGAATATATTTTTTTAAATGGTTCTCAGTGTTAATCTTTTACAAAGTATAAACTTAAATGTTCTTGAATTTGGGTTCTATGACTGAATGGTTGAAAAATTTATATTGGGAAACAGTTTTATTTTTTGAAAATGTATTTATTCATATTTTAGAATGTTGTATTAAAAATAAATTTTCAAAACACTAAAACTATGCTATTTTCTTCTGCAGATTGTATTTCCGTGAAAAGAGATTCTCCATCAAATCATTGGATTTTTCACAGTTTACATTTCAAAACTTAGATACAATAGAAATAATCCATGTCCGTGTGAAGTGTGTGGTTTAGCTTTCAGAGTTTGTTCAAATTTTAAAATACACATGTGTAACAAACTATATGTGAATAGTGTAGCTCAAAGTTTTCAGAAGTTTGGTGCTAACAGTTTGTATGATCACACATATCTGCATTTGTGTTTCTGTGTTTCATACAGTTCAGGATAAACATTACTAAAATGTGTAGCTCAATGTTTTCAGATAGTTCAAGTTTAAAATGTCAAATGCAAATGCATACTGGTGAGAAACCATATCCATGTGATATATGTGGCTCAGCATTTTCTGTGATCTCAAGTTTGAAAAGACATATACGAATACATACTGGTGAGAAACCATATTCATGCAAAGTGTGTGGTTCAGCATTTACACAGAGTTCAGGATTAAAAAATCACATGCAGAAACATTCTGATGTAAAACAATATTCATGTGAATTGTGTAGGTCAACATTTTCAGTGAGATCAAGTATAAAACGTCACATGCGTATACATACCGGGGAAAAACCATACTCATGTACTGTATGCTCTTCTGCATTTTCACAGAGCACACATTTAAAAAGCCACATGCGAACACATACTGGTGAGAAAATATATTCATGTGAAATATGTGGTTCAGCTTTCTCTGAAAGCTCTGTTTTAAAAAAACATATGCGAATACATACTGGTGAAAAACCATATTCATGTGAATTGTGTAGTTCAACATTTTCTCAGAGTACTACATTAAAAAATCACATGCGAACACATACTGGTGAGAAACCATACTCATGTAAAGAATGTGGTTCAACATTTTCAGAGTGCTCAAGTTTAAAAAGACATATGCGAATACACACCGGTGAAAAACCATATTCATGTGGCATGTGTAGTGCAAAATTTTCAGAGTGTTCAAAGTTAAAAAGTCACATACGGACACATACTGGCGAGAAAACATATTCATGTGAAATATGTGGTTCAGCATTTTCTGAGAGTTCAGTTTTAAAAAAACATAAACGGATACATACTGGTGAGAAACCATATTCATGTGAAGTGTGTAGCTCGACCTTTTCACAGAGTTCAACACTAAAAACTCATATGCGAACACATACTGGTGAGAAACCCTATTCATGTGAAATATGTGGTTCAGCATTTTCTGAAAGCTCAAGTTTAAAAAGACACATGCGAATACACACTGGTGAAAAACCATATTCATGTGGAATGTGTAGTGCAAAGTTTTCTGAGAGTTCAAAGTTAAAAAGTCACATGCGGACACATACTGGTGAGAAACCCTATTCATGTGAAGTTTGTGGCTCCTCATTTTCTGAAAGCTCAGTTTTAAAGAAACATAAACGCATACATACTGGTGAAAAACCATATTCATGTGAAATGTGTAGCTCAACCTTTTCACAGAGTTCAGCATTAAAAAATCACATGCAAGTACATACTGGAGAGAGACCATATTCATGTGAAACCTGTGGATCAGCATTTTCTCGGAGTTCAAGTTTGAAAAGACATATGCGAATACATACTGGTGAAAAGCCATATACATGTGAAATGTGTAGTTCCAAATTTTCAGAGTGTTCGAAGTTAAAAACTCACATGCGGACTCATACTGGTGAAAAACCATATTCATGTGAAATATGTGGTTCAGCATTTTCTGAAAGCTCAGTTTTAAAAAAACATTTGCGAATACATACTGGTGAAAAACCATATTCATGTGAACTGTGTAATGCAACCTTTTCCCAAAGTTCAACATTAAAAAGTCACATGCGAACACATACTGGTGAGAAACCCTGTTCATGTGAAATATGTGGATCAACATTTTCAAAGATTTCAAATTTTAAAACTCATGTGAAGACCCATATTGGACAGAATTTGCAGAATACATATATTTAAAAACAAATACCTGCAAATACATGTCAATGAGAAGACCTATTGATATAATGTGTGTGATTCAGAATTTGCACATTTGTCATTGAAGAAACTTATGCAAATTCTCACTTGTAAGCAATAGATACACAATAAAGAAACATGTAAAGTGTGTCACTTGTATATCACATTTAAAAGATATGCAAAAAATATTCGTTATGCCAAAAGCTAGCTTGTCTAAGTGTGACGCTCGTTCCTGTTGACGATCATGACGATCCCAGTTGTGACACTGCCACCCAGCTGGCTGGTTGGTTTGGTCGTTGTTGCTGGTCCTGATGATGTCACAAAAACTGGTTTACAAGACATCTATTGCAACAATGCGCCACTGTCCCATGTTGTGAATTGATCCCAGAGGTCGCGTCGTGCAATTTTAGTAGGTGCCTTTCCACCCAAAGCCATTCCGGACACTGATGTACACTTGTGGTTAAAAAAATAAATACGACAAGAAAAAAAAAATTAATAAAATAGATGAATAAGGTTGAACACACCTGGAGAGTTACGAAGAATGTCTTTGTATAAAAAAAATGTTTTTCTTTTCAGGAGCAGATAATACAGTTGTTGGAATGCTGGTTTACAATAGAGAGAGAGAGAGAGAGAGCTGGTTTTCAAAATCTCAGAGTTTCCAATCTTCAAAATATTATTCAAAATAAGAATATCTTTTCTAAGTTTTGTTAAAGTAACAGAACTCTTTGATTCTCATTAAGGTCTTTTTATGTAGTCTCTAAAATTGAATGTGTTCGTTTTCTAGGTGATGTTAAAAAAAATTAACAAAGTTCTTTCGGGTTCTTATGGGATTTGCTGAATCAGAGGCGGCAATGATGGCGGTGGTGTGGGGTTGGTTTCTTTGTCATCTGGAGGCTCGCTCCCGGCTAACTTAAACTAACTTTTTGTTGTCGAGTCTCTCTTTTTATAACCCTCTTCAGTCCTTTCGGGGAATCTAGCCGACTCGAAGCCTTTGGCCTATGAAATCATTTTCCACCCACTCGGTTTGTGGAGGAGGTTAGCTCGATGAATGAGATATCGCCAGCTCACATCATATTCAGATTCTTCAATTTCCCACAAATGTTGAGGGACTTTAACCCCACCTGACCCCATCAAACCAACTCTGACACTTTGTTTTGGTCACCAAAATTTTAGCTTTACCAAAAAATATCCGCTTCAAACACGAAAGAAGAAAAATTATATTTTTCCCTTTTCTTTCCCAAAAATAATTAATTGTTATGCTCCCCGGATTTTAGAAGTACATGATAGTATTGAAATAGTTAATTTTTCTATTCCCCATATTTTACAAGTATTTGATAGTATTAAAATAATGTTTTACATAAGCTCAGATTGCGAATTACAATAAAGCATAACTAATATTATTACTAATATCAATTTCTCTCTCTCTCTGCTGTATTAAACCAAACAAAAAGTATTCCCGTGGGAGATAGTGTCACAGGAGAATATAGACTGGAGAAAACATGCTTCTAAGATGTGATTCAGTCAAATTTGAAAATTCTCAAGAATAGCTATATTCTTAGGAGCTATACCATTTAATATTTTCACTATAATCAATTTTATTTGAAAGCAGTATATAAAGGCACACTACCTAGATGCTCTACTCACATGAAATGTGTGTATATTTAAAGTGATTTACAAAGATAAAGTGTTTGGCAGTCAGTAAGGAAGGGAAGTTATGTTCTTTTGAGGTTACTCAATAGTAGGTCCTGCATATGAAGTAAAAATTATACCTAGCTATATACAGTGTAACCCAGATATAAGAGAGTTGTCAGGGCATAGGTAAAAAGTTTTCTTATATCCGGGTTTGTCTGGGACCAGAGACACTCTCTTATATCCGGGTTATACTGTAGTCTCAACTAGGGGACAGAATTAGGGTCTTCCAAACCATTATTATTTATGAGGGATCTGTGACTAAGATTTAGCATCTGTTGGTTGTTGAGGTTTTATGGCATATCAACTACTATGGGTTATTTAATGCCAAATCCAGTTTATATATATATTAAATATATATAATTTGTAAATATAATTTAAGGATAACGTTCTTAATCTACAGCTCATTTACACTTGAGTAAATGGTTTCATGTGTTTCTGTCTGACATAATTCATTTGCATAGCCAATTGACAGAATTATTTCTCACTACCAGATTTACTTTCAGTGATTAAAGACCCAACGTAGTACTATTCAACAGTAGGTTGATTGTTTGGGTTTTTATGTCATATCAACCTTGATCGGTTGAATATTCTGGGTTATGACGAGGCATTATATTTTTGGAGATAACCCTGTATCTCAAGAAAGAGAGAACATCACCCATGTCAACATTTTCAAACATATTCTTCATATTATCTATTTTAAAATACCGCTCTCTGATTGTAGCTAGCGCACCACATTCCATTAGAATATGTTTAATCGTGCGAGGTGTTTGACATTTCCAACACGGTGGTGGCTGTTCCTGCGTGAGTATAAATAAATTAGTAAGTCTTGAGTGGCCAATACATAATCGCAATCTAATGGCTTGTTCCTTTCTTGATTTTCTGAAAATTGGTCTCCATTCTCCCAGAGTAGGCTTTATTTGGAAGAGTTTGTTATTGGTGTTGCCATTCTGTCAGAAAGAATTTATATATTTAGGGTTTCAAGTCAATATATACTGATATTTTCTGGCATGAGATCTAAGGCCGATTTTGCTGCCGAATCAGGTCTTCCATTTCCACTCACTCCAATGTGGCTTCATATCCAGCACATAATTATATCTATGTGACTAAACATAGAGTCTAGTCTACACAGCAGTTTAAGTATTAATGGGTTTTCTAGTCGTTTGTTTTTCACTGATCTTAACACAGCGTAAATCTGAAAATATGATAAATTTGTTGTTTGTCACTGGAAATGATGTTGAGAGAAAGGTCAATGGCACAGACTTCTGCAGTAAAAATGGAACTTTCCATAGAAGGACTTTTTGGTGCATGGTTTTAGTCAGGGCAGCAGCACATGCTGTTTTATTACCAACCTTGAAGCCATCAATGAATATATATATTGGTGGTCAGGATGGTTTAAGAGGATAGTATGAAATTTTTCCAGAAAGGTGCTGAGGTGTGTTTTTACTCTCGGTAGTTTGTTTAATTGACGGATTACTTGAGGTTTTTTGATGATCCAAGGTGGAACTTGTGTGAGAATGTTTTGATGTATACTTTTAAGAGAAATTGCGGATTCATGGAGAATAGGCTCCATCCGAAGGCCAAATGGTTTGATTGCATTTTCTTTTTGTTGAAACTGTTGCTAATGTTTAGAATTGAAGGTGCAGTCGTAAGCTGGGTTGGATGGGCAGGACTTCAATTTTGTGTAGTATGGAATGCCAGTATTATGCATCTGAATTGTAGGGGAGCTTCATGGGCTTCAGTATATAAACTTTCAGCTGGAGAAGTTCTGAAGGCTCGTAGGACCTGTCTTAGGCCTTCATGGTGAATTGGGTCGAGCTTTTTAAGGTAAGATTTCCTAGCAGATCCATAAATAAATATACCATAATCTAATTGAGAGTGGATTAGAGCTCTGTATAACTTGAGTAGCGCTTGATGGTCAGCTCTCCATTTTGTATGTGCGACTACTCATGAAAGTTGTTGAGCATGGCTGGTTTTAGATTTTAAATATCTGATTTGAGTGATGAAAGATAATTTCCTGTTGAATATAATGCCCAAGAATTTGTACGTGTTAATCACCGGTATTTCTGTGTCTTCTAGCTTTATGACTGGGTCATTGTGCATTTTTGTCAATTGAGAAAAATGCACATATATCGTTTTGCTTTTAGATACCTTGAATTAGTTTATATTTGTCCAATGTGTTATTTTATTGATACATTGTTGCAGTTGGCATTCTGCAGTCCTCATATTTTGATATTAAGTGATGCAGAAGTTGTCAACGTAAAGGTAATCATCAATTCCAGGATGTTGTTATACTGTTAATTTTTATATTGAAAAGTGTCACCAATAGAATACTCCCTTGAGGGACTCTCTCTCCTTGCTTGTGCAGGT